>VZTD01001028.1:517534-624326 GCA_013397725.1 Rhagologus leucostigma
CCCGGCGGCGGCGCGGTAGCCACGGCAACCGGGCCGGGCGGCCGGGGAGCAGGAGCGTGCGCACTGGGGAGCGGGGCCGGGCCGGGCCGGGCCGTGCTGACTGGAAACGCACCAGGAACGAGAAGGGCCAGGAAGAGAGGGAAAGGGAAGCGGTGTTAAAGGATGAGCAACGGCCCTGGTTCCCTCCGGCCCCACGGCAGCTGCACGAACCCGTGCTGGCGGCCTGGAGCGGCCCTAGTGCTGGCACACCCGCCGTGGCCGTGCTTACGCTGTGACCCTGAGCAGGGCGATGGTGAGCTCCTACCAGCCCACAGCGGCCCTAATGTATGAAAATACCGTTTTTCCTTATATCCTTATACTGTAGATAAAAGCAGAAGTTGTACTAAACCCCAGAACTGTTGGATATCGAGAAAGGGTGTTGTGTGTGAGTGTTGCCAGCCCTCGTACTACACACCGCCACTCCCGAGCTGTGTGGCACTGCCTACTCATGACATGGGTTGTGCCTAATAGTGCTCTTCTCCCTGGAGGGTCTGTGCTATGAGGACTGAGGCTGTTAAGTGGAAATTAAAGACACGTAGATCAGAATGAAAACCATATGAAATTGTATTTCCTGGTGTTTGAGGTGCCAACTCCTGCAAATGTTTCAGCATGCTTCAAGAAAACGGAGGGGACACAGTCACATCACACAATTTTCAGACGTGAAATACACAGTTCTGTGTTGCAATTCCCGGAGAATCCTGAAAGAAGCATTTCAGCAGGCATTGAATTTATATGGATTCTCAATAATTGTATGCCATGGTCACTGTTACCATGTTTCCAAGACATTCTTAGGCACTTGATTATGGGCCTGCTTCCCATCAAAAGGACAGAAACTTCCCATTACCACTGCTAATGCTGTTTTTCTAACACCTGGTTTGAACTCCCAGAATAGGATTGCCATTAATCCTATAGAAAGATACTGTCATTTGTGTCACTTTGTCACTGTTATACAGTCGATTAAACATTCAAACTCATTTCCAAGTTGGAATGATTCTTCATCTTTTTCCTAATGAAATAGCATATAAGCTTTGAATATTAAAATAATAATAAAAAGCAGCTTTCACTCATCTCCTATTGGTTTTGGTTTTGGGTTCAGAACACAGCCACTCAGGATAGGTTAAGCAGCACAGATGGCAGGTTAGGAATGACAAAAACCTCAGTACTTGCTCTGCTCTGGCGATGGGAAAATTGTTTTCTGGTGTAACAGGCTCTGTCTCTAATATGTCCCATCCTTGCAGATAAAGTAATTTTTCACTCACATGACTTCAAGCAGATGATCTCAAAGTGTTTTAAAGATCTAAAGGTTGTTAACTCTAAAGCTTGCAATAATTTACCTTACCATATTACAACAGATGATAAAATCCTTTGCATCATCATCTATTTCCAACAATTAAAGGAGAAAAATCAAGCAAAATCATTAGTCAGCCTTCTAATTATGCCTCACTAGCATATTCCTCTTGGAATAAATTAGGACCTGTATGGAGGACATAGATGTGCATTTGTGAAAGGGAGAAGATGAAAGTATGCAATTATCAGTGAAACTCAGTTTTAAAGGCCATATATCAAATTTCAGCAGCAGTGGGCCAAGAAAAAACTTTTTCTTCCCTTGGAGCACAATTAATGAGCTTATAGGAGAGCTGTTTTAAATCACATGACAAATACATCTTTAAAAGTGGAGAAAACAACTGAACAAGAAGACAGTTCAGCAAATGTCTGTTATGGAAGAGTAGAAGGAATTCCAGTAGTTGCCACCACATTCTGGCAACTTTCCTTCGGTGCCCCTCCCCTCCCCCCCTGTATTTCCTGCCAGTATTATTCATACTAGACTTTGGGGTTTTTTTTATTTATTTTGATTCCTCTCAGGTCAGCTCAATACTTATTACCTACATCCATTAATTTTCATTACTCATGTGACAGCATTGGCCCTCATTCAAGTCTGTAATCCCTTAATATTTCTCATGTGAAAATTATGTTTGTTAACTTTATCAAAGTCCTCTTCTAGAATGCCATCTAGTGGTTTTACTTAGGAAAAGACCAGCTTCTACCTTTGTCAAGACTCAAAAATCCTTCAAAACAAAACAGTGAAACAAAGTATTTTGCACTTTTTCAATTTTCAAAATCTAAAAATTTCTGTAATTATAGTAATAATAGTTGGGGAAAAAAACCTACAGTGCTAAAGAATCCAGTGAAAATAGTGTCTGGAGTGAATTCTCTGGGAATACTGTTCTTCTTTTCTATTGACCTACTCTCGCAATACCATTGCATGAAATATTATACATATCTGTAATTAATAATTTATGATAATGATGTCACAAGTAAATTTATAGGCCTAAAAACCATGAAAAAACAGCTATGATCAAGTACGTTGTGTAATGTAAGTAGTGCATATATAAATGCTTATTAAACTGCAGATTTTTGTGATATAGCTGTATTCCTGTCTTTAAACTTGCAGGAATGTTACTAATGATCTTGAAAAAAACATCAATAAAGGCAAACCTGCACAGTACCCTTAGATCTAGTTTGGATATTTCAATTGGGATTTATAAGCTTAAATCTATGAACAAAAGCTTTCAAAAGAATCATAGAATATCCTGAGTTCCCAGATCACACAATATTCTGAGTTGAAAGGGATCTGCAAGGATCATCAAGTCCAACTCTGAAATAAATGGCCCATCCAGGGACTGAACCCACACCCTTGGTGTGATTAGCCCCACGCTTTAACCAGCTGAGCTAACCTCAGTGCTCAACCACCTTCTGGTTGAAAAACCTTTTCGTAATAGCAAACCTAGACCTCTCCTGATACAGCTTCATGCTGTTCCCTTGGGTCCTGTCACTGGTCACCAGACATGAGTCCCTGCTCTTCCACTTCCCCTTGAGAGAATGCTGAAGACCACAATGAGGTCTCCCCTCAGTCTCCTCTGCTCCAGACTGAACAGGCTCAGCCACTCCTCACACAGCTTCCCCTCAAGGCCCTTCACCATCTTCCTTGCCCTCCTTTGGATACTCTCTAAAAGCTCTTTATGTTTCTTGTGGTGCCCCAAACTGCCCCCAGCACTCGAGGTGAGGCTGCCCCAGTGCAGAGCAGAGCAGGACAGTCCCCTCCCTTGGCCGGCTGGCGATGCTGTGCCCGATGCCCCCCAGGACATGCTTGGCCTCCTGGCTGCCAGGGCACTGCTGACTCAAATTCAACTTGCCACTGGCCAGGACCCCCAAGTCCCTTTCTGCGGCGCTGCTTTCCAGTATCTCGTTCCTCAGTCCATCCGTATATCCAGGGTTGCCCCATCCCAGGTGCAGAATCTGGCACTTGTCTCTCTAACTTCATATGGTCATATGGTGATTGCCCATCTCTGATCTGTTGAGGTCTCTCTGCAAGGCCTCTCTGCCTTCGAGGGAGCCAACAGCTCCTCCCAAAGTAGTGTCATCAGCAAACTTACTCAGTATCCCTTCCTGTCCTGCACCTAAGTTGTTAATGAAGATACTGAAGAGCACTGGGCCTAAAATGGAGCCCTGTGGGACTCAACTAGTAACCAGTAGCCAGCCTGATGTCAGCCCATTTACTGCAACATTTAATACTCAAGATGTGAATCAATAACACACCAATACAAGTCTACACAAAGACTTTGTAAGATCCCAATACTAAAGCCTGTGCCACAGGTGTTAAGCCAATTATGGTAACCTACCTGCTAACAAGAAACCTGTTGGTGCCATCACTTTGAGTAGTAGTCTTCTTTCTCCCCCTCCCCTCTCCAATCTTCCCAGTAAGTCCCCCAAGTCAGAATTAGTGTTCAGTTATGTGGACAGCAAGGTCAGCCAGTTCAGTGTTGTGGTGCGCCACGGCCGCAGCCACGGCCAGCAAGATTAAACAGACCCACAGTTCCAGTGGTTCGATGCCCACACAGCCCAAGAGCCCTAAGGTTAGGGTGAGTTCCCAGAAGGCTGTGTGGGACATGCAGATTACATCCCCATAATAGGCTGCTGCCATCCCCTCCCGTTCTCTTCTATATTTGGTTCCCCTTCTAGAACTTTCTCTGTTCCTCAGATCCCCATTGGCCCATGTTAATTCTCCCCCCCACGCCTGTTTTTATTGGCTGTATACTCTTTTCCCTGCCTCTGTAACGCCCCCTTGCTGTTATGTTATTGGTTACTGTGTGCTTTTCCCGCCCATTCTGTAGGGCTATAAAACCCCATGTCACAGCCGGTTCTTCGTGCCCCTTCCTTGACTTCCTTTGGACTCTTGTGTTCTATAAACCCTTTCCTGCTGTCATGAAGAGCTCTCTCCGCCTCCTTCCTGACTCGTCCACACACCCTTGCCAACAGTGGGTAAGGCGAACCCAAGCTGGGATTTCGCCTGCCCTCCTGTGCAGCAACCAGCCTCCGTCTCCCCCTCCAGTGCGGGCGGGTGCCCCGTGCTTGTGGTCACGCTAGCCGGTAGACAGCACCGCGGCAGTTCAGGACAGGGATTCAGCTGAAACCTAAAAACCTGTTACTTTTGAGACGCATTAGATCCCTCATCACAGTATCTGCATGGCCATAAAGACCCTGTCAGGGGGTAGCAAAAATACACAACCAAAGGTGGGACAAAATCATCGTATTTTGTACAACTTGGACTTTGATTTCAAGTGGCCTGCAATGTCTGTATTTTTAACATACAAATAAAGATTATAAAAATAACTCAGCATAAGGCACAAATACCCTGTTAAAATTGGAAAAATTAAATAAACCAAAGGTTGTAGAAATGCCAGAATGAATTTTCGTAAAACCATTTTTGCAAGAAATTGGCAGCAGTCTTTAGATTGCTAAATATGAGTGGACAGAATACATTTTAATGAAGTGATTATCTTTAATTTAAAGACAACTGTCAGTAACAATAGATTAATAATTAATTTTTTCCTTTTTACTTTCAAGAGGTTACACCATTTTGAAAATTATATTGGCCATCTCCACTGGTCAGAAGGAGGTTCTTCAACTAGAGGCTCCCATGGTTTCCACTCTATCATTTTTCTTGCCAAGGACAGCTCATTTTCAGCCTGTTAATAAACACCATACAGAGTCTTAAATTCTATACAATTGCCAAAATATTAGGTTACCTCTATTTCAGTTAACTACCTAAGTGATGTCATTATCTATCATGATCACAGACTACCACAAATTTCACCTATAAATATCAAAGAAACTGTATGTTTTTGGGGTTTGTTTTTTAAAAAAAATTGCCCCCAAATACCCAAACAGACAGTCTGTTCAGTGAGACATTCCCAATGACAACTTCATGATATTTTCCACTCTGTTTGGATTATCCCCCAATATTATTCAATCCTCTTCTGCCCTTTTCACCGATTTAGACTCTGTAAGAAGCAATGTAGGTACACATGCATATCGGTAAGCATAATACAAGAAACAATGGTTAATTTGTTAAATTTTAACATGGCCATCCCAATCAATACAGGAAAATTTGTTTTCAGGGTTTTTTTTTCTGTTTGACTGTTTGTGTTGCAGCAAAGGAAGATACACAAAACTGCCAATTTTTTGAACAGAAGCTCAGCCAAAGGAACACTAAAAAACACCTCTACATTTGTACTGCATCTTAAATTTCCCCTCTTTACCTGTACAATGACTTCTTCTATCTGACCACTATTCAGTTTGTCCTGTAGTTTTTGCACATCAGTCTCCTGTATGTTCAAATACATTCAATAAAATGTTTTAGTGAGAAGAAGAAAACCCATAAAAAGCATGAAAAAAATATTTTAACCAGATCACACTCCAGTCTTTCTCAGAACTGCTATCAAATTAGATAGCTTATATAATCTTACATTATCAAAGAAATCTCACACTCATTTGTTACTGAAAAGCAAACATCAAACTCTCAATGCTAAATACAAAGAATGAATGCTGTTTAATGAATCCAAATAAGTACTAGCAGATAAAGGCTTTAGTTTATATCTTGGAAAAAAGTCTCGTTCTTAGATTTTTATAGAATCATATGCAACCTTTCAATTATCATCTTAAATATACAAAATCAGTATTGAACAGCTTAATATAACAAAAAGTGGTTTTAAATACTGAATGCAAGGATTGTTCTAAGATACTACATTGGCACGAGCACATACATTTTTCTGTGCAAGTGTGTGAAAATTACCACTTTTCTATGAATCTTTCAAAAAAACCTATGTTTGCTTCTAATTTTCACAGAACACCAGCAGGAAAGTAACAATTCCTTTAAATATGCCGTCAAAATATCCCATTCAATAACAAAAATAAACGTCGATACTTCAGTTGTTTCTGAATTGATACCTGAAAGTTACATGTGCACCTGAGAAACAGCCAGGCACTCGAGAAATCATTTTTCTCATCCTGTGAAATTTTTTTATGTGCCTTATAATGAAATAACACTGCACTTACCTTTTTCACCAAATCAAATCGCTCATTTACAATCTGCTCGGTGTATTTCCTATAAGCTGCATCTTTGGGAATGTTCTGCAGGACACCAAGGATTTTTGTGTACAGTATTCGCAGGCGCTGAAGCGATTACAAGACACGGTTAAAATACACAACTACAATTATTTCACTTCTTGTCCTACTAAACCTACTAAGCTACTATCTATACACAATATATGGTATTCAATCCAGAAGTGTAAGATTAACTAATAATTAAGTCTGAGCCACTGAACTCCGTCTTAGGTAAAACAGGGATTTATTAGGACTGAAAAATTACCACTGTCACATTCCTCAAAGAAAAAAAAAACAAAAAGGAAAAAAAAAGACAGTTGCAATCTGAACACACTTGATGCAAAATAAAAAAACACCAGTAAAGGCTGTAAAGTGCTCATGAAAAAAAAGAGGCAAATTCATGTCTAACCCATCAGATACTGAAAATTTACCTGAGGAAGATACAAAGAGATTATAATGGAAGGTTTTTTGTCACTTCTCCTCATGCTGATGCAAAGTTCTGAGTAACAAATAGATTTAAATTAAACCTGAATCTTTTATTGCTGGATTTAAATGCAGAGATAAAGGACACATTGTGGTGAATAAATTGACACTTTTGGACTGGGTAATTGTATCTAACTGACAAGGAACAGATATCCTACAGGAACAGTAAGAAATAGAAGCAGAATACTAAAAGAAATACAAGGAAGAAAAAACAGGAAACAAAAAGAAGAAAAAGAATCTGGCAAAGAATCTGAACTTCAACTGAAGCATTGTCTAGTACTTCACTCTTGGCTTTAAGTCGCTGAAAAAACTAAAATGTAGTAAGTTCACCCAGCAGGTGTCTGACAAGGCCATAGACTGAGCTGGAATAATTTCTACCAAACAGTAGTGATCTTTTCAATGGTTCTTTTTGACAGCATTCTTAAATATTGGAGTCAATAGCATTTTTGAAATACAATTGTTGTATAATAAGAAATTTCAAAGTGGAGAACTTAAAAAATTACTGAAGTTCTTTCAAAGCTAATGCCTCCTGAATAAGCATGATGTGGCAAACATACACTACTGAGCTTGAGGAAATAAAAAGAAAGCCACATAGTGCTACAAGAACCACCTAATGCAGTTCCTGAGTACCACTGAAGTATTCCCATCTCAGCAGTGCTTGCCATCACAGGGCCTCGACGTGGCTTTGCACCACATGGCTGGCCTCTATCCTCTAAGATCAGGCTATCCCTTTAGTATAAGTTATTTCAATGCTTGGCTACACAATGTAGCAAAGCAGCAAAAATCTTTGTGCCTGTGAAGTAGAAATTATATTTATGAAGAACTGAATTTAAAAAGTTCTTTGTTTTGGCATTACTGGTGAAAGAAATTAAATATTGGTTCCTAAAGGTACTTAAACAAGAGAGATTTTTGAAATTAGCACGTGCCATGAAAAGTACATGTGTAAAATAACTTACAATAACATGCATTAAACCTTTATCACTGTGGACAATTTTAATGGTTTCATGAAGCTGGCACCAGATTAAGACACACAGCATACCTACACATGCAAACACATCACAAAAACCTTAGATCTCACTGACAGTTTCCATTACTACAGAACAAGACGTGACATACGTCATGAGGGTTCTCAGCTACAGCCAATCCTACAAGTCCAGTGGTCTGCAGAAAGAGCATAAACATACTTAACACAGCTAAGCATCCACTTCCACAATAATTATTTTGTTTTGACTCAATATACACCTTACGGGGACCATTCTGTGACACCAGCCCCGCCTCCTGCCATATGCCCGTGATCCCAGAGTTCCAGTGCTCCAAGAGGGAGCAGCTCACCTTACCAGAATCATAATCATAGAATATCCTGAGTTGCAACGGACTCACAAGGATCATGCGTCCAACTCCTGCCCTGCACAGCACCATCCCCAAGAGTCACACCATGTGCCTGACAGCATTGTCCAAACGCTTCTTGAGCTCTGTCAGGCTGGTGCTGTGACCACTTCCCTGGGAGCCTGTTCCAGTGCCCAACTACCCTCTGGGTGATGAACCTTTTCATAACATCCAAACTAAACCTCCCCTAACACAACTTCAGGCCATTCCCTGAGGTCCTGTCTCTGGTGACCACAGAGAAGAGATCAGTGCCTGCCCCTCCTCTTCCCCTCATGAGAAAGTTGTAGAGTGCAGTGAGGTCCCCCCTCGGCCTCCTCTTCTCCAGGCTGAACGGACCAATGACCTCAGCCGCTCCTCACAGGGCTTCCCCTACAGGCCGTTCACCATCTTCACTGTCCTCCCTTGGATGATTTCTAATAGCTTGGTATCTTTCTCAAATCGCGGTGACGAAAACCGCAGACAATACTCGAAGTGAGGCCACCCCAGTGCAGAGCAGAGCAGGACAATCCCCTCCTTCGACCGGCTGGCGATGCTATGCCTCATGCCCACCAAGTGGCTGCTGGGGCAGCTCCAGTGCCCTCGCCTCCTGCCGCCCCACACCGTGGGCCCGCCGCCCCCGGAGGCCGGGGAGGGGACCCGGGCCGTGCGCTGCCCTCGGCCTTTCCCTCGCAGGGTGCCCCGCTCGCTCTCGCCCCGCGGCGCGGACACCCCCTGCCCTTTCCCCAGAACGGACGACCCCGCGCAGAAGAGGGAACTGGACGCGGCTCAAGGCCCCCGGCACTGCCTCACCTTCCCCAGCGGCCCCGGCCGGCGGGCGGCAGCAGTGCGCGTGCGCCGGCTGGCGCTGTGAGGACGGGGTTGCGCTGGCATGGCTGTGCGCGGAGCCGTGTTTCTCCGGTAATGGGATCGCTTAGTAAAGCAAAACACGCCCTAAAACAGAAATAGACAGAAAATAGAAAATAGGGAACTTAATTACGGGCCTTGAGATCGAGACAACGGGCCAAAAGAGCAATGAAAAGACAGTTTAAATTCTTGGTAGAGGTGAACAAGATGTTCATTTGAAGATCTAGTTGTTCCTCTATTAAGTCTTTGCTTAATTGCTAACTTAATGGGTGAGTTTTGCGTAGTGAATAATACTTTATAATAATTACGTTGTAATTTTATATCTTATTCTGGACAAATTTTTCTTTATAATTCCTTTGCCCTGCTCTTGATCTCCTCTTTCCTATAACTGATAAGCGAACTGAACAAACTGAGTTGCAAAATATCGTTGAGTTCTCCCTGGAAGCCAATCCTGTGATAAAACATGCACTTCCACCAATCTGCAGCTAAAGCAAAGTGGTTAATACAGTTTATATCAGAATTCAGGATTTGTCTTTCCCCACTTCTGTGTTCTTTGCAATTGCATTGGTAAGAGCTGACGTTTCTTTCCAAGGTACTGAAATTCTTTCTCTTTCCAAAATGACAGTCTTTAAAAGTTTCTGCCTTTTTAAAATTGGATCGGTCCTGTATTTTCCCCTTCTCTCTGATGGTCCAAGCAGATCATTTATCTCCTGACCACATTAACACACCACAGCACAAATTATTCTGTGCCTGGCGGTCTTTTAAGACAGCATCGTTCAAACAGTAGTTTTGAGTGACTGTTCAGGCAGCCTGAGCACGTAGAAGTCCTTCCCACATCCTATCAAAGGGTGAAAAACAGTAGGTCTTGTTGATGAAATGTTCATGAAATCAATCCCAAAGTGGTACTGTGGGAAATTTTCCAAACTGGTCAAACCCTGTTTCAATACATGATTTATTTTAAAACATAACAAAGCCGAAAACTGTGAAGTAGTATCAGTGTACAATCAACAAGTACCTGACTTTGAAAACAAACCAAAAAAAACCCCCAAACCACTCACACAGCATTTCAGTTTATTTATTGTCTGTTTTATACTGGGGATTCTATTAGGAGCATTATCCTGTCTGTTAATATTCAGTATGTAGGCACCCTAAGAACGCCTTGCTGTAGCTCGTTGTCCCATGTTTGTCTCACCAATGAATTTATCTGAGAGTATTTTATCTCAAATTGCCATATGATTTAGTATCTGGACAAAACTTATTTCGGCATGAAACATAATTGATCGATTTATATCTAGTGATTATGTAAGGTGGAATCAGGCACTTTATGCAGAATGCAGAATGTTATTAAAAATACCTGAAAATCAAAACAATACCATGTCTATAATGTGGATATGTACTAATTCTGATGGTGTCCTGGTTACGTAAAGGAAGTGAAAGAACTGAAGGTAAGTAATTAAAACATTTGTGTTCTTTATATGTATTATAAATATGTGTTTTTCGTTTTTTAGTTAGATAAGAATATATTTCTGTTCGTATTATCTCTTAGCCAACAGTAGAGCAGGATCTCAGAATTGTTTCTGTCTGCTTCTGTTATACTGGGTTTTTTTAGGGGCATGCCACTTTTAGTTAGGTCGCAATGGCAAAAGAAGTTGCAGTGAATATTGTTTATCATCATTAAATGTTTTTTGTTGATCTTGTGTTCAAAGGCTGAAATGCATGTAGTGCCTTAATTCAGCTTACACTTTTATGGTTCTATAAATGCAAATGAGTCGAGAGTCACAGAAGAGTTCACAGCGTAGAATTTAATTTCATTAGAACAGTTGAAGAGAAGTTGGAAGTTTGGAAGTTTGTTTTCAGTTTGTTGTGTACCCTTATTGTCTGTTCGTTATGGCGAAGATGGTAGCTAATTGGTTAAAACCAGAACAAGACAGAGGTTTTGAATCAGTGATGTTTCCAGCTTCTTCCTCACCCCGTGCCTGGGTTTAGCTTGCTGGGTACTGCTGTTCTTGATCTTGATCTGGGGTTATTCTGTATTTGCATCACTGCTGTCTGTGGTGCCATGCCTTCTGCTTCTTTGCCCAGTTTCAAGTATTAAACTAGTTAAATAAGTACTGGAATTGTCTGTCTATAAAGCTTTCCATCATGTCAGCCTCAGAGAGAGAGATTAGTGTTCAGTGATGTAATATGGTGGGGTCTGCAAGTAGTTAAAGGCTAAATCTTTTCAAATTTGTTGCGATTTGTGTAAATATTCCCATATTTTGTTAACGTAGCACTTGAGAACAATTGGCAAATAATTAATTTTCTTAATGGGAGTTGTTTAACCAATGGGGGCACAGATAATCTTCTTATACCCCCCAGACCTCGTGTTACATTTGATGAGATTTTAGAGAAGTCATGTGTAATACTTTCCTGAGGGTCGAGTCTGCTTATGTTACAGTTGTACAAGGTCAGACCTTAATTTATCTAGCAACTGCGTATTTAATTTTAGAAGTATCACAGGACACCTCAGCTTGCAGGGCTCCATTCCTGGCTGTTCAAAATGCAGGCCCCGGAGTAACACTGGCAAGATAATGGGTTGAAATGGTGAGACTGTAGTATGCTCACCAATTAGACTAACAGAGAAATAGTTTAAAAATGTAATACTTAAGAGACTGAGCCCAAATTTAGATTGCTAGTAATTATTTTATTGCTATGAATAACCTCTGTGCATGCCTAAGGGCTTTCTATTTATAGAGTAATGCTAAGATTGTCTAGTTTATTTTAAGGATAAGAAATTAAAATAACGTTAACTCTCACATAATATTATGTGTTTAAAAGCAATGAATACTTGATACACTTCTTTCCAAGGAAAGATGCAACTATTATGATTAGCAAGTAGTTCATATTTTTTCTAATGAAAAAAGAGTGACTTAGAGAGAAAAACTTTTTTCTTTTTTAGGTAAAACATCAAGAAGTAATACCTAGTTTTTCAGGTATGAATTTAAAAAATACCAGAAAATTATCAGGCTACTCAAAGTGTTGTTTAAGGAGAATATTTTTTGTAATATAAAAAACTAAAACTCATTTAGAATAAGGATTTGCAGTTGTTTCTGGTGATCTAGTGTGTGAGTGTGGCAACTGAGAAACTGCCGTGGATGAATGGACGAAGATTTTCCTGCTGAGCTTTTTAGCCTTTTCATTGCCACTTCACATAATGTAGCAGGGATGTTGCTGTTGCTGCTCAGTGTACCAGCCATGCTGTTACGTTCCCCTGTGACCCTCGTGGAACATCCATGCTTTGGTCAGACCTTGTCACTTCAGCACAGTGTATTAGCCGCAGTGATATAGGAAATCAGGCTGTTGAAGCGCATGTAGACCCTTGGCAGTGTGTCCACCACTTGTGCTGTGGGGAGCTTGTTTGCCTTACGCTTACTCTACCCTGTCACGGTCACTTGCTACCTTACCAGCTTTCTCATTTCACAATACATGAATTTTTGTGGGATAAGACAATTTGGAAAGAGTACACACAGCAATTCTGAAACACTGCTCATCTGAGACCTTTCTGGTTAAGTTCGTGTTCGAGTTTTATGATGCCTGTGGCATAATCAGTCAGGGGAGTGTAGCAAAGCAGGAGAAAGCTGACCACATGGGTATGGAAATTGCATGACCAGGGAAAATTTTCTGTGATGGCCTCTAAACTAATTTATTCCTCTGATCTTCTGGAGAGAAAGAAATGGTAGAAAGGAAATACATTTTAATGTATTTAAAAGGATTTTATAATAAATAAATAAATAAAAAGGACTAAACAACTACCTTGCTTAGTGTTCTTAACTCTTCTTGGAAACACTGATGGTGGGAGGGTATTGATCGTCTGGCAGGACTAGACCGTATGTGAACATTGTTAAAAAGATTTTGTAATACACTAAACCGACTTTTTGTCAGAGAGTTTGCAATGTGAGAGTCTGATCTAAGGCCTGTATAAATCTTCATGAACCTTTTTGGTTCAGGTTCTGGGGAAAGAAAAATATGATTGGCTGTAATATAATAATTCTTGACTCTCCTAAGGACAGCAGCTTCAGTAGGGCTTGCATGAAGGTCCATCCATATGGATCCAGTAGGGGGATCATGATTCATTTAGAAAAAGATTTATCAATGGCATGAAGTCTTCAAATGGAGGGTTTTAAAAATGGAAGGTGTGAAAAAAGGGAAGGTAACTTTTTCTTAAAGCTGTTGTGGAGGAAATGAAATTATGAATGTTACATATTTTTCCTTAGTAAATTATCTTAGGTATATTAACTGTTTCAGTTTCATTAGGAGCACCTCTTAGCTGCCAACAAGATATTAATGTATTCTAAAATGTATTTTCTTTTAGCTGATGGCAGGCTGAGGTTGTAGTTATGTTCGTTGATGTATACTCCTGAAACTGCTAGTCCAGGAGAGGTTTTATCTTTGCTCTCTAAAAGGTTTTATCTTTGCACTCTAAAAGTGTACATAACAAGAGCCTATTTGTGAGTTAAATGATGGAAGCTTTGAGGTGCCATCAGAATTAAAGAAGTGTTAATGACAGTGAGAGGAAAAAGGCATAAAACAACCTTGCCTCAGAATTTTCCTGCCTGTCAATGAAGTGCATTGCCCACAAGAGATGAGGGAGAGTGGTACATGTGTCCACATTGTGATGAGTAGTTCATCAGTTTAACTTAAGTGTTAAATCTTCTTTTGACCTGTTACGCTGAAACCTTGACTACGGACACAATGGGAAGGAGCAGAGAGAGAACCTTCAGAAAAGCTTGTCCTTTATGAACAACAAAAAGGTCTGTAGTTCTAAGCCCCAAATGAAAACGTGTTGTGAATATTCTTTTATTATTCTTGGACTCCTTTTTTTTGTGTTCATACATGGCACTCAAGACCAAAGTTGTATATTTTTCCTTCAGAGATAATGGGATTGAAGTAGAGATTTTTAACATTTTCCTTCAGATTTCTGTCCTTGCAGTTAAAAACCCAGGCCGTGGTTCCAGTACACATTGAAAGAGGTGAGAAACTGTATTATGTGGGAATCTGAATCCGAGAGACCTTTGGTTTCTGAGTCAATCTGACTGTAAGCCCTTACTAATTTAATTTTGGTTTGCAAGCTTTATCATAATATACTAAGTACTAAGGTATTTGTGGATGGGATTATAATATTGGCTGTGGTACTTTGACTGATTTACTGCTTACAAGAGCAATGCAGAAACTTGTCTAAAAAGAAAGTTGAGTAACACTTCCCCTCGAAAATAAGTGTCAGAAGATTTCTTCCAAATAGCATTTCCAGTGTTCCTTCTCTATTTGCAGAATGACTAGGACAATGATCCCTCTCTGAAAAACTTACAACAGAGACTTATTATAATTGTTTAATATCTGTGCAACACTTGAGGATGATAAGTGTTCAGTGTGGTAGGAAGAGCACATGACTGCATAAACTGTGGGAGTAGTAGTTTAAAAATTAAAAAAAAGATTCAACAGGATAAATGTGTTAAGCCACTAAGATTGAATCAAACAGAGAAACTGTCAAAACCCAAAGCTTGTTGGAAAAACCTAGGTAGGTACAGCTAAGCGTATATTAACTGAAGGCTTTTTTCCTTCTGTGTGTTTTACAATATATAAAGACTGCATTTTACACTTCAAAAACCTAGAAAATGTTGTAAAGAGTGACATTCCTGACCTTCCAGTTATAATGAGAATTTACTAGTAAGATGGTTGGTTAATGTGACATCATAAGGAAAAAGCATAGTGAACGTAAAGCCACAGTTACAGTTGATGATATGAGCAGACTGAATTTAAGTTGATGACTATAGTTAAAAGGTTTGACATACTCTGTTACTAATCCACTGAGCATTTCAATGACGCTCACACCTTGAAAATAATAGCTGGCATGGCTTGACCATCGCCTGGCCTTCTGTACCGAACTCCTGTGAATGTCCATTAGACTTCATGACTGCACTAGTGCAGAGTCCTTTGTCTTCTTTAATAGACTGTGCCTTGGCAGTATAAAGATAAAGCAATATTTGTGAGTGTTTGTGGTTTGTCTTGGGGGGTTTTAATGTATTAAGGACCATTAAAAGTGATAATTAATGACATGCAATGAGACCATTTTATTGTATCATCTAGTGAGAACAATAGGAAAATTGTAACATCCGTGAAGCGAGGTAAAACCACTAAAATAAAATAGTCCCTTTGCAAATCTGAGCTTTTGGCATATTATTTTTTCAACTGCATCGTGTTTATCTGTTCAAGTTTCTAAGGTCAAGTATCTGGGCTTCCAGAACTTGTGAACCTGATGTGCTTTGGAGGAAACTGATTAAAGAGAGTGGTTTCCACAGCCTGAGGTTGCAGCTCAACCAATTCCACAAATATTTGAAATCACTTTAGATGGCAAGTAAGGTTAAAATATCCCATAAGATAAGGGGAGCAGCAAAAAACCATAAAACAGTAAAGGCACCAACAGGCTAGAACTATTTACTAAAGAAAGTATGACCAAGTCCTCCATGGAGCATCTTGCTTATGTTGTTTAAATGTTTCAGCAAATTTTCTGAGTTTGGAAAAGTTGCATCAATTTACACCAGCAAATAACTTGGACCATTTTTAACATTTTGTTCAGAAACTTGTACAGAAAAAGCAAAAATTACTATTCCGTATTCAGTGTGTTTGGCAGTACTGGTTAGGTTAACATAATTACAGGCACTTTTCATGAAAACTTAGCATTTAAGGATTTCTGGTATATGTATATGGGTTAACAGCCTTGTGCTTTAATTTTGTTTTATCTTTTTTCACTCTCTTACCTCTAGCATCTTATGAATCAATGTGGGAATACAAAACATGCAATGGAAAAACAGCATTAACTTTGGCAGCAAAAGCTGGCTGTGAGGAAAATGCGCAAATGATCCTGGAAAAGGGTGTTTATCCCAATACCACAAATTACAAAGGAGAAACTCCCCTTCTTCTTGGTAGCTGCCTTCTCTCTCTGGGTTTAAGCAACATGACTGGCAGTGCTTTTTCTCTATTCGATACTCACCCCAGCATTCCTGTTGGGTTGCGTAGTTTAGCTGCTGGTCCTTACTTTAGATGAAACTAAATGCCAACACCTGGTGAAATGTACCCAGAATTCTGTTCAGCGCTCATCATGCTTCAGGTGATCACTCAGCTGATCTTTAAAATGCTCCTTATGTTTTAGGTGATTGCTGAGCTGCTTCTGAGAAAAGGGGATCAATATTTTTATTCAAGGTACCTTCTGTGTATGGTCAGGTGCTACCTTTACCAACCTGATCCTATTCAACCATCTTACAGTACAATACAAGAATAAGCCATTGTTTTAACTGGAATGTACTTTTTCTGGAGATCTGGAGGTTAGTGAATTTGGTTTAGATTTTTGGTTTTATCAGATGGTTTCTTGAGGAGTAGGCAGGTATTTTGAAAAACCTCTCATCTCATTTCCCTCCACTCTTGTGCTGTAAACAAGTTTCAACTGCACTGTAATACCCCACTCTAAAGAAAGATGATTCCTTTGGAATATTTTATGGTATTGGTAGACTTATATGAGTTTTACTGTACATGAGTAATTTAGCTATATTAGCTTCCAGTTTCTCTTAAATGTCAAAACAGCTTCATGATTCTGAAGAGAATAAATCTGTGAAATTAATACGAGAAAATACAATATATAATGCAATTATCAGTATTGAAATGCTCAGTTATCTGACTTACTAACTTTCATCAGATGCTAATACTGTATTACCATTTTAACACCCTGAGGCATTTATAAGGCGTTCTTCTGAAATGTCTTTCAGTTCTTTTTAATAATTGTAAGTCTGTTAAACTTCAGGTGTTTTCAGCTGTTGTTTTTAATGAATCCTGCAAAGAGGTAACTGGAGCTGATGAATAAGATCTTTCCCCTTATAATGACAATATAGTTTCCTAAATATTTCTCTATACAAACTCCTGAAATTAAGGTCTGTCATCAGTGTATTGTTTATGTGATGCCTTTTATGTTTTTCTGTCACTTAGCAGTGAGAATGTGGATGTAGATATTGTTGTGCATCATACATTTCAACCCTAGTTTCAGTGAAACAGAGGATCAGGTGCTTACCACTTAATAGAAGATGCTCATGATTTAGTTACTCCTTCTAATTTTAAAACTCTGATGAGACGTCTCTTTAGTAGAAACGTAAATGCTGAAGAAGTATCTATCTAGTGGGATGATCTGGGCTTCCAGGTACGTTTAGTTGTACTATACTTCAGAGCAGTTGTGGATAATTATGAAGACTGTTGCCTCTTGAAAACCTTCTTATATAAAGTATTGGGATTTCCAAAGGAGATGACATTACTGTTTATTTACCATATGTTGGATTCTCAGATTTCGAGGACTGGAAGTCTTTTTAATTTCCTCATATAGAAACGTGAGGAAAAGCTTTAGAAAAGCTTACAAAACTCACAAGACGTGGATAAAACATTGGTCAGCAATGCATGAAGCTGTGAAACAGAGATGCACAGACATTGCTGATCTTTTGAAGAATGATGGAAGCATGAACATTAAGGGCTAATATTGAGTAACACTTTTAGGGGTTACGGCTGAATGTGGTCACTGTGATCTGCTGGAGCATCTTAATCATAACCGTATGTAGTCAGGAAAAGAGAAATACACCTCTGCACTGCCATACATCTTGCCTGACTGTTGAGGTCTTTCAGGTGGTTATGGAAAAGGAAAGAAAGAGGAAATTAGCTAGAAGGAAAGGAAGCATAGGCGAGTGTTTCTGCTAGACTGGAGTGATGCTTTCATGTTTCCATAATGCCTGTGAGAGGAGTAGCAGAGTTAAAAGCAATCCATTTCAGTCAAGGTGAGACTGCTATACGTGCCCTTCTTGCCCTTCTATATTTCTCTTTACATGCCCTTCTTGCCCTTCTCTGTTTCTCCTCACTCAGTCCCTCCCTCCCTCCTATCTTTCCTTCCACGTATGGAATTATATTGGTATTAATTAATGAAGTATTTTTGAAATGTGCCGGTTTGAAAGTTGTAATTCTCACAGTCAAAGCAGAGCCCACTCAGGTAAGCACTTGAACTTGTATCTGTACACCTCTTATTTTGCCTTTGAGTTTTATATTTGCCACAAAAAATATTTCTTGTTTTAGTAAAGTTTTAACTTAAATATATCTGAAAATAAGGAGGAAAGTACTCTGGGTTTGTTTTTATGATGATCTACAAATCACTTTGGATATAAATATAAGTTCTGTATCCTCCTTTCAGGTGGAGATGTCAAGGCCTTAGCAGATGATCTTGCATCAGTACTGTTTAAAGCAGCTGGAGGACGTAGGCTAGACTGCATAGCTCTGCTTTTGGAATACGGAGGAAGTGGCAATGTGCCTAATGAGGCAGGACTGCTTCCCATACACAGAGTGGCTTGTGAGGGGCATTACCTGTGAGTATAAGCTTGGACTTTACGTTTTTTCTAAGAAGCAGTGTCACATCACAGATGGCTGTAGTAAACTTGCAAACATATATTTATATACATTTGTATTTCAGAAGTACCTGTGTTAGGTTAGATTTAATTAACTTTTATTTTTAGCGTAAACAGAGCAAAATGCAAAACACGCTCCTTAGAATTAAGGGAAAACCACTGAAAACAACTTAAACACAACATCCTATTTGACAGTGCTCAAAACTGGTGTTTCTGTGTTTTGGTCTTTTGTAAAATGTCTAGCTGGTAATTCAGAATATAGCTGGATGAGGGTTATTTTCTTCATGCAAGGAAGTTACATCTGCCTAGTTTTGTTCACTGTTTTTTAGGGCCAGGAAGTATCTCATTGCAGCCACATCCCAAACTGTAATCCAGGAAAATGGGTTAAGCACTGTTCGCTCAGCTCTAGATGGCCAGAACCAGTGTCTAGAGCTCACCATTGAGAATGGTTTGGATGTCAACACTCTCTTGTCCGAACAAGTAACTTCAGATACTTTTGATAACAGAAGGAAAACTGCACTTTATTGTGCTGTTTCTAACAATGAGATTCTTTGCACCAAAATATTTCTCAAAGCAGGAGCAAATCCAAACAAAGATCCTTTAAACTGTGTTCTTCTGGCAGTGAGAGCTGACAGCCATGGAATTATAAAGGTACTCTTATCTTACGGAGCAGATGTCAACTGCTAATTTTGTTGCTTAATGATACGCATCTCCCCAGTGCATTTGGTATTCTTTGAATGGTGACATGATGCTGAGGCTGTTGCTCAGTCATGACTATAATGTGGAGATGTGTTTGGACTTTATGTGTCAGGGTATCTTTGGAAATTCTTTTGTGTGGCCAGCTCCAGAGCATGAACTTATTCCCGGTTGGACTACTTCTTCAATAAAGGATAAACTAGTAAATACATACCTTCCTTGCTTCTCTTCACTTTGCTCTTTGCATTAGCTGGATTTAAACATTCTAGTGTATGGTGCAGAATTAGGATTAACATACTGGCAAAATCCTTTCTTGAAAACACTCTAAAAATAAGATAGCCATTTCTCATTTTCTACTCTGATGTAGAGAAAATGATGTACATGGTGTGCTTTTATATTTGCTTTCATATATTAGAGATTTAGGAAGGAAGTTTTAAAAAATCATGAGGCGGGATTCTGGAATTTCTGTTCCTTTCCTAACCACTGGAGTAGATGTGTTTCCAAAGAAATATTTCTGTTGAACAAAATAGTGCCATAAATTGCAGCAATTTTTTTGTTTTCTTTTTGCCTTCAGGCCTGTTTGCATAAATTAAGGGTTCAAAAAGGTTAAACATGGAAGAAAATTACTTTTAAAGTAACCTACCTAGGTATCAGTTTGACTGTTGAAGGCCATTGCTAGGACTTTGTTTAAATTACATTCTGTAATTTCTTTAAAATGTGTTCTTTTGGCATTCCTCTGCACAGATTTTGAAATTATGACTTGATGTGTTCTCTGTTTCAGTTCTGTGAGTTTATTGCTGTTCCATGATTGAAACATTTAGCTGGAAAAGTGGTTTGCGTTTTTATAGATTACAAGGATTATGTTCCTCTAAGCACAAGAATTAAGTCTTTCATAGAAACACAGGAAGAATGAACAGAGATACCATAGACTGAGTAAATATCTAACTTCCAGTTAATAATGTTATGATTTATTATAGGAAACTTTAATTGCTTATGTCAGGTCACATTCATCCAAAGTGTTGTAGCATACTTTGTACATTAAAGATCACGGTCCTATATAAAATTCTTCAAGCATCTAAACGATTATTTGTAGGTATTTTTGCAAAGTGTTTGCTCCCAGGTACAACTTCTCATGTGTGCATGTTTCAAGGCTTGGCAAGATTTAAAGGACTTTAGGTAGGCTCTTTTAAACAAAGAGTAGATTTTGATGGGCGAACAAACCAGGAAATCAAGCAGCATATCCCCTTGGTTAAGAAATATTGTAACCTTAATTATGGTTCTTTCAGAGTTTTGGCAGATTACTTCTTGAACAGACTCACTCTCAGTCATGCTGTCATGCATTGCACAGTATGCTTCTGCGCATTTAGAGAAAAAAATCTAACAGAATAAATTTAAAGAAAATTAAATTAAAAATTGATTGCGGTTACTCCCTTTGTTGGTCTACTATCCCTTCCATCTTGAGGAAAGAAAAAAATATACAAACTCTCCCAACTAAGAAGATACTTCAATTGGTGGATGTTGGCTTTACATAGGGCATAATCCATTTAGCTAAACCCACAATCATCAAATGATTGGGTTGGAAGGGACCTTAAAGATGACTTAGATCCAACCCCCCTACCATGGGGAAGGACACCTTCTGCTGGACCAGGTTTCTCAAAGCCATCTCCAACTTGGCCTTAAATACTTCCAGGGATGGGGCAGCCACAACAACTCTGGGTATCCTATTATTTGAGAGATATGCTGGTTATCACACACACACGTAGTCACACAAACCAAAGCTCAGTTCTAGTATGCTTCTGCCCTGCCTTCTGAACTGGGTCTCTCTGTTCTTCAGAATTTCTCCCTTTTTTTCTGGACGTCATTGTCATATAAAACCTCAGAGATCTAAATTCCACTTCAGAAGCAGCTATATTGGTCCTTTGTGTGTCTGTCCTTCCTCATGACAGATTCACTGGAGCAAATGGAAGAAGTGAAGATTACTGGTCTGGTACACATAGAAGGTTAAACTGAAGGCTTAATTCCTCCTTCTGCTCTCAGTAGGGCTACTGTTCATGTAGCTTTCTGAGACATAACTTCTGGGGGTTTTGCCAGAAATGTTGACCAGGATGAAAAATAAGAATTCAGTCACTTGTGAAAAATGTCTAGGCATCTGGCATCTGGGCCAGGCCCCTGACAGAAGGATGCCCCAGGTGACTGGTGACTGCAGGCGTGGCCTGAGCACAGGGTGCCCAGTGAACCCGTCTCAGCTGACTGCAAGTTGAGGCTCCACTGGCCAGTACATCCTAGACATACCAGGATTAATACATGTATCCTTCCTAACCTATAAACTGATGTTTCTTTGTGGGAATTCCTAATCAGAAGTATGGGCTTAATCATAACAAACCTTAAATTGTGGTAATTTTAATGAATACAGTGACAACAATGCAAGAATCTGGGTAATCGCATATCTGATACAGTATACTGCAACCAGCAAAGGAAACATGATCAAATAGGGCTTTAGACAGGAGATTTTAAACCCTTTCTGTGGCTAGAGCCAAATTCCATTAGTAATTTTAGTTCATGGGCAAAGGTTTATATTTAGGACTTCATACAAGCATCAAGCAATAGTTACATTGCCTGCAGCATCAAAGCATTCAGACCTAGCACTGAGCATTGCCTCAAGTGTTTAAAATACCGTGAACTAGTCCTTTGAATATCATTAGGTAAGCTAAAAAGACATGGTCTTGGTCTTATCTTTTAATTAGTAGAGCCAGGCCCTTTTTGTTGTTTGGTTGCCTGTTATAGGAGGTGGCCTAATATTGCTTTAAAGCTTTTCTGTCCTTCACCACTGAAGTTGTTTATTTATTGAAAATTTCTGCCCACTCTCCCTTCCCTCCCTCCCTCACCCCCCCCAGATACTAAGGCAAGCATTATGAGAAAGTGTCTTTCATGTTTTCAAGGTGTCTGTGAACTGAATTGAGGGAGAAACAAAACTTTATTTTAAATGAAATATGAGGTGAGATAGTCATGGAAAGGGAGCTGTTTTCCCCAGGTCAGGTTTATGGCACAGCTAGGAATTGAACAGAACTTTTTTGACTCCCGTATTTTGCAGCCAGATCATTTAATATTACTTCTATGGACTTGACTATGTGGCAGTAGGAGCAGGAAATGTAATTGGACCAGAACTGGTGGTTGTGTGAAAAGAGGCAAAGCCGTCATCCTCAGCTGGAAGAATAAATTGGTAGGAAAAAAAAAAAAATTTTCCCTGCTTGGACTGTGATTGAACCCTTGCAACACTAGAATTTAATTTTCTCGACTATTTGGGTGTGTCTCTCAGGCTGTTCCACCGCAACCCAATTCCATGGCATGCCCACCCCCAGGCAATGTTGTCTACAAGTAATTAAATGCCCTGGCACTGATTCAGGCATGCTGTGGGATAGGGACGCCTATCGATTTGGGGACAATTTTTGAAATCAGAGTTATAATTTGGTTTCTATTTCTCATAAAATCTGACACAAGCAGCTGCACCAGGCTGATGAGCCCTACAAGGAGCCAGACATTCAACAGTGGTTACATCAGCCTTTTCAGCACCCGTGGGATAGACTTTGTAGCTGCGAGTGTTTTCAGAGCTCGGTGAAGGAGGGGGCAAACCATAGCCATGAGTCCTGTATATGACCAGCTATTCCCTGCAGAAGCCATAATGTTGTGAGTGGGTCATCCAAAAAACTCCATGTGCTGACTACCATCTAATTTTGGGAGCTGGCACGGCAGAGCTTGTTCTGGGTATCAGGGTGGGGGTGAGGCTGAGGTGGGAGGTGGGCAGAAATTTTACTGTTTCACTGCAGCAGTCTGTGTTCTGGCATGGGCTCCAAGTGCCTGAGCTGCCGTTTCTCAGAGTATTGCCATTAGTACAGGAGTCACACATGGAAAAACACGGTCACAAAGTTACAGGCTCTTTTGTGTCTATCTTGGGGTAAGGTAAAGGGATTTTTTGTGACCCTTACTTGGGGCAGAAAAAAAACCTTCTAAAATATCCATGGTTTGGCAATGGCTTGCATGAACGTAAATTTGTGATGACTTATCTCTATAGAACAGGTCTTATCTCTTCTGCTTTTCCATCACTTCCAGGGGCTGGAACGTAAGTCTTTTAAGGAATGGCTGAGGGACCTGGGGTTCTCCTGAAAAGCTATAAAAATATATTAGTGAATGGTTAGTAGTCGTAAGAATGATAGAACAGTGTAGCTCTGGTGACATGTAAAATGTATTTACATTTAATTTTCAAAATTCAAATTTTCAGTAGAAATCTCTGCGTTTAATTGGGCAAACCCATTGCCATTTGTCCACATATTCTGTGCGTGGTACATATTCCCAGAACTCCTGTTACCACTAATATGAACTAACAAAGAAAACTACCCCAAAAACCGAAAGTAATTAAAGACAGTAAAGCAGAGAATTTACCTTGTTAGTACTGCTGCTTGTATTTAATTCGTATGAAGTATGTAACTTGCTTATGTTACTGACATCACCTTTTAAAAAAAAATCTGTTAAATTGACAAAGGAAATGCTAAATCTAGAAGTAAGTACCTGTTTTGCTGTCTGTGTATAAAGAAATAGAGTCATTTTTTAAACTGAATGATAAACTGTAGCTTTGGCTAAGTTACGTAGGAGAATTGTCTGGAACTTAGGTGTTAACAAAGGATAAAATCCATGCAGTTTTCATAATCACTTGTAATTTAATAACTACCTGATATGGACATGTATATTACAGTGTATTCGCAAATACCACCACAAATAATACAGTTCTTATGTTGGTAGATTTTACGTATTTTATTATGCTTCATTTTTTAAAGAGTAGTAGGCTAACTACACCCACTGAAATTACCCTTCCAAACGCCACATTTTTTGTACATACAGCAGTTCCTCTGTTACTTTCTTTGCAATACAGTGGCCTCTACTTCCTTTCCAAACCTGTTGAGCAATATTGCGATGTAATTCCAAACAGCTGCTGTGGTCACCCTATGTCTGTACATCAGTAGCAAGTGAAACGATTTCTATATATAGTTTGTAAATCTGTTGGCAATGTTTGTAAAGCAGACTGAGATTCTTCCTGAGGAATAAGAGCAGCTATATGAAAGCAAGAGCATTAAGACCCTCCTTGCGTAAAAAGCAGTTTATCTTTCTGGTGTGGCAGAAATGAGGAAATGGCCAGTCTGCAGAGATGTGAAGAAGCACTTGCTTTGGGCAAAACCCTGGCAGGAATAGTTTATGCTGTCAAAGATAAGCAGGTTCATCTCACACTGTTATTACAGAACATGACATTGTACTGACACAAGATGATTAAAAAGTATTAGCCGTGTAGGAAGGAAAGAAAACTGGGAATGGGAATGACATTTCTTCAACAAGATTTCTTTTTCCCCGTTGTCTTCCTTACTTTAGTGTGATTGAGGTATGCAAAAGGAGCAATAAACCCTGAGTCTGCTGCACCTTTGGCACCCAGCTGCATTCTCTCTGCATAATAAAATAGACCTCCAGGATCCATGCACAAAGGTGCCTGTGCAGTGTGAGCAGTGAGTTTTCTTTCTTTTAATTAAAGGTTGAGAAATTTGTTAGTTCAGAAATGTTATTTGCACTCAGATGTATTTTTCCCCCCAGTCCTTCCCTGCAGTCAGGTCGACCTCTTGACTCCCCTTCCAGGATGCATCCTTACTGTCTTCCCATCAGCAGCACTATCAGAGCCCACTCACTTCTTCACTCACTCTTCCTCTTCTGTCTTGATAAGTAAGGCAACCAAAACACCCCCACCATCGAAATACATTAGATTAGAGTTTGCTCTGTGGTTTGTTGGTATGTGGTGTATAGTTATGTCCCCAGCAACTGTTGAGAAAGCTGTTCTCAAAACTGATCTGAGCAATAAGGCAGCCCACATGCACATGTTTTTGAGTGAAAGCTGATCACTGTTTGTGGTGGTCTGAGTTGTTAAACTACAGCCTGGAC
Source organism: Rhagologus leucostigma (assembly GCA_013397725.1). Lineage (NCBI taxonomy): Eukaryota > Metazoa > Chordata > Aves > Passeriformes > Rhagologus > Rhagologus leucostigma. Next base: position 542,860 of record VZTD01001028.1, read on the forward strand.
CTGGAATCTGCCCTCCTGGTAGCCGAGGGTGTGTTGCCGGGAATCTATGGGAAAAACCTGTCTTTGAGATAGGATGCTGAATCTGATTCCCAAGCAAAGACTGGTTTTGAATCAGGGTCATCTTTGCACTTACCCCATTTTTTGTTCCCCCAGCATGGATGACAGAAAAGATCTTTTTCTTCTGTGTGACTCCCTGTTTACAGCATCACCCAGAGAGATGGACTGAACAACAGAATCATCTGGCATAGAGAAAAGCAGCTGAAAAATTGTTCCTTCAAATGCCTTCAGTGCATGCTTCATCCCATTTGCTCTGCTGATACCACTGTTAAATGTAGGTGATGACACATCCTTTTCAGGCACAGTACCGTGTGCACGATTTTCACAAGTTATGTGAGTCTCCCAAGGGTAAGAGCTGCAGCTTGTCCCATCAGTCTGCCTCGTGGCCCTGTGTATGTGCCAGGCTGCTTGACCCTGTGTCTCTCCAGGATGGTTTGAATTCTGCATTCACCCTGGGCTTGTACAAGCAGCATAGAAAAACTGAGACACATACAGAGATATATATATATATATAAATATATATTGCTGTAGTGGGAGGGGGAAAGCAGCAGGCAGTGAGGAACACGAGGGCAGGACAGAGAGGACATGCAAGGAGGAGTAGGAAGGAGAGGTCAGCAAACAGGCTGAGAGGAGGCTGAGAACAGTGAGGGGCTTGCAGGCAAGGCAGGAGAAGGGGGCCTGCAGGGGCAGGGATGGAGAAGGCAGCACAGCAGCAATAAGGCATGAAGAGAGATCTTGGGCTGGTGCCTTGGGGTCTGCTTGAGTGGACGGCAGGAGGGAAGGAGTTTGTTGAGGAATGAGGGTTGCAAAAGTGATGGTGAGAGGCAGGAGCAAGCAGCACTGCAGATGGGCAGCAGGAGACATGGGGAAAGCCCAGCGTGCTGTAGTGTATTGTTTTTAATGTGCTCTATGGCAATTGGCCCTGTTCCTGCAGTGTGGGACGGAGCTCAGTATGAGCCAACGCATCTGTCTGACAGGCTGTCCTCGGGAGCTGGGACTGAAATAGCCTCTGTCCCGTGCCTGAGGACAAGGTTGTACAGCCCTTTCTTTGCCTGCCTGTAGTTTTCCCTGCACTCATTTGAGTGAAAATATATGTTTAACTGTGGGCTTTGTCCTGCTGAGGGGTGAGCACCACCTGCTACATGTTGCTTGTGTCCTTTCAGCAATTGTGCCAATGTGCCCCCATTGTAGAAATGTGAGAAGCCGAACAAAGTTCTCTAGGCTGCTGATTGAAATAGTTAATTGCTTGGAAAGGCAAAAGGGACACTTTGAAGGGTTTCCTATTTTAAAACCAAGAAAATAAATCACTAGGTTAGGAAAGATTGAAAGTTTTGTCTGAAATCTAGCCATTGAAAGGTAGGAACCTGGGTGCTAGGATCTACAATGACAGAGTGAATCCTCCTCCTATAAAATGGATACTTCCGATTCTCATTTTCTCTCATCTTAGCTCAGGTTCTGAAATGAAAAAACCTTTTAATAATCCTGTCAAATGAGAGATGAGTTTTCATGGCCTATTGGTGAAATGGTTCATTTCCTGCATACAGGATTTCAACAGGGTTTGGGGAGGTGAGTTTGGGTTTTCTTTTAGGAGGTGGCAAAGCACTACATCAAATCATCACAAAGATCTTTTAGGTGAGTCCAAATGTTAACCTAACACTGCTAAGACCGTAACTAAACCTGTTCCTAAGCTCATCTACACATCTTTTCAGTACCTGCAGGGATGGTAACTCAGCTACTTCCCTGGACCACCTGTTCTAATACTTGACAAGCCCTTCAATGGAGAAATTTTTCCTGATGTCCAATTGGAGAATTCATCCTAAACAGCAGTCAATGTAGCCATTATAAATCTGCCCTCCTGTACTACATATGGTTCATGCTCTGCTCACTGCCTCCTGTGATGGAAGGAAATTCACTGTGCCACCTCACTAGCACAGAATAGACTCTTTCTAAACTGTTCCTAATGGTGTGATTGAGAACACAGCCTGGGAGACAGAACAGTTTGCTCAGACTGCTGAGGTTTTTGCTTGGTTTTTTTTCAGAAATCAGAACATGTATAGTGCCTGAGAAAGGAGACTATGAAACAGGAACAAAATGTTTTGGGTAAGAATGCTAATAACAGGAAAACACAATCACTCCTGTCATCACTCCGAGCTCCTCTCAAAGTTGGAACCTGTGATCTGAAGTGTTGTAGGGATAGAAAGCTTCAGCCATGGCTGATGCCCACAGGAGCTGAACCCTGATCAGCTGGAATGCTTGCATAATGCTAAATACTGCCAGAAAGAGAATCCAAAATTCCAAATTAGTGGGTAATTTCAGTCTTAAGGTTTCTGTACCTCTATTCTTTTTCCTTAAAAAAGTGGTAACACCTTCATGTTCTCTGAAAAGGGGCACTGGACAATTAAAACCGTTGGTAGCCCTACTATGCTGAAGAACAGGGGCAAAATAAAATGCTGGAAGGCTATTAAATGTGTGTGATCTTTCCCATGCAATGAAAAAGAGTAAAGGTCCTGAGTCCTCATGGGTTTAGAATCAAAGTATATGATTATAGAACTATGGAATTAAGGACTGTGTTTCAGTGCTCATCAGCAGGCAACAACAAGTACTATTCCCACATTTTTTGACCTGTGAGTACTTAGCTTTACAGGTTTAGCATCTTTTTTTTTTCCTCTGTGTGTAATTTGCCATGTGCTACAGCCTTATTATTTTTACTAAAATTGTCCTAGGAAGTGTTCATGGCTCTTCACCTTTGGCTATTTCCCTGTAAAGAATAGGTCCTAAATTACCGTGAGTGTCATATAGGATCAAGAAAGGACACAAACCTCTCATAACCTCACCTAACTGCCAATTTCCCCCCTGCTTCAGGGGAGAAATGTACAGGAAAGTACCTTGTCAATCTTTAGTAACATCTTTACATTATCTTATCTCATGGCTAGAATGGACATAATTGGCATTTTGTGTAGAGAAACATCACCACTGGCCCAGTGCTGTATCATGCCTCAGCAAGGAGTAGCCTTGAAGGTAATATTCATGCTATTAAATCTACCTTTGGAATATTACTTTAGAAGTGAGTAATACATGTTGCTTTTTGAAGTTACTTTGAGTTTGGAAAATTTGGTTTATACATAGAAAACTTTGAATAGACAATTCATGTATCTGTACATTTGTACTTTGTATTACGGACTTCCAGCTCAGGAAAATTGAAAGACTTAGAAATTTTGTTGTACCCAACAAAAAAGGAAAAGCAGAAAGCTCAGATTTTTCTGGGAAACAGTATATTTGAATAGATTTAATTTTTAACAGCATATTTTTGCTTTTAATATTGTTCATATCAGTGCTGTACATATCAACAATGTACTAATAAAATATAGCATATTTCTAAAAGCATTTCAGTTTCAATCAGCATTTTTCAACAGAAAATCTGTCCAGTTCACATTTCCTAACTCTAGCAAAAAATGTTTGCAACAAAATGTTGTCAGCAAAAATGCATTCAAGAAGGATAGCTTTGTTGTGCTGCTTCTCTGGCTAACTGCAATGATAACAATGTGAAGCATTGTCCTAAGCATGCTGAAGAAATAAAATTGCTGGGAGTGTAGTTACATACATAGAATTGATGCCTATGTCAGTTCTACCAAAAAGCATTGATGATGCAAAGTTAAAAGAAAAAAGGTACTTATTATATTCTCCTACTCTTTCACATTTTTCAGAATTTGTCCCAGGTTTCATTCTGCAGGTGCAGCTGAAAGAGTGAGCAGAACTCCTATGGACCCACTGACTTGACCCATCATGGCACCTTATACTGTGAAGGTAACGCTCTTAGCTCCATAAGCCAAGCATCTGCCTCCTTTTTATTTTATCCAAAGGTTCTGTCAATGTAAATGACGTGCAAATGTTTATTTTATTTTAAGGTGTACACTAGTCTTATGTCTGCTTTATTAATGTATTTTGTAGGTTAGGAAAGACTAAGGTTATAAGTTTTCATACCATTTCTTGATCAAGATAACTGCATGAAGTTCATATAGACAAATGATCAAAGAAAAAATATAATTTCTTTATCGAATCTTTATGAAAATTGTGCTTAATCTCCTCTACGGTCCATAAAGCAGTATGCATAATAATAAAACTAAATGTGCAGTTTGGCTAAAAAAAATATGTCCAATCCATACTGACCAAAAAGAGATGTTGGACAAGAACAATACTTCAAATTGTGTTCACTTACATTTCCGTTAAATATTGGCTTGACTGTCTGAAACATGCTGTGTGTTAGCATTTAAGAAGATTGGTATATGTTGTTATAGATGCGTTCCTACTTCCCTGTACCAAAACCTTCTCTCTTCCTCTCCCTCCCCCTCTCTCACAACACAGGTTTGCAGATACTGCTGGCCTGCCTGTTTCAGAAAATGTTGCTAGTTCACCGTCATTCACTGCTAATAGAAAAAAGAAAAAAATAAAAAACAACCACATCAGAAAAACAAACAGTACAAAGTTTGATCTTTCTTTTTGTAATTTCTCCTTACTGAAATACACCTGTCTATAAAAATAATATCAGAATAATATACCATCTATTAAAAGAAACTATAATGTAACTATACATTTAGAATGAAGAATTGAAGGGCACTCTCTAGCTGCCCATCAGTCAGTGACAGCGAGCAACAGCCATTAATAGAATAGCCACTAGACGCCTTCAGTTGCTCAGCCTGTCAGAAGTGATGAAGGCACAGCTCCCTTGCCCACCCATGGCTTGTTACCCTTAAATCTCTGGATGACTCTGTCCTTTCCCCCCAGCAGAGCACAATTCTCCACGTGAAAAAAAAATCTCACAGGTGCTCCAAATGGACATGTCAAGCTGATTCTTCCTCTGATACTCCTAGAAAAAATAAGGGAATTAATAAAAAATTAAATTGTGTGATTTGTTACAGACAACATGTGACACTGCAGGAGCAGTGCTCCCCACAGGTCGTGGCACGCCGACCTCCTCCCCTTGACTCCCTTTCCACCGATCCCAAGTGCCTGCAAACACCTTGGCGGGATAACAGCATTCCACTAGAAAACTGTGAAAGTGAGAGGAAGTCCACTGAACAACAGCAAGAGTGTTTTATTTCCAGCCCCTGTGACAGCTCAGGATTAAATGGATTTTCATTGTTCTTTCCCTACTGCAATTTGGACACTATGCCAGTGTAAGTGCGCCCAGGGTTTTATTTGGTGCTGCCCCCCCGTCTGCGAGGCTGGTATTCTCCCACTAGCTGCCTGCTCTAAATATGGCCATGGCCAGTGTGTCAATAATCCCCCTCTTTAAGGGACCTGCAAACATTACTGTTGGGACATTCTTGCTGTTCAGATGTCTAGCTGACGTCTGATGCTTAAAATGGAGCATGCTTTCATCTCTTCATGCATTGTCGTAAGCCCCCGATGATTACTCTTAAAAGGGTGCCTCTGGCTATGCAGGGAAACAGTTGCTGACCACACGAGACACAGCTTGCTTGCTGCAGCCTTCTTGAATGCCTGGTCACTTTAGCTCTGTACCAGCCTGACCAAGCAGGATCATGTCTACCTTTGGGTATAGAAGAGAGCTCAGTAAATATGAAGACATTGATGAAGATGAGCTCCTTGCTTCTCTCACTGAAGAGGAACTGAAGGAGCTGGAGCGGGAGCTAGAGGACATAGAGCCTGACCGTAACCTTCCAGTGGGACAACGGCAAAAGAGCCTGACAGAGAAAACACCAACAGGGACTTTCAGCAGGGAAGCGCTGATGGCCTACTGGGAGAGGGAGACCAAGAAACTCCTAGAAAAAGAGAGGTTGGGTGCATGCGAGAAGGTAAGCTGCTGTTTGGTTTTATTCTTCATTGGCGTGATCTCACTGACTGATTTAATTTCCTTTCAGTTTCTTGTAGCATTTTTAAGAACATTGTTAGCCATACCTCTGTGCCTGCTAAAGCGCTGAGTATTAGCTCAGAGAGTTTTCGCTCTCTCTGGAGGTACCTTAAATGCTCAGTTCAGAACAGAAGAAAGTGCCATAAAAACTATCATTAGTGATCAAGATAGGAAAAAAATTCAAAGGGCATGTTAGAAATTATTAATAGGTAGAGATGTGGGCTTTTGGATAGCACGTGATTTTTTAAGAAAGCTACACAAAATGCGTTTTCCTTTCCTTAAAAAACAGCCAGTATTGACTGCTGAGAAGCATGTCAGGAAGATAATTTCGAATACGTGTTATGTCAGAAGTTGAGTAAGCAGATGCCAGCCTTTGTGCTCACTGGAAGAAAGCTGCGTTGCAGTCAGCCGCTTGTGTTGCTTTGTCCCTGCTGAGGATCCTTGGCATGGTTCAGGAGTCTTCTGGCAACTGTTGTCAGAGGGCAGATGTACATTATTTAAAAAGTGGCCTGGGACAGAGTGATCAGTCAAACCATTTAACTGCATTCCAAAAAAAAAAAAAGACCAATGGTGTTTGTTAGGCAACTCGTCCCCCAGAATAAAAATGTTACTAATAAAGGCCATTTCCTGAACTGCAAATGAACAGTACAGCTGGGCAGGAGTGAAGGGCTCAGTCTTGGCAAGCAGTGAGCACTCTCAGTCTCAGCTGATGTCCATGCTGGCAGCCCTGATCCTTGCTAAAAGTATTTGTGAGACTGAGACCAATCGAAAAGCAACTTCTATGTTCATGATGGCTCCGTGTAATTTCAAAGCAAAGTGGAGACTTGGAAATTTTTAATCACTGCTTCATACCAAGCTCTTACTCTGTTTATAGGGACACATTTTCCCATGTTTAAGCAGAAAGTAATATAACAAAGGCAAAGACAGCAAAACTGAACTCAGAACCTCTAACAGCCTTGATTCAGGAGCTTGGTTCATTTGCAAGGAAATAATTGCTGTTTATACTTTAGATAAAATATCCTCCTAGAGGAAAGTCAGATGGATTAAATTACCCTGCAATATCCAGGATGTGTTTACATGTAAGTGTTTTCTCTTGTTTGTGAATGGTGGTATAAGGTTTTTTCAGGCAACCGCACAGACCAGTAGCTGTCATCAGACCATTAGTATCAGCTTGCAGACATTGACTTCACTCCCTGTTTGTCAGTCACAGAGAGTAAATGACAAGATTAATGTTTATTTCCAGCTTAGCCTGGAATTTGAAACCTGTGCAGTTCTAAAAAACCTGCTGAACAGGTCTGGTTTAGTATCTTGTATAATGGCAGGATCTTTCTTTTTTTATCTTTTTTTTTTTTTCTTTTTCCATGTATATACAGCATTAGTGATGGGCACTGGCTAAACCTCAAAGTCCTGGCAAAAGACTCTGTACTCTCTGATCTGAGAAAAGACTTCCTAAATGCATCTTTAAATAAGAAAAAGGTTAATATGCTGATATAGAGGGCACAAATACTGTCCACTGAAGGCAGTAAGAAAGCTCCTTGAAAGCAATTTTCTTGCTTTCAACTGTCTGGAAATTATACACCTTTATCTAAGATGGTTATTCATGCTCCTTCTATAGTTAGTGATGAGAGATCAGCTGGTCCAAAAGGCAATCAACTTGCAGATAGCCTTTTAGGGTGAATAACTTGTCCTCCAGAGATATTTACCTCTGCATTGACACTCTTAGTCCTAACTTTTCATCAAACTACTCCCACAAAGTAAGGTGAAGCCCTGCAGGCTACCTGCAGCAGTCCTGTACAACACTGCTGCCACAGTAAGAATACATCTCCGTATTCAATTTCAAAATTATCATGTGGATTATTATGACACCAGGCAATGTATTCAACAGGAAACTAAATTCCACCTTTGACCTCAGAAATGCCACTCAAAAAAAAAAAAAAAAAAAAAAAAGGGGTTTTTTTAGATATAGCATCATTAAACATGTCAACAGTGCATTTAAAGGCACCTCCTTCTGCTCATCTGTAATATATATTCCTAGAGATATAAAACCAAAGCTGTGAAGACAGAGTTTTGGATACCTGGTGTTTTCAGGTCTTAAAGCCCTACACATATATAGAAGTTACAGATATAAATCTTAGTCTTGTAATAAGCGTATAGGTAGCACAGTATCTCTCAGCATAAGGGCCTTGCTGCACGTGTTCTGCAGGAGAAGCAGTGGGGCTGGATCCTGCAAGACCTCTGTGTGCAGGCCAACGCAATCAGACCCTGCAAGCCCCCCAGGCACTGAATGCTCAGGAACATCAGGCAGAAACAGCTCAATGTCCTGTTTCATTAAGAGTCACAGTTCTGCAAACATTACAGTTAGCATCTTTTTTGCAGATGTCCCAACACAGAATTCTGCTGACAGTTGTGGAACAGTACCATGCATTTTAACAATTCTCTATTTTCAGAGCCAGATAATTAAGCAAACATAAAACTGCACAGGTTGTCTAAGATAGGCTGTCCTGTTAGTAACACTTTTGTTTTCCAGAAACAGAATCGCTGTGTCTCTGCAGAGTGTACTCACTTTGGAAAATACACTCTAGTATTTTACAAAGATTAAAACACAAATGTTGCTAAAGTAGTGCATACAGAACAATTGTAATTCATCCAAAATTTTATAAACATTTACAATTATAAAGAAAAATACATGCCTATAGTTTTTCCAGTAGACAAAACATGACATGGAAGATCTTTTTGAGCAAGAGGTTTGAGGTTTGTTGTATATTCTGGGTTCAGTTACGCCCCATAGATCCCCACCACACTACTGGAGTCCCCCATGTGGGGAGTGAGGCTTTCCTGGGTTGAAGACCTCTTCCTGCTCCTCTGCAGAGAATTCTCTTTTGCCGCAGTAACTGCTAAAGGCAACAAGCAGAGCTTTGGGGCATGGTTACAAATTTGCCTTCCTGGTACTCACCAAAAACACTAAAATAACCTTGTGTTTCAGAAAAACAATGCATTTGCTCTGTAGACAATGAGTTATAACAGTTTACGGTATGGCAGCTGACCTGCAACAGCTGGCGGTGAGCACCAGCTTAGCTCTTGACAAACATGAAGAAATTCAGGGGTTATTGACATGTGGTTACATGTTAGCTGTGGGAATGCATCTGAATCTTTTCTGCACAAATAGTTCATTAGTATGTACAGCCCATGCAGTACATCCAGAGTATTTTTGACATGACTTCTGTAATTCTGTATTGTTTTGCATGCTGGTATACAAGATTACGCATGCAGACACTATTTGTATTTTAAATCATGGCAACCTTTAATTTTTTGGACATACTAACATATGCAAGGGAGTCTGAGATGTCTAATCTTCATGAAATGAAGAAGCTTGTTCCTCATGTCCATTCTGAAATTGTTGTCTTATGTTTCTGCTGTCAAGGATCCAAATGATATCCCCTTGTGGACATGCCAACACATAGAAAACATGAAGTATGTCTGTGTCGTAATACCTTGTATCAAGTTTTCTCTTGGCAGAAGTCACTGACATTGGTAAAGTGGTTGCAATTTATGCTAAGCATTTTCTGAAGAATGTAAAAGAAATAATGTTAAAAAGGTGTTAGGAGAAACATTTTCTGTAATCCTAACTGTATCTGTTTGTTTTTAGCTTTCAACATTAACTTATGTAGTTTCAGTGTAATTGTTCCTGTGCTGAAAGGCAGTAGTTACATTACTTCAGTCATGTTTAACATCCACACCTACATTCCTGTTCAGGATTCTGAGCAAGAAGAAGACAATTCAGAAGAACTTCAAGAAGAATGTTTCACAGAAAGCAATAGTGAAGTGTCTGAGGAGGCATGTACTGAAGAGGATGATGATGAAGAAGATGAGGAAGATGAAGATGAGAGTGATGTTGATAATGAGGAAGGGAAAAATGCTGCAGCTGGTGAAAGACCGGAAAATGGCAGGCATTCTGACCACATCAGACACAGAAAGTGTAATGGTGCAAAGGACAATGAAAACTTCCTCAATGGCCATGATGGAGAAGACAGCGATAATCGGAGCTTAAAAAGCAGTGCCATCCACCCTTGTGGAAATCCAACAGTTATTGAAGATGCTTTGGAAAAGGTTAGGAGCAATGACCCTGACACAACAGAGGTCAATCTGAACAACATTGAAAACATCACTTCACAGATGCTTATACAATTTTCTCAAGCCCTGAGGGACAACACAGTGGTTAAGTCATTCAGCTTGGCCAACACCCATGCTGATGACAACGTGGCAATAGCTATTGCTGGTATGTTAAAGGTAAATCAGCATATAACTAGTCTGAATATTGAGTCAAATTTTATCACAGGCAAAGGTGTGCTGGCCATCATGAGAGCTTTGCAGCATAACAAGGTTCTAACAGAACTGCGGTTCCACAACCAAAGGCACATCATGGGCAGCCAGGTGGAAATGGACATAGTCAAACTGTTGAAAGAGAACACCACTCTGGTAAAGCTGGGGTACCACTTTGACCTTGCTGGCCCAAGAATGAGCATGACAAGTATCCTGACAAGAAATATGGATAAACAGAGGCAAAAGCGTATGCAGGAGCAGCGGCAACAAGAGTCAGGTTGTGACGGAGCCATCAGTCCAAAGACCAAAGTTTTGCAGAAGGGGACACCTCGGTCCTCGCCTTATGTGTCACCTAAAAGCTCACCATGGTCTTCCCCAAAGCTCCCTAAGAAAGCACTGCCAGTGAAATGTCAGCCTTCAGCACCTGCACCCCCACCTCCCCCACNAGAAGGCGCCAACCAGGAATATAGCTGAAGTCATCAAACAGCAAGAAAGCTCAAAAAAAGCCTTACTTAATGGACAGAAAAAGAAAAAAGGCAAAAAAAGCAGAAAACATGAGAACAGCATATTGAAAGAAATTAAAGATTCTCTAAAATCAGTCTCGGACAGAAAATCAGAGGAAGGTTCACGACCCTCCACCCGGCCATCCACCCCACAAAGGTCTCTCCATGACAACCTTATGGAAGCAATTCGTGCAAGCAGCATAAAGCAATTAAGGCGGGTAAGAGATCCTAGTTCAGTAACTGATTGTGCCCCAAATATAGCACAAGCTCAGTTAATTTTAGTACACGCATTTAGTAAAAAAAAAAAAAAATCTTAAGAACGTGAGCATAATAAAGCAGTTGGGAAGAGGCTTCCCTCTGATTGCACTTTTCTCAGCACAGTGATTTCTGTCTGACTGTGATTTTGAAAGAAAGTGGGGTGCTTTCCCAGGCTCAGTCTTGTTATGGGACATAATGTGTAGTACAGAGCTCTTAGCAGTGTATGTGTGGCAGGAATTTCAGGAATTTTGCCATCTAGACTGTACAGCAAATGTAATGAATGCCCTTCCCACCTGTTTCATAGGTGGAGGTACCAGAAGCCCTTCGGTGAAAGCCTGGATGACAGAAGAAGCAGAGCAGTGATCGAGGGGAGGCTGCTTGTCTTTTCACTGGTGGTAACATAGACTGTCTAGAAAGCTGCTTCCAAAGTACACTCTTAGATTCAAGCCATTTCTCTTTTATTTCAAAGAAATAAACCCGCTAAATACAAAATAATGCTTTAAGGATCCATTTGCATTGTAATCTGTAAATATGGAAATAATTTTCTTTTTTATTTAATGAGATTTATATTGAGAAGTTGTTGCTTATTTAGATATTCTTGTCAATATCTGATTGCACATCACTGGACAAGTTCTTTACACTGAGATGTAATAGTTTACCAGCCTGTGGTTTCTTCTTTTTTTTTTTCCATGAATTTACAATAAATGTGGTTTGACGCTTTCAAGCAGACACATAGTCCTGGATTTCTGTGAGTGAAAACCCACCAGATGGTTGCATCAAGCTCATGAACATTTGGGAAGTCTCCTGGGAAAGAGCCTGAGATCTTTCTCAGCTGCACCTGAGCCTGTATATTAGTGCAGTTTCATACTGACATTGGAAAAAATGGTTTGTAAGGCTATATACCACTAAAGCTAAGCTATGGGTTGTGTCAGGTCACCAGTGTTGCACACCAGGTCCTGAACCTTGGCCTAAGAGAAGAGCTGGGAGATGAATAGAGCTGTAGTTCACCTTGACTTATAGGCTGAAAGTTAATGTCAATATTTTAAGGATAAAGCAGAGTTTTTCTAGTGAGATCCATTCAGTACAAATGCTGTCTGTAGTCAGACCTAACTCCAGTGCTGACATCCAGTCAGACAGAGAAACCTGAAAAGCAGAAGGCCATCCAGGTGGAAAAAGGCTTTCCTATGGTATCAGTTGAACAACAAGCAGGGTGTGAACTGTCAATATGATACAGTAGAAGCAGAGCCAACATCATTTGGAGATGCACGACTGGAGGTATCACATCACAGGCAATGGCACGAATAACCCTTCTTCATGTAGCACTAGACATCTCCCTGTCAGATTAGTTATGGTTCTGGGTGCTTCAGCTAGTGTCAAGGCAGTGATAACATGAAGGAAACTGAGTAGTGGCCAAAATGTTGAAAGGCGAGAAGAGAGATATGTTCAGAAGCACTACTAAGTATTAATTAGTTAGCTCATTGCGACTATAAATAACAGAATTAGTATTTCTTTTATATAAAGCCACATCAAAGAGAATTACTGAGGGGTTACCCAGTAGTGGTACTGAAAAAATACGGGTAAGTTTGTACCTACAAATACTAATGAGACAGATTTTTCCAGAAATAGGAACAAATTACTGGAGGGAAATTAAGCATAATGGAGAGGGAATCTTCTAATGAATTGTCGGAAATGTTACTGCCATGGCAAGAAAACAGTGGACACCTTTTTCTTTTGTATTTATTGACCAGAACGTACCAAAAGCAATTTATAACTAACTGAAACACTTCCCAACAATTTTCTTCTTGCTCAGGATCACAGCAACTCATGAGTATTTCTAGGTCCAGTATTACAGGAAATACTGTACGTACAAGGCTTTAGCTCGTATAAAGCAAGTACATATAAAGGCTTTAGCTGCCTTTATAATTGCATAAGCTCCCATAGCATCAAAATTGCCCTATGGTCAATCTCCCATGACCAGATGGAAGCTGGGGCTTGGGACCTTCTGAGGATGGAAGCGATACTGGAATGCAGACTACAGTCCGGATGCAGACCTGTGACTCCAGACCTTGTCCACAGAAACTTGTGAAGGATGAGAGACATCCTGGATGTTTAATCAAATGGCAAAAGCAGCTAAGCAGCTGCAGGGGAAAATAAAAGTCAATGAGGGAACTCAGGGAAAGCACAATGAAGAAGATTTAGACAAGACAAGTAAATGTTTTTAAAAAGCAATATCATACTTTTGAGGAAAGAAGTAGGGTGACAAGTGAGGAAAGTATCTGTATGAGAGGTGAAAAATTATATAGAAAAAGGTGATAAAGAAGAAAATGAATACTGAAAAGTGGTAGATGAGAGAAGAGAAAAATGTGGAAGAAGAAAAAGCCTAGAAGAAAGGAAAAGGGAAGGTAAAATTCATCTTTCAGGTTGGTAAGAGCTGTTGGAATTACCCTTTTGCAGAAGGAGAGGACGATGAGCACAGCTTCTATGAAGGCTTGTCCAGAGCTACTGCCTGTGGTGGCTGTCAAGTGGCCATCAGCCCTCTCAGGTGTGAGCCCTGTTCTGAGGTGTTGAGCAGTCACGGAAGCAGCAGCCACGTGCGGTTATCGAAGCTCCTGCGGCACACTCCCTCACCAAGTGTCGAGTTCCATGCCTTAGCCAGTCTAATCTGGGCAATTACCTTCTGCCTACATACATTTCACAGCAGTTTCCCTTGGAGGCATTTCAAGGCATGGCTCCTATTTGCAGAGCCACGAGGCACCCCCAAACACCTTGTTAAGGTTTTGATGCCCCACTGAAGGGAAAGCCAGTCCCTTTCCCTCCAGGATGTCAGCTCTGCTGCCGGTGGTGCTGAGCTCCCTCACGGATGTGTCCAAGAAGCAATCTCTTTTCCATTCAAACAGGGAAGTGAGCACCGTGTGACAAGCATCCAAACCCCTCTGGGAGCTACTGTGCTGCCTTCCTGGACAGTAATATGGTTTAGCAAGAGCCAGGAGGTGCCAAGACATGTTTCTGCCTTGGGAACAGACCCCCCTGTGCCGTTTCCTCTGGGGCCCAGGTCCTGCCTGTAAGCTCAGTTCACTTCTTTTTGGTCACAGGGAGACAAATTATCTCTGCTGGAGGCCTGACTGCCTCTTGTTTGGCCTGCAGGAAAGGTGTCTTGGAGTCAGCTCCTGCACATCCTGTACTATGCTACCATCCAAGTTAGACATGGGAGCCCCAGGATGCAGGCATGCTCCTCGTTTGGACTCCTAAGGCTCCTGCAGTGGGTGGCCATCCATTTTCTCTGAATCCATCGTCTGTGTGTTCCATGTGTAACATGGAACAGCTCAGAACTGTGAGGCTGTGCCTCGAATCCTGTACCCCTCACTGCAAGAAGGACGTGGGGGTGCTGGAGCATGTCCAGAGAAGGACAACAGAGCTGGTGAAGAGTCTAGAGAGTGAGTCATATGAGGAGTCGGCTGAGAGAGCTGGGGTTGTTCAGCCTGGAGAAAAGGAGGCTCAGGGGAGACCCTGTTGCTCTCTACAACTACCTGAAAGAAGGCTGTAGCCAGGTGGGAGTCAGTCTCTTCTCCCAGATAACAAGAGACAGTACAAGAGGAAATGCCCTCAAATTTCACCAGAAGTTTAGACTGGTTATTAAAAAAATTTCTTCAGCAAAATGGTAGTCAAGCAATCAAATAGGCTGCCCAGGGGAGTGGTGGAAGTTTTCAAAAAATGTGTAGATGTGGTGCGTAGAGACATGGTTTAGAGGTGGACCTGGCAGTGCTGCGTTAAAGGTTAGACTTGATCTTAGATGTTTTTTCCAACCTTAATGATTCCGTGATTCTGTGAAAGAGCTGGCCTTTGAAAGAACCAGAAGTACCAGAGCCTGACTGCTACCTGTAATTCCAGTATGTGGCCCTTTAGTTCATGCCTCACCACTTAGGGAAGTGTCTGAAATTACAGAAAGAAAAGGAGCTCATAAAAGAGCAAGAAATTTTATTTTCAAATCTTCTGGAAGTTTCCTGCCTCCTTCTGAGTCCTCTGTTCTGGACAGTGACCCACCTTGCTGGGCCTTGGCTGAGGACAAATGTGCTGGTCCGACTGCCCTGCAGAGGTGCTTCCTTCCCACCAGACAGGGCAGGTGGCCACGGGGGCTCCTGCCAGGTGAAGCCACATCCATTTCTGGATGGTGAGTCCGTGCTGCACACAACTGGGGAGCCAGAAGAACTGGTGTGGGACAGTCCCTGCGTAGCGTGGTGGGAGAATGAATGTCCTGAGAGGCTGTGAGGCAGAGGGGAGTGGGAAGCTGTAGCCAAGAGCTCTCCCTTACCCACATGGTAGCACAACGCAGTTACAACTCGCAGAACACAGCAAAGCTGTGGGTATTGCAGACTTCCATGCCACCACTCATACACCTTCCTCAGAATGTCCACAGTTCAATGGAAGTAATGATTAAGGCAGAGCAGCTCCACACCCAAAATAGAGAGGACTTGTCTGCAGGCTGTTTAGAGAGTGACACCAATGACCACCATGAGTTAGCCATGAAGGGGGTACTTGCAGTGCCTGGATGTAAGTGGAGAGGTAGCTCCAAACACTATTTTCACAGGTGCGGGCCCAAGTGAAACAGCATCTGGAAGGGTGTGTATAATTTCAGTAGCTAACAGCCAGGAAAAATTGTTTTGAATTGGAAGAGGGACAGAAAATGGCTGAGATAATTGGGGAACTGAAGAGGCTGTCCTGTGAGAGAGATGAGAACAGGTGGTGGGATCAATCTAGCCAAACAAAGGCTCAAAGGGATTTCAGCTCATGTCTATAAATACTGCAACATGGAAAGAGCTGCAGGACACAGCTAGCAGTAGAAAAAAAAAACCCAGAAACTGACTGCATTTGGATCAGAAATTAGAAGACATGTCCAAACTCTTAGAACAAGAAGGTTCTTGGAACAGCCTTCCCATTAAAAAAAGAAAGAGCAAATTCTTACTGTTAAAATAATGCAAGAAGCTTATGTAAATGGTAGTATGGTTTGGTGTTTACAGAAGCAGAAGCCTGAAACTGGTAACACAAAGCTCTGCTGTTATTAAATTAATGCTCTTAGATGTGATAACTCCACAGGATCTGCAACCTGGAATAGTACCGAAAGTTGTAAAAATCTCCTACAATTTGTAGTAAGATGCTTTATTTTCAAATCCATGTAAGTCAGATGTAGCTTTAGAAAAAGACTATCACGTGGAAACCGAAGTCTTCCACTAGGTTCTGGCTTAATACCCTCCACACTTGATGCTGACAGGAAACTAATAATTTACTAGAGGGAGTAGAATTTGGTTCATATATTGATAAGCCCAGCACTGTACATACACTCTCTGGTTCTGACAGATCAGTGTCCAATGCTGCACTTAGGACAGAATTAATTTTTAGATTCATTCCTCAAAAGTTATAACACAAGTTTACTTCGACTTGCCAGTTCAATTACTTGATTTTGAACTTTCAGGTCTTAAATAGGATAGTGCTAATTGTGCCATACACATAAGGAGAAATACTGCACCCAGGAAAAAAAGTCTTGCTTAGAAAATAAATTGAGTGCCTGTACCACGGAGGAAATGCTCTTTAGAAGCACCTGGTGATTTGTGGTGGCCCCTTTTATATAAGTAGCATGAGATATTTTTCCTTTCGCACATGTAAAATATCTGCCCACTCACAGTGTTTCAAGATAGGCACTAAATGAAGTTTCTGTTCGGGACTGTGATTTTTGCAGTACTTTGGTAATTTTATCTGACGGTTCTCTTGCTCTGGGAAGTACAGAGGACTCATGTTTAAGAGCTTGTTACTCAGAAAAGACCCTTATCAAGGGAAAACATCTCAATATCCTACCTCTTGGCTGGGATTTGAGCTTCCCAGTCCTCAGCCTCACCCTGAGCTGCCAAGATCTGGAGCCAGAAAGGAGGAGGATTAGGGACAAGGAGTGCTGTCACAGCTTGGGTAGGCAAAGTGAAGGTGTGAATCTGGACACTGCAAGGGGGTGACTGGTAGGGATGGGGTAGCTCCCAGCATGGACTGACCATTTCCCCCAGCTCCATGCTGCTCCTGGCCTTGCCAGGGCTGTCCTGCAAGGGCAGCATGGGCTTGAGGTCCGTGGTGGTTTTGGGTCTGCTGGGTAGACAGCAGCAACCTTGTGCTGAAACTGGAAGGCAAAGGAGAGAACTGCAGTGAGAGCACAGCAGCTGAGGGCTTGCTTTCTGAGCAGATAGTCAAAAAATAGGGCAACTGTCGTGCACGGGCTGTGGAAGAGCTGGGGCACTATAAGGCTCAGATGTAACTGTTCTGTGTGAAAAGGATGGATCAGTCCAAAAGAAAAATGGAGATATGAAAAAATCCTGTCATTGTGGAAAGCAAGGAAACAGTCTGTCTGCCAGATGTATTTATTCCTATCTGTAACCTTTGACAACTTTCAGCTTCAAATTAATACGAATTTTACAAAGCCTTTTTAATGGCAAAACAAATTGAGTTATTTTCTACAGAACTATAACACAGGGAAAGATGTTTTTCTTTCATTGAAATAAAGTCACAGTAAAAATTCTTACTGAATGTCTGGTAAGAGCCCAAACATGTAGCTCAAAGGCAAGACTGAGGGTTATGTCCTGGGCTGTTTGTGTACTCTGGGGTATATTTTTTAATTTGTTATGCCTCTACTTTGCCTTGGAGAGATCAGTACTGATCCATCTCACAGTACTGCAAGGTTATGTTCACAAAGACTGAAGTGTGCTTCAAGATCCTCAGGCATCAAGTACTATTGGATTCATTATTACTATATTTATTTTAATTTTATTTTTGCTAACAGAATGCTTTGAATGGTGGAATATAAGTGAATATGATCACTGTCAGTGTATTTCTAAATGGTGAGAGAAGCACAGCCCATGATCCAATGCAAGAAATTTTGTAAATGCAGATGAGGCAGGCCTTGAGGACAGGAGTCTCACAGCTGACCTGGCTGTGAAAGAATGCCTATGGAAAGGAAGACACACCATTTCTGCTGTTTCCTCACCTAAGAAATAGGCATATAAGGAACTGACAGTCAGAAGTGCTTATGGACTCTGAAGAGGATAAATTTGGGATGATTCCCAGGAGTGGCCTAGAAGACGTTTCACCAAACTAACCAAGTACAGCCTCTATGCATGAGACGATTTTTCTTGTGTGGGACATACTTGAAGTTTCAATTCTATAGGTAAGAAATTAATTTCTCCATTATGCCTCTCTGCTCAGAGCATTAGGTCAATCCACCCATGAAGGACTAAGTATTTCCTGGGCTTTTTTTTTCCAGGTTTTTTTTCCAAGAAACATTTGGAGCTATAGCTGTATTTTTTAATTATCATACTCATTAATGTTCTTGGGAGCTGTCACTGAGCTACAGTTAAAGCAGTGAATTTTGCAGGCACCTGAAGGAAGTGTTTATGTGTACACAGTGTGGGGTCACCCCTGTCGCTGGGTCTCAGCTTACTGCTCTCTAAATCTGCGACACATGCATGTGTTGCTGTGTTTCACAAACAAGTTGGAAGGCAACAGTGCTCGGGTTTCATGTGCTCTTGATCACTTCTGCCAAATTCCAGCTCTTTGTTTTCCTCTTCACCAAGTGTGCCCTGACCATGGCAGGTCAGTCTCAGCTGCGGAGGGTGGGCAGGTACAGGCAAACTCTGCCCGTATTGCAAGTGGTGAGACAGGCACCAGCACCAGTCCAGAAGGTTTATTGTGACTACATGGGCAGCACCCAGACAGGGCAAATATCCCTGCCTTTCATCCCAGTTTAGCACGGGTTTGGGTGTGTTACAAGCCTGTATTACAAGATTTATGTCATCCCATGCCAGGATTATCTTCTGTCTAGCCATTCATGAGCTGAACTTTTCAGTCTCTGCTATAGTTTAAAGTGACTAAAATCAGTTTGAGATCCAATCACTCCAAACATCCTAGTAGTTGGATTTTAGGTGCAAGATGAGCTGGTGCGGCTCCAGGACAATTTTGCAGCTCTGGATGTGCACTGAAGAAAAAAAATCACAACAAAAAGGAAGACTGTTCCAGTTTGCGTCCCTAGTCCTCTCACTGTGGTTTCAGAGCTGTGTTGATGGTGCAAAGGAGATGCTGGGAACTTGTAGCTAAGAACAGAGGGAGGACAGTATTGGGCAGCATGGATTTAGCTTGTATTAAATTTTTCTGGATCAGTACCCTAAGGTCTTTGTGACAACAGAGCCACAGATGTTGATAGTTGATAGCCCAGCACAGCTGAGCAGCCTGAATAACCCCACCGTGCCACTGGCTCCCATTCTCAAATTCCCACTGCAAAGAATCACAGGTCACATGGAGAACTGAGCTCACAGCTGGGTGTCAGACAATCCTGAGCCCTAATCCTGCTCTGACAGCTCCCTGTTACAAGACATGGTGTTACCTCAAGGGCACTGAGCACGTTTTGTCAGCTTGCTGTCTGTAGAGCATAAAAACTCCTCCAGTCTGGCCTTTGCTCCAAGAAAATATCAAACATAATTGAAGTGGCCCTTAAAAATACATAGTAGATGGAGCTCCTAGTCTCCCTAAACAATATCCATTGGAAAGTCTTATTTAGTACTTCGTCATCTTCTTAGGTGAGAAGTAAAGTCATTATTATCAATCACGCTGGACATGGAGGACCATTCACACTGGATGGCTATCATTTGACTACCTCAGAGTGGCAGTGAATGGCCTTATCTGTGAGTGACTGTATAGCATGTCAGTACTACAACTTGCTGTGTCTCATTGTAATGCTTAATTAAATGCAGGGTGAGCAGACCTTTTCAATGCAGAGGGCACTAGGTCCTCAGACAGCCATCCGCAGGGCCCGCAGCTCCTTGCCCACATCAGCCAGCCGTGATCCCACCTACAGACTGATTCTGAAGCAGTCGACTATCCCCTCTGCAGTGTGTTGCTGCTCAGCTTTATTCCCCACCAGAGGAGACATGGTGCTGAGTAACTGGGAATGTGGGGTCCTTATCACATTTGGGGATCTGCATTACCCAAGACTGCTCTCCCATCCCTCGCTCTGCCTGTTGATTCTCTGATACTGTCTCGTTGTTGTATTGACACTAGCAGTGCCACCTGGGATAAAGTGGCAATGGGGTGATAGATGCAGAGGTTCTTTCATCAGAGATGGCTCAATTCATCACTTCCAGGGTGGAATTTCTGGGTCTCCAGTGCTGCTGTTGTGGTGGCACTCACATGCCTGAGATGGCTCAAAGCAAAGACCTGAGCTTCACTCTGTCATATTTCAATGAATGTTTATACACCTGCTTTCCAAATCAGCTTCTTTCCAAGATGATAAATATTTAACTGCCCTCCAAATGGAGCAGTGGTCTCAAAAGATTTTCAATTTGACTACAGCTTTGTTTATAGGATATTTTCTTCTTTAAAATTCAAGGTTAATGCATCTCTTGGGCAGACTCAGGGTCTCTCTCTCATTTGCTTTTAAATTAAGAAGTCTAACGAGTTCATTACTTCTGGGGCAAATGGTGAAACTGCTCAGTTCTTCAACAAGCCATGAGGTGGAAAACTTCTGCAGGGCCGTTCAGTCCTCTTATTGGAGCTGGGGGAGCTGCAATGATCTGTGAAAAGAAGATTCAAATGTCCACCTTGTTCCAGTATTTGTCAGCACAAGATGCTGCCTGCTGTCCTAAGGTCACGGGAGGTTTCCAGGGCCCTTCCTGGCATTTAAAAGCAAGTAGTGGGCTTGAGTAGTTATTTCTGACACAGAATATCATACTTTAAAAGCAGAACATCTGGTTTAGTTGAAACCAGCTGGGGGTGACCTGAAGGCAGATCAGGAGTTGCATAATTACAGTTAGCTTCTAAGTGAAATTAGGGATTTAGCCTGGAAATTCTGTTGAAGCTCTAGCTCTACTCTGATCTCCTGCCTCTTACACCAGATATATTATAATCCTTCAAAATACAAACCCTGAGCTAACCAGTGCAGGCAGAATTTCCTTCACGGTATCTGTACAGCTGCTTTTGAGCAGGGCCCACACTGTGCTGCAGAGGGGAAGGCTGCATTCAAATATATGAGAAAGAAACGATGCTACACCCCAGCACAGTAAGGACACCTACCTTGAAGCGAGTCCAGAGGAGGCCACCAAGTTGATTAGAGGGATGGAGCACCTTTCCTACATGAAAAGGCTAAGAGAAATGGGATTGTACAGCCTGGAAAAAAGGCTGCTTTGGGTTGACCTAATTGCAGCCTTCCAGTACTTGAAGGAAGCCTACAAGAAGGTTGGAGGGGACTTTTGTAGATCAGGTAGTGACAGGACAAGGGGAATGGCTTCAAACTGAAAGAGAGCAGGTTTAGATTAGATATTAGGAAGAGATTCTTTACTGTGAGGGTGGTGAAACACGAACAGGTTGCTCAGAGAATGTGTGGATGCCCCATCCCTAGAAGTGTTTAAGGCCAGGTTGGATGGAGCTCTGAGAAACCTGGTCCAGTGGAATGTGTCCCTGTCCATGGCAGGGGGGTTGGAACTATCTGATCTTTAAGGTCCCTTCCAACTCAGGCTCTGTGACTCTATGATTTTATTTGCCTTTCCCCCAAGTGGTGTGAAGTGTGTGAAGGATCACCTTGCTGTGGGGCAGAGGTGAGCACCATCCTGCCAGTGATCTGACTTCTCACTTGAAGGGCTTTCTCACCAGCTTGGCCTCCATGCTGCACAGCACCAAGAAAAGCTTGACTATGGTCAGTTTTTCTTTTTTCTTCCCCTATCTCTTGCCATTCCTCCAATTACCACTTTCAAAAGTATGGAGGAAGCAAGCTCCATCCCTTCCATTTTCTCCTGCTGCCCCTTCCCTTCACTGCAGTGTTTTGCATAGAAGAGGCTCAATTTTTTCCATGTTTGCTTTGGGACATTTGTCTGTTTAATAACTCTCTCAGACACATAATCAGCATGATTCAAGTGTTATCAGCTTGGGCTCCGGGACTCTCATCAGTGTCAATCCTTTCCTCACATGTCTGTCTGCTCAAGTCCACATTTTTATGTCAAAAGACACCCTGCAACCTTTTTTCCCCCCTCTTTAATCCTCATCTGGCATTGCTCAGGTAATAGGAGATGTAAGTAAATGAGGTAAGGAAAAGCCAAGCCTAACCCATGAAGACAGTCTGAATCAAAGCTTCATCAAGATGCTTTTTCCTTCCCACTGGCTCTGAACCAAAATGAAGAATAAGACATCTTTTCATCTTTTATCTCACTACTGATGAAGAATATTCTCTCCTAGGAGATATCACACAATCCCTCAATTGACATCCCTCACTGCGTTTCAGGTAAAGGGTCATGTCCTTGTGGTTGTGATATCAAGCCCCTCAAGATTTGAGCCTCTCAAAATTTGAATCAAACTGAATTTTTTTTTTTGTTAATCAGTAGCTAGAGTTGGACAGTTATAATTAAGCAATTGCATTGTGAACATTGTATGCTCGGCTAATCTTTTAAGCGAAAGGGAAGACAATCCCAAGCTGAATGGGCTGTTTGGACAAGAGCCACCAGGAGTGAAGTCAGCAGAACTGAGCAGTAACTGGGGGAAAGGTAATTCTAGCAGTGGGAGATCTTGACCACAAACCCATTGACCACCTACTCAAAATGAACCCAACTCAAATGGAGGGAAGAATTGTGCATGCAGAATGATTAGCATGAGAAGTGAGAGCTGTAACTAGGAAATAGGAGTTTCAGTACTAATTAATGAAAAAGTTATGTAATCTGTGACCAATGAATGCTGATGCCTTTGTTAAAATGTATAAATAGCATAAAGTTTTGATGATTGAGGAGCCAGCCTTTTGTGAGTTACCTCCCAGCTCCCTACTTTGCACAAACTAGAATAAAAAACAGAAATACCTCATCTTGGTGTGAACTGGCACTGCACACCTGGTAAGAAGCCTGTGTTCGGGACAACAGCTGGAAATGTGATAAACATAAATGAGAGGCTTCCTTGGTATATAAAGATAAAACTGAAACTTCCACTATGAATCTAAATAAATGTTCTTCAGCATTAATTTCTCCAAAGCAAAAAGTTCACAAAGCATTTTTAATATAGATTTGCTTCTGTTCTGTATTCTAAAATTCTTTTTTACAGATTTTATTGGAAAGCAGTTACATAATCACCTGCACCACATAAAAAATACGTAATTGTATCTTGGAGGACAAAATAGGTTTGTTCTGGTAATAAAAATTCTCTATCAGAAGAATTTTGTAAATACAGTGCAGCATGCAGAATCAACCTTTTTTTTTAAACGCCTTCTCCAGTACCACAGCAGTATGTCCTTTATATAGCTCCAGTCTCTGGTCAGCCTAGCAATGACCCCTGTTACTAACACCAAATGTTGTGCCAGTTTGCAAGAACCACCAAAACTGTAGCAAGAACTTGTGGAACTCTTGATATAACCTTGTACAGACTGATATCCTTCTGTGTAATGGGGGACTGCTTCAGACAGCCTAGCAAATCCCTTCTGAACTCTGTAACTCCTGTCTTTGTTCTGCCCTGTGAATCTTGCCAAACCCTTGTGTGCCACAGGAGAGAGAAGGGGCTTTGTACACACGGTGCAGATTGCTTCAGATGCTCCCATCTGCAGCGTAAGCTTGTATTTTGTGTATCAGCTGTGTGCTTCTCTGAGCTAGCATACACTTCAGAGGAGAAACAGTGATGAAACACAGAGACAACCTCATAGCAAGAGTCCCCAGCAGGTAACCATGGCACATGAGAGCTGCTCAGTGGTCATTATGAAAACTAATCCTACAGGGACTCACTCTCTGCAGACTAGTAACTCCACTCCTGTGGTTGAAGTATCACACCAATTAAAAACATATTCTTCTCTGGGACTGAGACTATTGCTAGGAAAGTACAACTGTACC
Source organism: Rhagologus leucostigma (assembly GCA_013397725.1). Lineage (NCBI taxonomy): Eukaryota > Metazoa > Chordata > Aves > Passeriformes > Rhagologus > Rhagologus leucostigma. The sequence continues at coordinate 566,742 of VZTD01001028.1, forward strand.
ACTGCATTTGCTGCTGCAGATCTCCCATCCTGTGTTTCCAGAATATCCCACCAGCATGCACATGCATGCAGAGAACAACCAAGATTTAAAGTAAGCGAAAACCTGGGTGTTAGTACCTCTATGAGGTTCTGCTCAGCAAGACCTTAAGAAATTGTGTAGGGCAGAAACATTTTGCCAGTTTCACTCAGATTAGCAACACAAAGGACAAAGATTTTGTTGGTTTTTTCTCCTTCTTTAATGCAACAACATAGATGCTGCTAAATAAGCACCCAACTGTCTTCATAGTAATAAAACAGGAGGTCAGATTAAAAGAGCAGCGCTTGCCCTTGTGTTTCTTGGAAGCCTTCTCTCTCTCCAAGTTGACAGTGCAGCTGTCCACTGAAAATTATGCAGAAAGATTAATAAAATCTTAGCTGGAATCTTAAAATGTGTGGCAAGTCCAAAAATTTTTTTAAGTAAGCATGGATCATGTTGTTCAGATGCAATAGCTGACACATTTTTACCTTATGGCTGTAGCAGTTATCAAGTGCAAATTGTAAAAAAAGAAATTTAATAGAGGAAAGTAAATCAATCTGACTTCAGTCACATCCTGTCACTATTTCTCCTAATGTCCCATGATGATCCAGGAGGCTGGGGAATATAGTGTGACTACCATCCAGCAGAAAAAATATTATCACACACTTCAAAGCTACTGGCTGCCTTTCCTCTAACAAAGTCAGAGCTCTAACGTGCACCCTGATGAAAACAGGATGGCCCCTTTCAAACTGAGGTGATAGAGACAGACGAGGCAGTAAGACGAAACCAGCAGGAGCCAGCACACACGGAGCTGCAGTAAATCCAAGCCATAAACAGAATGCCTCCTGTACTTCAAATCTTCCAAGCACCCTGCACTTTCTGAAAGCATGGCAGCAGCACTGCTGCACCCCTGCCCTTGCAGACCTATAGGGAGCCAGAGAAGCAACGATTCTGGTGATTTAAAAATGACTCACGCCCATGAAACGAAGGCTTTTCTCATGTTCAGGGAGGAACGTGTGGCTGTCGGTGGGCAGCCAGGGAGGCAGCCTGGTGCAGCCCCAGGCGCGGCCATACGATAGGGCTGCCCACACACTGCGGCAGGACTCCCTGTTCGGGATCAGCTAAGCTTCTGACAGCGTCACTCACAGTCAAGTGCTCCTGATGGGAGCTGTGCTGCAAACCTGGCTTGTAAACCAGGGAATTAGCAACTACTCTGTAGGTCCCAAAACCCATGTCTTTCACATAGTGTATTAAAACATTTTTAGTTTATTAAAACTAAATCCATGGGGGACTGCACGCTGTGGCTGGGTTTCCAAAATATTCAATCAAAAACCAGTTTAATGCAACACTAGAGCATGACCCAATATTTGCACACATAAGTAACTAAACTGCTCAGATTAACTCTGCTCTATAGACATGATTTGTGTTGTTTTGATTTTCTTCTTGAGAGCTTAAATATGGCTACTGATTCTGAAAACCAGACCTTGCAGAAATAAAGAAGTCTTACCTAATGTTTTTGTTCTGAGAACTGAGATAACTAAACTTGAACAAGGAAAATGGCATTTAAAAATATTTTAAGTGTCACATGTCTGGACTGCAGTACATGTCTGGACTAGATGTATTTATATGCATTGTGCTATTAGCACCATTACACAAGTGAGCAACTGAGGCACAAGGCAAGACAGATTTGGTTTCAGTTCAAACACCTGCATCTAAGTGTCTGAAGTGCAAGATGGCACCTGCTCAGCGTCTACACGCTCATTACAGCGAGTGGAGATGAATAAGGGTCAGAAGAGTGACTGAATTGGACAAATGCAGGATTCCACTTTGTGCTTCATCCTTGATTGCTCGAGAGGGAACACATCACGTGTTTGTGAGAGAGCACAGCTACTCCTCCTGAATGCTGGGCCATGGGGCCTGGTGTAGGGGACACGACTCCCACGATGTTCTCTATAGTTTCTGTACACACCACTGAGAGATCCTGTGCAGATAATCTGCCCTGATGGCCTGGTGACTCTTTAGAGTCACCTTCCAAAGAGCACCAAGAGAGAGCTTCCTTGAGGTTAGACAAGATGCTTCTGTCACACACAGCAGCAGTTTCATTCAGAGCTCTGTCCTCTTGCTAACAAGCTGAACTTGTTTTATGGCAAAGAATGGACATGACAGCAAGTGTACAGACAGCTTGACTCTTCACTGTCTTTCAGAAGGCACTAGTTCTATCCAGGCAGAGGAGGAATATTTGAAGAATGGACCAAACGTTAAGAGGCTGTGCTGAACATGGCTTGGGGAAGGACAAAAGGAAGCACATAATCTAGTTTTGGTGGAAAGTCAGGAACTATGAGAATCTGTAATGATTTCATATTGCATCACTCTTCTGGAGGATTTTAGGACCAAGAGAAAGGCTGTTCTGACTGAAAACACAAGGAATGCAACTAACAACTTGATCTACCACAGTATTTGATTTCAATCAGGAGGTTGAAATTACAGCCTTTCAGAAAACAAAGATACCTTGTGTCTACAAGTAACACTGTGACAATTCACTTCTGCTTGTCAGAATGCACAGGTCTCACCAAATCCTCCCTACTGCAGTGTAGCTGAAGGTAACTCCTGTAAAACCTATCATCCAGGGCACAAAGTACAAGGAATCTGCTCTGAGCTCATTCCCAATCCAGGTATCATCTCTAGACTGGACAGGCAGCTTGACTGAGGATGCATATCCTATACATAAAATGTTGGAATGATGATGATCAGCCTGACTGGTTGCTGCCCAAGGCACGCATGGTTTCCTGAGGTTCGTAGCCAGAAGAGTGGGCACACAAAATGAACCAGGACACGTGCCCAGTACCAAAGAAAGACTGTAGTATTTTTTTGTTTTCTATGCCAGCAGTGATCTGTGTTGGGTTGATTCCTTGAAGAATGCTTCTTGGATTACACCTATCCTTTAACCAGCCACCCACCTCTCACAGGGCTCACGAGAGCAACAAGCACAGCGTTTTCTCAACTGGTCATTTAGGATCTCTGTTGTAGGTAAGACCACTTTTTTCTCAGAGAGGAATACACATCAGGACAACTTCTGTTCCCTTGAAATGGCTCATATGTTAAAAAGCAGCTGTGTGCTGTAAGCTGCTGAAGGTATTTGTGCTAACTGTATTTCTACCATGAGGTTTAGGGGCATTGTTAGCGAGGACAAGAATGGCCAGGTAGTAGGGGCTGAGACTGGGTAACATCTCAGTTATCTAGGCAGGACATTAGTGTAGTATGAGCCAGAAGAGTATCCCAGCTCCTGTAAGGCAAGCATAGAAGATACTACAGCACAAAAGGGATCCTTTAACATTACAAAATGATTTCATACTCTTCTACCAGCTGCAGGCCTGAGCACTGTGAACACAACCGACAGCAGAGGCGTTTGCTCTCCAAAAACTCCTACACTTCTTACCTATCTCAGAGAGAGCAAGTGAGTCTCAGTAATACATTCTCTAGGGATTAGATACTAGAAGCTACTACAGGTGAAAAAGACTACTACTAACTTAGCAGATTTCTGCTTTAACCATAGGCCTTTCACGTTCATACGCATTACCCTCAGGAGATGAACCACAGAAAACATGTTTTATGTTAACTGGGTGTAGACTGCTTTTTCCACTTCCATTTTGAATTTGAAAATAAAGCTAGATTCTCTGCTGACAGTTGGAGAGCCATAACTCAGAAGGACTGTATTCTGAGGATTATTTCTTCTCTTGATTATTAAATAAGCACTATTTTGGCCCAAAGAACTACTCAAACCACAAAAATCCTGTAGTATTATCTAGAAAAGAAAAAGAAAAGAAAATGTACAAGCTTCTCAACAGTTTGTCAGGCCCTGCTCCTTCTATCCCGAGCATCTGGGAAAGACCCATCTACCAACGAAATGCTCCAAATCCAGCTCAGATGTTCCAGCAGTTCCCTGGTTTTTGGCATCAACACCCAGAAGAGCCAATTCCCAATTCTGTGTGCCTGCCAATGTCATTTAATCAAGTACTTTGTGTCTGATATATGATACAACCATTATCCTATTTCTTAAGCTTTAAACACCAGATTTCATTGTGTTTCCCAAGTGTTACATACAAAAATATAATGCTGGTAATGGCTGTTTTTTAAGCAAAACTTGCACTCCTCCATCTAGTCCTTAAGTAATGATTTTAGAATTCATACTGCACAAGTAACCAAACTCAAGATGATTAAGCTTCAGAGGAAAAAGCACACACATGAAGTAATGGCTCAAGAATTTCACTCCAGAGAGACTCCAAAAACCCTTTAGAGAACAAGAAAAAAGGCCTTTAAGTATATTTGTTGATACTAATAGAAAATAGTCCTGCAGTTATTACCTAAAACTATGTTAGAGAAAAATTTGAGTAACTGATAAATTACTAGTCTAATTCATTTTAGCAGGTTACAGCTGCAAATACTGTAAAATTCAGCATAAAATAAAATTTGTCAGAAAAACATCCCACTAATTATATGTGGGCAATGATTGTTTCTCAACATGTATCTGAATTGTTTTCAAACCTGTGATTTCAAACAACCAATGCTTTATTTTTCTTCAAGCACAATATAGCAGACATGCCATAGCAGTTTGGCAATTAAAAAAAACCACACCAAAAAGGCTCCTTCACAACTGGACAAACATCCTCGAACTTTCAAAGACTGTCTTAGAAGTGTCAGGCTAGAGTCACTGACAAGATAGTTAAAATAGGGATATTAAACCTCCCAGCTCACATTCTAGTTCTTACTACCCCATCCTTTCCATCTTCTCACTCACAAAAAAACTCCACGCAGTAAACAAATACATAGCAACAGGAGTCCTTACTGCAGTGCTAGAGGGTAACACTGGTCCTTTGAGAGACAAAGCCTATCTTTTAAGCTTCCCTAAACCATTTTCACTTTTCTATAAATAAACCTGCTTATCACTGTACTTAAGCTTCAGGAACTTTAATTAGACCAAGAATTCCTCTAATGATTAGATAAAGGCTGTTGCAGTGGACTGCTAACAATCTTAAAAACAATAGGATCTTTCCTCCTTTTTCCTCTTTACAAGAATCTTACTTGGGAAAGTAACCACTATCAAATAAAAAAAAAAAAAAAAAAAAAAAAAAAGAAAAGCCTCCTTTCAAAAGCATATTTTAGCCTCCTGCTTATGAAGTGGAAAGGAAATTATTATACACCTCAGATCATCCTGCAATTAACAATTCCAACTTTGCCTCATACTTAAGGCCTAGGAATCAGATAAGCACTAAACTTCAAAACAAAGTGTACACCAGGTAACAGTTTGAAATGCTGGACTCTTCAGATGATTTAGAAGAGAGAAGCAAACTTCTGAAGTGTCCTGAACTCAAACTCTACAACATGCAGGAAAAAGATTTACATCTGTATAACCCAGGTTAAGTTAAAGCATTCACTGACAAGAGTTAACTATTTAGTACTTCTTCTAGAATGTTTATTAATGACCCCATGTTTGTCTGACCTTGAAATGTTGCTGGTTTATTGCGCTTGCCTGCAGCAGTAGCTGTTTCCAAGGAAGCTGCTTAGAAGCAGTGAGATCTGCCAGGAGGACAGGGTGTCACATTCTTACTCATTGTGTTTGCTCAACAGCACAATCCAACTTTCCAGAGACATGAAACTACTGCGATTTGACTGTGGCTATTTACTGCTTTGTGAATTTGGCCAGGTGACCAAAGTTACTTTTAATGTGTGTAATCAATCTACAGATCTATTTTAAAACCTGTGCCGCAATCAGCACTTAAAAACCACACAGTTTTACACTAGTTGGGTCAAATTAATTTTATTATGCTTCATGATGAATTGCCACCAGTGCAACATCCTATTCACTGTACATTTCAAAAATTCACATACTAAAAATTTCAGTTTGATAAATGGAAAACTGAATGATTGAGAAGTTCTTACGAATTTCATACGTACAAGTGGCTAGCTGATATTGTCTATGCACATAGAGTGTTGAGATACAAAAGCCTCATGCTAGTTTGTTAATTGCTAAGGCTATCTGGACAGTCAATTAACCAGAATATATAAGAGGCCTTCATAACAATGTTTAGCAACAATGCACCAGTATCATGAAATGCTATGTTCTGCTCGGAGTGCAAGTGGCAGAGTGCTGAAGCATGCAGCTATGACTAACTTAACTGCCATCACAGTCTGTATGCCTGAAATTTATCATGAACAAACACTACTTTAAAGTAAATATTAACCTGGACACCACAGGTGTGAGTGTACTTTTTGTATGAAGAAATAGAAAACCCAAAAACTTTCTTTGGCCAGTATCTACAAATCAAAGTTTTATTCAATAATGTAACTTCAGAGCTCCCAAAATCCAGAATAGAAATTTGATTAATGAACTGTGATGCTTAATTATTAACTATATTACAGAAATTCCAATTCTGGGAACATAACAGCTAAACATATCTAGTAAGTAGCATGTTAGGAAAATCTCTAGGCCTCATTGCTTAATTTTAAAATGCCCTATGTGCAATAAAAAATAAGTGAGCAGTGCCAGAAGTTATATGAAAGCCATACAAATATTTTCCTTATACACAAGTTGTTAACTCCACTGCCATTAGCTACACCAGGCTGCACTTGCACTTGATCCAAAGCTCAAGCCATTACAGCAGCAAAGCTAGCAGGAAGTGTTTCCAGCAGCAGAGGCTGATGCAAAAGTTACTGCAAGAAAGTGAGACCACTTGGCAATTTTTTTTCTCAAGTTATGTGCTTAAATTACTCTTGGAAGGAAGTTAGCATCCTCTGAATAATTTAAATAGAACCTTCCCTCTCCCACTACTTTTCAGTAACTTTCTTTTCTTCTCATATGACTAAATTAATTTGCTAAAGACTAGGTTATAACTGGGTTAGAAATCCAAGTCGTATCATGCAGGTCCAGCCTGTCAAGATCAGGTCAACACTGGGTTTCAGTCAATGCAATTTCGATAACTTAAATTTCATTTGATACCCTAACTACAGTCAAAGACCTAGGACACTATGTATTAAGTACACTCCAAATGTAACTGACTTAACTAAACATTCTGTGTCAGATAATGTGGTTTTTAAAAAGGTTTTCTACCTGAAAATTACAGTAAGTACAGTAATTAATGCTGCAGATATTAAATACCCACGTAGCATAGATTAGTATTTTATAATAGGCAGGTGTGCCAATGTTTACTGCACTACAAAGTAGAACTTACATAAATGTGCAAGCTGTGAAATGAAAATCCCATTTTCTATCCACTTATTCACATACTATTCTTGTGAATCAGGTTCTTGATCTTCATCACAACCCTCAGTCTTAAAGCCAACATATGAAGACAAAATATTGCCATAAAGTTCAGTACATATCCAAAGTGTATAATTCTGAGTTAATGACTTTCCAACCTAAAGGATGTAGGATTGATGTTTCAGCATCTGCTGTGTACCATAAAGCAAAGACTGCAAAGTAATACCACTTCTGTTTATTAGTACACCAATGTCCTACAAATTTTAAAAAGTAATTAAATGCTATTGAAGCAAGCCTTAAATGCAGCCCTTCAGCCTAAAAACCACAAAAAATTGATTTTAAAAATAAATCAAGCTGTAGCGATTGCCAGCCTCCAGTACAGCCCCCAGTAATTTAGACATCTTCATTCTGAAAGTAAGAGCAGGGAAGAAGAAAAAAAAGCCCAAACAAAAAACCAACCAACAAAAACCAACCCCCCAAAAAATCCCCCAGAAACCCTCCCCAAAACCTCAAACCCAAACAAACCAACCAAAAGTTGAACTTGTCTGCATCAAAGTTGCCTTTACAACTAAGACAATATAGAGCCCACTCCGTTAAACTTCAGATGGAGGTCTCCAATTGAAGAATTTAATTACTACTGCCGTTCAATGGCAGTCAATACTACAGTTAGGGCAAGGTAATTTTCACAACTAGCTGTGCATTTCTGTAGTGCTTTTGTGCTAAGTAAAGCATACTGCTAAGATTTGAACTGCAATGTTTTGATGTATTTGAAACCATGCAATAGTATAAACCAGCCTCAACATTCATATAGCATTGCATTTGAAATCAAGGGGCTAAATGAACTAAGAGCTGCATCACTTAAAGAACATAGTGCTATACTAGGCTTTAATAAGAAAATTTAGATACAGAAAAAGTAGGGTATGAAAATAGTGTTTTCCTTCTTGCATTATAACTAAATTACATTAAGGTTTTTGTCAGTCTCACATATTACATTTAAACTCCCTTATTGATGGAATGGAAAGTATTCACATGTACATGATCATCCAGGTGTAAACTTGCACACATTAACAGGGAGTAGCTTTGTAGAGGATTATGACAAACCTTTACAGATTAAATGAGGTATTGCACAGATTAATAAAAAAGCAAAAGGCAACAAAAATATACAGCAAATTGGTAGAACATTTACATGATAATTTTACAGAATCCATAGACAGAAAGCAGTGTTTAGTATACCATTCACCTTAAAAAATATATATATAATAATATATGATCAATCATCCCATTCGTCATCATCCTCAAAGTCTTCTTCATCATCTTCATCTTCATCTTCATCTGCAAGACAAGAAAAGCAAGTCACCTGCATGCACAGAATTAACATGATAAAAGTGTTACTGATTTCTGTCACAATTTTCTGAAAAGAGAACAATCAGTTCAAGGTCGTCATGACAATACATTTAGTAATACTCTATTTTAAGATTGCTAGACAGGACATCCAGTTTAGGTAGTTACTAGCTGGAAGTTAAATCTAATTTGTTTCTTTTCTCACTCTTTTCCTCACATAGGAAAAAGGTGTTTTGTTCTAGGATAAAAAGAATCAGAAGCTCTCGTTTAACAGTTACTACTTATTACTCTTTCTTAGAGAATGTGAGAGTTGCCAGCTTGTTCCAGACTGGGTTTCAAACTTCAGGAAAAGATTAATTTCTGGAATGTAAGAACTGCTTTCCCAGATTTACTACATAATGGAATTTGTTTACTTTACAAGCAGATAAAAAACCAGCGCCCCCAAAAAAGGTCTGGTGAGCTAAAGACCATTGCGGATACTGGAATATTCAAAGCTGTGTAACGAACATCAACTTCAAAGTCAATGCTTGTTGTTGACTTTATTCAGCCTTCCACTTCTTTTATGTGCGTAATACTTTAAAAAATGTAGCCTGTTAAAATTTCACTACTTATTTCTTAGACAAGAGCATTTCCTTCCCATAGGAAAACACTGCATTTAGCTCTCTTCAGGTATTTAATTGATGTTAAGTAACAAAATTGGCAATTACTACATAGGGCAGCATATCAACAAACCATACTGCACTCGGTCAAATGCTCTGTAGACTGCATACCAAATTCTGACATCAAGGCAAGCTCCAGGAAAAAAGTGTATCAAAGCCCAAACAGAACAGATGTACTCAAAAAGCTGCATTGCAGCTACTGAACTACATTTATTACAGGCTGGTATTTGAGAAATGCAAATCCTCTTGCAGCCCTAATTTTTCCCAGCACTTAAGCATGGAAAGTTGATTCAGTCCTGGTAGAGGCCTAGTCAAGTAACACTGGATCTGCTCCTTATCCAGAAGGTGGCAGCCAAAGCCCACTGGGAGCCACAGCGCAGGAGCTGAATACTGGCAAGAGATTTAGCATCAACAAACAGAAAGCATGGAAAACTTTCTTCCAAAATATTTTGACAACTTATCTCATCAGACAGCTAGTAAATAAAAACAAGTCAGTTGCAACAACAAGGAAGTCTTTATAAGGATATTAACCTTGCTTAGTAACTTAATTGAGGATTACTGCAAATTGCTACACCCCAGTAATTCAAAGCAGCGTGAAGCACCCATTCAGCCCATCACCAGGGCGCTGCTGAGAGCATTCTGCACTGCACTATATGCTGGAATCCATGCTCTTCTCCAAGAGTATTTTATGATAAACAGAAGTGTTAACTCTTGAAAACCTGACACCATGAGGTCACAAATTTCCATAAGACGCACCTGAAGAATGAATGGCTTTGCTCCTTTTCTGCATAACTTCCATTAATGCACCCACAATTCCTGAGGTGGGTGCAGGTGTAGGTGGTGCACTCTCCTGACCATCAGATACCTTGGAAAAAAGGTTACAATACAAAGATGCAATTAGCAAAACAAAACCTCTGTATTTGGAGACAAACTTCCTGTAAGATTAATGAGTTTATTTTCCACCAGAAGAAAGCATGAAGCAGCTTGTTCCTTTAGCTCAAACTCCAAAATCTTTATTAATAAAAGTTAACTTTTTTTCCATATAACAGACCTGTAGTTAGCCATACCCAAGGTTAAATATTTCAGCTCTGATGAAGTGAGCATTCATCTAAAGGAAAGCTTCTTAATATGGCTGTACAGGCATGACTTGTGTGGCTGCATAACCACTATTTATTTTATCTTTTGCATATACCACAAAGTATTTTTCACTGTTTGGGTTTGTAAACTGAGACTGCTTTGGGCTGATAATCCCTTCTGAAGTAATTAACTTTGATAATGCATACCTCTAATGGCAAATAAGCGTGTACACACCCTTACACTTTTTACAGCAGAAGCCTCAAGTGCAGATGAGTGGCAAAAATTAAGTACCAACAGGCAAAATTATTTTTAAGAAATTAATTTTAAGATAACCAATGGCATCAGTAAGACCTGTGCTGCAGCAGGGACAGCTACGGCATCTCTCATGGGCAGCACTTGTCCAGACACAGGCAGCCACCTTCTTACAAGCCTCAACATTTGCAGAACACAGGTACATTTTAAGATGAGAATACAAACAAAATAATGTATCTAGTGTTTGCCTTCCACTGCCTTTACTCCTAAACTCCTCCCCTGCACTTTAGATTATTTTACTGAATATTCAGGAGAGCAGCAATCTTTCATAATTCTTGCAAAAGTTCTGTACGGCCATGATACTATGGCATCATTGTAGGATTTAGGCTTAAAGCTTTACTCAAAAGTAAGAAATGAGTTTGAAAGGGTAATTTCATGCACCAATACTCATCTGTAGCAAATGTGTGTTCTTTGCATTTTCTCAGTACTACTGTGAAACTCTAAAACTTACAATCTGGCCCCCAAAGCAGAGCCACAATTTACTGTTCACACTGCATTTTCAAGTCCCAAGGGGACCTGGATGAGAAAGAGCTTTTACTCACGGATTTCAACTGTATACCCTGTCGTATCTGGTCTAGCAGTGCATCTCTTCCTGAGCAGGACACTGGTCGACTGTTCTGTTCTACCTTCTTTAACTGAGCTCCTTCTCTGATTTGATCCAAGAGTGCTGCTTTGTTTCCCGCAGGAACTGGAAGCTGGTGATCAACCTCTGAAGGAAGGCCTGGTGGTGGAGGAGGACCAGGAGGGGGTGGAGGAGGCGGAGGGGGTGGAGGAACAGATGACCCACTTGCTGGTGGTGGCGGGGGCGGAGGAGGGCCGGGTGGTGCGGATGAGGAATGCACTGGTGGTGGTGGAGGATACATCCGGTTGGGAGGAGGCGGGGGCACTGTTGCACCAGGTCTAGATGGAGGTGGGGGTGGAGGTGCTGCTGTGGGAGCTCTTGAAGGAGGTGGAGGTGGTGCTCCTCGGCCCCTAGCAGGGGGAGGAGGAGGGCCCGAGCTATGGGGAGGAGGAGGTGGAGGTGGAGGGGGTCCTCCTCTGCACGGTGGTGGTGGAGGTGGAGCTGAAATGAAACAAAACAACTTTGAATTACCTGCTACTCAATACCCATAAGTCTTTCAGATACTAGCAGAAAAAGAAAACAGGCTGTGCCTTGCCTTTTGCAAGGATCTCTGTGCCTGTGCAAATTTTACCAATTTTGGATTAAATTGGATACATCTGAATATAATGAATATATGGCAAACCAAGCTAAACATAGCCTATGTCAGTTGTGTATTTTGTAAGAGTCAACCACTGCAGGAAGCACGTGGAATACACAGAAAGACTGATAAAAATTCAGAAGAATCTTGTAAAATTTTGTTGAGCTAGGACAGAACAAAAGAAAAAAACTTTTCAGAAAATACACTTAAAGTGAAATACAGAATTTCCACTTTCTAATCTATCCATTATTTTATTACGTAATTACAGAAGCAAGCATTTTTGAAGCAATATCTTCTAGTTACAAAAACTCCCCTACTAATGCATTATAATGCAGCATAAACTGACTCTTAGTCTCTTTTGCTGAAAATTACTTCCAACAATATCTTTATGGCAAGGACTGTCAAAAGGAAACAACTTTAAGGCTACAGACAGGATCATTTCTCTGTGCAGTGGCCTTGAAATGTACTTGCTTTGCTAATGGCATTTTAAATAGCGCTGTTTCATTTCCTCTTCTATTAAGCATCTAATGGCTCAGGGTACTTTAGGTTGTGTGGTTGCTGCACATAACTACTTAATAATCCAGGTGCTGTCATAAGTAGGAAAATTCATGTTTGATTTCACATGCCTTTATAACAAAAAGGGTATTACACTCAAGAAGATACTTCTTTACCTCTTCTATTATCCCCTTCATGTTACTTGCAAAGAAAAGCAGGCTGGCTGCACTGGCATAGAGAAGCGAACATCCCTAAAAATGAGATTTTGGGGAAGTGGGAATCACTAGTACCTCAAAGCCTCCTTCCCAGCTCATCTTTAGAGAAGATACTACTCTTAAAATCACGTATTATGTTTTTAAGTTCCAAAAGCTGCTGGTTTTTTTCTACCCCTTCACAAGAACAACACAGAGAGAATTGCCTCTGAAATGTTATATATTTTCCAAGAGACATACTGCCAACGTTCTTGATTTTAAAAACTGCCACCATTTCTGGCTGATATGACTGTAGTTCCTTTTCCAGCCGCTGGAGGGCGGTATTAACAAGCGTAACAACCCGACAACCACTATGTACGGCGTTTTTGCTATACTGAGGAGATACTCAGCGTGGTCATGATTCCAGAGTCTGTACTGTCTGCAGATTTTGAACACAAGGTTTAGGTCTCCCTGCGGGGAAATGGTTTATTTGCATTATATCTAGAGAGATATGCCACATCTAATTTGTGGAAACAGCATTCAGCCTGTCTGCGCTCAACTGTAGTGAAATGAGTGAGGAGCAGCAAGAAGAAAGCACATTAACTCATCCTCTCTCCCTTCCCCCTCAAACAGATGGCACAAGCAAAGCAAGAAAATAATTTTGATTTTTTTTGTAAATGCACACTAATCTGTACACTGCTATTAACAATAAAGTTTGTATAATCTTCTATTGATGGTACTGTCACCAAAAAAACAACCACCAGTACCCAAAACCAGGGAAAGGGCAGGGAAAACAGGAAAATAATTTCTATCTCAGCAGAATGGCTTGTCTGCAACTCTCTAGTCAGCATCCTAGCAGGGTCAATATGTAAGCACAGAAATTCTTGCAATAAACATAGAAAAATGTGTTTCAGTTGAGAAAGAACACTTCAAACAGCAGTCAAGCCTATATGTCAAGTAACACAATAGTGGATAAATCCACTGAAATACTGGAGTATTTTATCTACCTCTATCAAAAAGCACAGAGGTAGATTATCATCATACATTTTATAGATACAGCAGTTTTTCTTTTAATTGCATACATGCAAGTGGCCATAATGTGAAGTTAACACATACAAAATAGAAAAATAGGCATTTAAAAAATATTTTAAACTGGTCATAAGACTCCAAGGCAAGTCTTCTCAATCTAGTTTTACAGTTAGCAATCTGGAATCAATAACTCTGTAAACACTTAAACAGAGCTAAAATTCTATAAAGAAGCTGACAGGTATCTTACTGAGACAAAAAAATCATAATTGGGAATTTTGCTTGCAATTAATTTATCTAAGAAGTTTGAACATAATTTTTAGTATTGCAGTCAAACAGGTGCAGACTAAGGTATCATCTAGAAAGAAATCACACAACTTGAATGTGTGCACACAAAGCATGAATACTTTGAAGCATATGCTTAGATGTCAGCTCAAGTACATACCGCTCCACCGTGGGGGACCTAAGGAATAAATGTTAACAAGTCATTGTACCCTGATTCTGTATCTCTTCAGTCACTGAACAACTTACTCACTGCTTTCAAACTGCTATAATTTCAACTTAGATAATTTTTCTCTTGAGAAGAGCTCTAGGTAAATTTTTGAAAGTTTGTCACTGGCAGGGTAATTTTAAACTGAACTTGCTATCTTCCACTAGATAATACATCAGCTGAGGTCACATTTAAAGGTTAGGCAGGCAGCAGCTTGAGAAATTTTTTGCAGCAGAAGCATGTTCAAAACTAGTATTTTTAATTTCAAATTAGAAAAAACCTAACTTTAAAAAATAATATAAAATTTGCAGGTCTGTAGCTGTTGCAAGGCTCACTACACAGTGCTGCCACGGTAAATGGGTACCATACATACCTGCCAGCCATGTACTACCACTACAGCTGACAACAGCATTACAGCTTCCAAGATTTTAATTTATTTATAAGATTGAGATTATAAACAAATATTTAACACACAGTCTAAAAAATATTTATCAAACATACTGAGTAGCCTTGCAGTCAGACTAAGTGCTACTGGAGATTACTTAATTGGCATAAATATCCTTATTCCTTAGGGACAAGTACTCTCATGGGTCATGCCTGAACATTTTTACATAGTGTATAGTGTATGGAAACATGATCCAGTGCAACTGCAGTGACATGAAGCCCAGAGAAGAGAATCAAAAACTCCTCACCATCAACAGTTTCTACTCTAATCCTTAAGGCAAAAAATGCCCTGTTAACTTTTATGTAGAAATAAAAGGAATCCCACCTTGTCTGCGCAGTTCATTTTTAACAGCTTCCACACCTCCTGTTTTTTCAATGAAATCATATATGACCTTTGAAGTTTCTTTGTCTTTTAGCTGAGCCTCTGAAATTCCACACAGATCAAACAGATTTTTCAGTTCCGGGTCTAAGTTGTTCACCTGCAAGTCAGATACATTAGTTTTAAGTAGCTTGAAATGTGGTATTTTTAAAATATCATCTGTATTGAGGGAAAAAAATACCCACAAACCAGATCATTAAAAGGAACAGCAAGGTGATGTACATGTCTCTGGGTTGACTTTTCAAGTTGGAAAGTACTACTTTAGGAGGGGTAAGTATCCTGCACGAAAAACTGAAGGTTCTGAAATCTTTTCCCCTCTCAGTCCCCCTGCCTATTCCCTTCTACTCCAATATCTCTGTTTACATCATATTATAAAATCCTCATTTATAACTATTTAATTGTACAGTTAACTTTTTATTTAATGCAAATCTTTATAACTTACATTAGAAAGTCTCTAAAGTTTAAATCATTGTCTTCAGTAACTTATTAAATTACTTACATCAAAACCTGTGTTTGGATCCCAACCAACATGTCCAATGTGTCTAAAAAAGCAGAAAAGTCCATTTAATCAGCATAAAAAGGATCTTGTTAACTAAAATAAGAGGACACCAAGACAACCGGAGATTACTACCAGCTTTTAAGCAATTCTTATTCCTCAGTGCCCCGCTTGAGAATGGAAGAGTAAAACTTCTTTACTTCCACTTTTTGTCTCACATCCAGAAGATCAAGAAGAGAATTTATTTCTCTCCTTAGGTTACAGTCTGTGGCAAAACACGAAGGCTTCATGCCACCCTGTGGTGCATACGGATAATGATGGAAGGACTGCACAGAGATCAAGGAGAAGTTTAGCCTTTACAGAGCAACTGGACCTTGAGCTATTGCCAAATTTTTCAGTGCCATGCAGCTGGAAAACCTCCTCCTCCCTGTCATCATTGTATGTTCTCTTATCACCCTTCTCCCACTCACATCTTTCAAAGATAAGTCAGGACAGTTTTCAGCTGCCATCTTCCTAAGCTTCTAGTAGCCATTTCATGCAGCTACTAAACTATTATTCTATGCGATGGTATAACCAGTTACAATAAAGATGAGTTTTGTGCCCCTCCAAGCTATTTCATGTTACTGCTGTTGGATATGGAAGACGGAGCCATAATGTTACCAGGACTCCATGTTTTGTGATTCTTTTCACATACGGTGACTTCTAGAAGCAAGATATAGTTTTGAGGAAGTTCAACTCAGAGCTATAAAAAATATCAGGTGTTGAGCTGTTAGCAGCCAATGCTGTTTAGGCTAAGCTTGCCAAATTACAAAGACTGGCTGCCATTAAACAGTGCCTCGCACACCAGACCTCGTATTCTTGCTTGGGTCTCTTATTACCAACAGCACAAGATTTCTTCATGAGAATACTGAATGGTCAGTTTTGGTTTAACTATGACTAGTTAACTACTTATTTTAAGAAGAAGAAAAGTAAAACGTCTCCTTTCAAGTCACATTATGCCATAAAAAAGGAAAACCAAGGAAAGTCCCATTTTGCCTAATTATTTAAATGCCTTTAACTAACTACCAAAATACGGGATGATTTAGTGATTACATGTGGGAGCCAGTGAATATGCCAATCAGGGAATGAGAGTCCCCTAAAGGGACAGACCCCGAGAGAGCTCCCCAAGTTAAAGTGACTAAAAAAGCCTCCCCCAGAATGCCCTGTTGTTACAGAAATATATCCCAGTTCTGCTTCCCCAGTTGGCCTCCCTGCCCCCTTATACCTTATCTGTTCCTTCCCTAGAAAATTCTCCCTTTCCCCACTCTCCCATTGGACCTCGTTCCTCGCCACTCCCTCAGATTTTCCTATTGGCTCCTGTACCCTAGTCCTGCCTATGTACCGCTCCTGCCCCTGTCGGTTTCCCTGTCCCTGTATATAAACGGAAAACCTCCATCCCCCCAACGTCTTTGGTTCCTGGTCCCCTTCATGCGTGGGGCTCAAATAAACCTGTGCCGTGGAATTCCACACAAAGACCCTTCCTGCCTCTTTACTGTCAGCTTGTTGAGAAGCTATCCAGAGTGTGTGTGTGTGTCTGTGTGAATGCAGTGGCTGCCAAGCAACTTTCTGTTAAAGTCGGTTCGGGAGGTCGTGGCACCCCCACCAGAACACACCCCGGATCTAACAATTACAGAATTCCGAATGCTAAGCTACAGCTTGCTTCACATAAATTAGACATGCATTTCCTAAATGAGTGTCATAGCTGATTGCAATGCATTAACTGGCACATGTAAATTGACATTGGTTTACCACTAATATAATATTACCCACATACTTGTGCACATCTGTGTGACTCAGGATGCTCTTTTAAGAGGTTGTGAGCACACAACTCAGAATTTAGTGCACTTAATTGATACTGAAGTTTTATATACCATAGTTTTAGCATTATTTATAATTTATTTTTCACCCTTCAGAGTAATATAAATTACTTGTACACACTGACTGTAACACGTTTTTCAGATCTTTTCAATGCAAATGCATTGAAACCCCAAGTCTTATGCTACTTAGAAGAATGTACACAGTAATAAGTTATATTCATGTTAAGTACAGACTGTTGCTTTTTTCTCAAAACACTGAAACTCCACAGCTATCTAACAGAAGGCATTTAAAAATTTTATCTACTGATTGCAACTTTGATCTGGCATGAATAGTGACTGTGTTGGTCTTCACCAGTATCACAGCATAAGTAACATACAAGTTATCCTACTGGCTTATTTGCCTAACAATACCAAATGTCAGTTTCCGTATGTTTGTACAAAACCAGCAATTAAAGTATCTTACTATGTAAGATCACACATAGCTGCTGCACTCTACAGGCAACTTAAATAGACCTTAAGCCAAAAAGACTTTCAACGGACTTCTTTTGTAAACGTTCACCATTTATAATTTAATGTTACATTTAATGATACTGGAACATATCTTTTGTTTGAACTTCATTAAATATTTTATCACCTTACTCTCAGCTTTTCTAGGTCACGCTCTGATAGACATCATAAACAAAGTCTCAAAGTAATTTTATATCTATGCTGCTGCACAACCCCTTCCACATATTCCGAACAGAGGTGTGACACGGTAATGCAAATTTGTCTGCATATGCTCAAGTCTGCATCAGTACAGCCACAACAGTGACCAACTACCAAGCACTCTTCATTTTTGTTTCCCTCTTCCTTCTTTTCTGTATTTTTCCATTCAAGTGACACTAACAGATGCAGCACTTCACTGATACTCAGATCAGTAAGAATGGGGTTGATGCCTGAATTTTCTAGGCAGAGTCTGTTCAAGGAAGTGTTTTAGCCCACCTCTTTTATGTTCCATCCACAATGCCATTCCACAGAGCACTGTCTCAAAACACTGTGCAGTAATGTTACTGTAACTGGTAATGTCAACATTATTTTCAATAGAACAAGACAATCACTTGGCATGTAAACCTCACACTGGTTTTCTAATGCTTCACAGAAACTGATCTTTCCTGTAAGTAACTCAAGCTCTAAGTTCCTGTTGCTTCAGCAAATAAAGTACATTTATTTTAAAAGGTAGAAGATTATGACATCAATTAATGTTCAGGAAAGCAACAGTTAATTGAGTAAAGTGACCAAAACCAGGTTCCATGAACATGAAGCTTAAAGTGGTACATCGTAACTACTCCAAAAGATTAGAGATACGTAAGAAATTGCATCAGGAAAAATTCCTGACGGATGTATACATGCATGCATACTTTCACCACAAGATACAGGTCTGAGCCTACATATCAGAAAAAGTTTGTAAACAGAAAGCTAAAGATGAAATTCTGGCAAGTCATTTCTGCAGTTATGACAAGTCAGGACCTAAATGCGTATTTCACGTGACAAAGCACAGCTAAATATGCGCAGGTGTAGGAATAACTGTTAAAGGGTTGACCAGTGAGGCTGAATACGAGTCTCCACTGAGCTGACAACTTCAGTAAGGCACCTCTATGCAGCTAAAGTGTTTTCTAAGCTGATTTCGGATAGCAAGTTACTTTTTGTTTACAGCTGCAGTAAAATCCTCATCTGTGTATAAGCTAACTTGCTTTTAAACCCCACAGCATTCCAGCTAGCATTTACTTAGTTCTAAATTCAGGTTACAGAGATTCAAGACTTGGCCATTTTCAAGTGTAACTGACACAAAAAAAAAAATCAAAAGAAAACATAACCAAATGCCAACACCCACCTCCCCCCCCCAACAACAAAACTTCCACCCATCCAAAACCAAACTCAAAAACATACTTACTGGAAATTAGATGGAGTTCCAATATCTGCCTTTGTCAATCTTCTCTTTTTAGTTTTTCCTTTCTTCTTTTCTTTGGTATATGAAATATTGTTGACTTGTGGAGTATAAAATCTGTTAGTTGTAATTTCTGGGTTTTTGATATCAACAGTTGCCATTGGTAGATTTGGGCCTGTGAAAGTAAAGGACAGGATTTTTACTGCTGTGTTTCAACAACGCCATGTTCAATCCACAAACTTTGGGGGTTGTTTTTGAGCTGTACAGTACTTGTACTCTAGCTGTAGCTCTGCATGCCACATGCATCCAGATGAGTTCTGGATGTCAGATGCATAAACTACGTTATTTGATGAAAAAAAAAAACGTTGCTAGAGCAGAGGAACAGAAATATTTTCTGAACTACAACTTGGTTTTTGCCACTTGCACAGAACACATGGAATGATGAGACACATTAAGATACAACATAGCTACAATCCTAGATAAGATCGAAGACGTGACTTCATAAACAATTGGACCCAAAGAGCCAGCAGGCCATTACCTGGGCAGCACACTAAACTGATCTTTCAGGAGACAGAACCTTTGCTTAATAAGCCCCAAGTGGGAATGCCTTCTGCCATCAAACACAGAATCTGAACATCACAACGACTTCAGAAGGCTGCTCTGGACACACTACTGTCTTCAAATATAGGACATCTGTGGAACTATTCAGGATTTCTTACGTCTTACTCTTTGACAGGTTTTCAAAACAGTGAAATCCCAGATAAGAAACAGCTTGCAGAGACAGTAAAAACAGCACCAGAAATACAATTTGAGTGTTTATGTTCTCAAACTTTGTCCTTAATTATAAATAATTCTGAATTATTATCCTAGCTATTTCAAATGCATCTGAATTATACTCCTGCGAATTTTAGCATTTTAATATTATGTTACTTGTGTAATACTAGCAAACGAACATAGCTAGCACATGTTCCACTCAAGTTTTTCACCTTTGACAGAAGATAACTCTTGACATAAGCAAGTGATAGCAGTACTTAAATATTAAGAGGCAATTTATGCATTTTTTCTATACATACACATATATACATACATACACACAGGTGTATTTTTAAAGAAACCTACAAAAAGGGTAAGTAATATCAGTTTTGCAAGAATGAGATGAAGCAGGTAATTTAAAACCAGTTTGGCCAGAAATAGTTTGAAAACATTCCCTACTTCCCTGTGAGTTAGGACCCAGAGGTTAGCAAATCAACTGAAGTAACACCCAGTCTTACTGGGCAGATGATAAAAAAGTCTAATTAGACTTTGATAAATCTGAACCTTATTTTGACACTATTTTTTCATAACTGCATTCAGAATGGACCAACAAGCCTTATGTTCACAGTCCAAAATAAAAATCAGAAAGGACAAGTAGACAATACAACAGACAACACAGCTGACGTTTGCAGTTAAACAGCTCAGTGGGAAGCACCTAGTACTGGCCAGGACAAGAAAGAAGAACAGAAACACGACATTGGGCTACCTCATCTATAACATATGACAACTCCAACATTCCTGTAGGAGTCTTAAAGGACAAGATTTAAAACTGCATGGAAAAATTTCTAGAATATTTTCTGCTAAGCAGAAATGCTTTTATCTAGAAATGTTTTGATCTAGACAACTGTCCTTTAAGAATACATAAATTGACCACATATGACTACACAAAACAATTTCCATTGTTGGAGTTTCGCTTAAACATAGCACTGAATTGACTAATCATCACATATTATCAACTCTAAACTTAACAATAAGTTCAGTAAAATCTTCAGAATGAATAGAAAATCAGTCTTAATTTCCTTGGTACAAAACAAAAAACACTAGGAGTTAATCTTCACTTTAATCATCAATTACATATTCTGTTATATTCTGCCCATTTTCACCTATTATATTGATATTTACAATTTCAAGAGCTGTACTGACATTCAGAAAAGAAATGGGTACCTTTATAATGCTAGTAAGTTTGTGATATTCTTCTCTCAATTTCTAGCAGTCTTTGAAATGCACCTTTTTGTATATAAAATCCTGAACTAACCAAACATGGTCAGTTGTATGTAAAGCAGTAGCAATTTGCAAAAGGAAGTTTTACTCAGCTGAGCTAAAATCAAGGATTAATAGCCTGATTCCTTGACAATGATATTCATACAAGAGTTCACAGTAAACTTAAAGATGAAAATTTTTCTTACCGTCTGGTTTAGACCTTAGATGTCCACGAGGGATAAAAGAACCTTGGAAAGAATTGTACTCTTCTAGAACTGCCATATTTATATCGAGTAAAATTTTTCCCATCATTAGACATGCACCTTCCCCATCAGGTGTAGACAGCTCAATAAATGAAGATGAGAGAGGCATATAGAGCTCATCATTAGGAAGTACCTGACAGTACAGTGGCCTTAAGCATCCACTGCTTTCAATATCTGTGACATCTTCAGAAGGGGCTCCAGAAAATGTCGTACAGAACATTTTGAAATGTTAATTCTATTCTGTATTTTATTTAGAGCCTCTCTAGGTATCTGTGCCAGACTACAGACAGCCCAACAAGAAATGCAAACTGTTCTGGTTAACAGCTGAAACAAAATTCCACCACATGGTTTTTCGAGATTCCCTCAAAACCTAATACTCTGACAAATCTTCATTTCATCCAGTACTTCACTAAAAGGTCAGTTCAACTACAATAACTCTTCTTTATTTGCATAAAGAGACCCAGCTATTACAAATGAGTAGAACACAAATCCCAGGAAATTACAGACTAATACATTTTACATAACTCTTAATGCCAATTTTAGTTTAATCCTGCAATTCTACAAAAAACCCCCCAAAAACCTCTTAAATCCGTATCACTGAAAACGTCATACAAAAGACCAAGTGCTTTTTCCATGCAGCTTCAATGTATGCAGAAAATCCAGACTAACAAGCCCCAGTAAAACAAAATTCCCCACAGTATTTAAACCATGGGTCATGTGAGTACAGAAATGCGACTGTTCTTGTTTTTCAGTTTTAGAGCTAATAATGCGTTAATACCCAGCACAAAAAAAGCAGGTGTTTCATCTTTTCTCCCCAACAGAATTTCTGAACAGAAACTGCATATGGAGAGTAAGACAAAAACTAGGTGTTATTACAAGAGGTGTGGGGGGTTTTTTTCCAGTTACATTTTGATAGTACGTATCTGCTCCGGTCTTAATTACAAATACTGAAATGTTAAGTCTGTGATTCTGATAGTAATAAATTTTACTTCGCAATTAAAGTTGAGCCTGTTTTGCCCTTGAAATATTTCTCCCCCTCTCCTTATCTCACCCACGAAGCCTCCATTAACCCTTTTTCCTCTTTTCTCTCCTTTTGCCCAGCTGTTGTAGGGGAGGGTGAACAAGCGACTCTCGTGGGTGCCTGGTGTTGGGCCAGTGTCAAACCACGACGAGAGTGTAACAACCTACAGCTATAATCCATGACCTGACCACGTCTTATCTGTGACTACTGAGGACATGGCTACGCAACTTTTTACCAGCAGAGAAGCCAGGCATTACAGAATTTGATACAATCAGAAAAGGAAAACGGACAAGTTTTGAGAGAGTACGTGGATGTCCCAGGGAAACAGTTTATTAAAAAACAGATATGCTGGAACCTTTGAAGTGATTATAAATCTGAAACCCTGAGCATAAACCCTATGTCTTCCACAGGATACTCAGGATAAATTCAGCATAGGGGCAATGACTGCAAGTTTAGTACGAGAGAATTTTTCTCAGAAAAATACTGTTCCCAAGATCTTACAGCATGCGTTATGGAGAGTATTTTAAGCACAAAAGTTTTCGCAGGCTTAGTTTTCTTAAGTCTTATTCTAATCAAGGATAGCAAACTAGACCAGTAAATTGTGTCACAATAGAGACAAAGGCTAAATTTTTTGTGGTAGGTGTTACTACATGATTCCCACTGCTGTTGTAATTTCCATCTGCTCTGCAGACATTGCTGTCAGGGATGTGCTGTTTAGGAGAGCAGAACAGTTAAAACCTTCTGAAAGCTCAGAAAAGCTGGCAAGACCATCACAGATGATATTACTGTGAGTGTTTCAAAACTTAACAGCCCAGACAAAGTTGAATCTATACTAAAAATGCCTGCCCTCAACCAATGATTGCCTCGATTTCCTCAAAACTTAGAGGTTATCAAAAAGAAAAAGCAATTTTTTGAGAAGTATTCCACATGAGGGAGGTTTCATCTGGGTATATAAAAGGAATCAGTAGTTCCCATAATTCAGAATTAGTTATGAATTACCCATTTTGTTGACCTACAGAGAGATGCTTGAATGACTTGGTTAGCACAAATTTTAAGGCTACCACCTCAAGTCATATGGGGATTTCAGAAGATAAGTTGACTCCACCCTTGCTCAAGCAGCAAACTCAGAGATACAGGGGTATGATCTATGATCTGGATCACCAACAGAAATATGTCAGGAGAAATCCCTTTTTAACTCCAGTGTGAATTCAGAAATCAAAACCACCAAACTTGATATTCAAGTCATGATGTGACTTTTTCATGATTTTAGAATAGATGGTAAAAATGTTCTGCATGAAACTGATACATAGCTTTGTTCCTTACATCAATTTAATAAGAGGATCTTCTGAGGAACCTGTACCTTCATGGTAGTGAGACATGTTTCTGAGAGGCAAGGAGATTCACATAATTCTTCATTCAAAAGGAGTTTAATATTGACAAACATATGACATAAACCGAAAAGACTATGTTACATTACATTCTATTAAAACCATCATCATTATGATTGCCATTAAGAAAAATGGACTAATTTCGTACAATGATCCTATACATCATATTCCGTAGATGAAGCAGCAAATGCAAGGTCCAAAATTTTCTTCTCAGTTTAAGCTGAAGGGCCCTCTGTCCTACTTGCAACAAAATATGCTCCTCCAGAAACATTCTTTACAAATGCCAGCTAAGCCACAAAGTTTTCAAGCCACAACTAAACAAATACCATAGAACAGAAACAAAAAGAATACTGTAACCTCCAGTTTACTGCTTTTGTCACTACATGACCATCCTGAACAAATCTGAAACAAAGCTATACATAAACAGTAAATTACAGCAGAAAGAAAAAATAAAATGCAGAGATTCATGCAAAAAAGCTTACCATTTGGTGGGTCTCGTCTTTTTTCTGTTGGAAAAGAAAAAGAACCATTGAATCAACAGGAAAAAAAATTCTGAATTTTAGTTTCTAGTGAAGCTTTCAGTGACCTTGACCTCAAACTTAGGAATCTATTAATATCCCTAAAGTCTACTTGCGCAGTTGAAAAAAACTATTACAGAACAAAAACCCCTAGTTTTAGATAATATGCACTGATTTCAAGTGTACAAACTGAGCAGGAGCATAAAGTAGTAGCTACTGACTTGGTTTCAGGCATTTCAACTACGAAGTAGTGTGAAATATTCAAAAAGTATCTGTTTTAATATGACTTATCAAAGTAAGATTTTTGAAGCATTATGCTTTCGGATGTCCCCTGAATGAAACTGTTCTTTCATTTTTACCTGAAATGTAATTAACACTTTTATAGAGTACTGTTCTCTCACAGAAGCTAAAATTTAATTAATTTTGGCTTTATGCATAAAAATAGGACACACAGGGGCAAGACACCTCACCTACGTTGTCCAATGGGTAACTGAACAATATGGAAAGAACTAGAATCTCCTTGATACTAATATGATATTCTATTCACAGCACCACAGTGTTTCAAAGATCATGAAGAATCTGGCTTGATTAAAACGTAAGCATTTCACACCTCAATAGTCTCAGCCTATAATAGTAAGTTCCCCTTTAAAGGAGATTTCCCTCACTTACTATTAATTCCTATCCACCCCCAGTACACATTTACACTATTTATGTATCTATACACATACTCTTAAGAAATTTGAATTTAGCAGCACCCATAAAGGCAAGCAGTTTATCATCTCACTACAACAAAAACCACAGCTCTGTAAGCATCTGGAGTATCTGTAGCCTAACAGGGCTCCCAGGAGTTGTATAATAAGAATTTGTAACAGGCATTTCACTTTCCAGCAAGCCCCAGAGAAACTGTTAACTTGTTATATTTTTCCAGACTCACAAACATAAGGAGAAGGTGCCTCCACAGATAGTGCTGACCTTGCCCTAAGAATACTTAAAAATCAAAAAATATACAATCCTAAGTATGCAAGGCAATTCAGCCTCAGGTCAGTCTGCTGATCTTCAGATAGGAATAAAGGAATCCATCGAGATCATCAAACCTTCATGGGAAGGCGACTAAAACCCACTGAGAATCAACTTTTGATGAACAAGCCTTCCAAAGACAGCTGATTTTTAGGTCACAGCAGGTTAGTTCCAGGCACAGAGGTGGAGAACCTCTGCAAGGGTGCCTCAGCGTAATTTATCAGGTCTGAGGTGAGAAAATGAAAAAAGGCTTTTTGGCCAAATACTGTGCTCTCTCTTCCTACAATGTTCAGTTTAAGAAACCACATCTTGTACTGGTCCCTAGGAAAAAAAACAAAACAACAAAACAAATTAAAAAAATCCAATCAAACCCGAACTCAGCCTTTGGACCATAATAAGAGTTTTAGTCAACAACTCAGAGAGAGCGAAGGAGAGTGCAGGAGTGGTTGCAAGACACCTGCCATAGGATGGGAAGATGGCAAGAGCAGGAGGTATCCATAGGAAGTGTTACTCAAGTGGCCTTGAGTCAAATCATGGGAATCCTTTCCAATTTTCATTAGAATAAATAGTTCAAGAGAAAAAACAGTGTGAAACAAACCAAATATATACACTTCCTGTAACTTTTGCTGGCTAGATTAATTTGTGGCCCAAAGAGACTAACTCTGTTTTTCTGTGGTTACCACTGCTGACAAGAAAGTATGAACTTTTGTTCCTGAAGTGCAGATGACCTGACAAGAGTGGCAGATTTTCCAGTTTTTAAAGATGAACATGCCTACTGATCTAAAACAGATGAGTATCAGCAGCTGCCTATGTACAAAAAACATAGCTCCCTTCAATATGCATTCCTGGAAATGAGAATAATCTCTGCCAAGACTTGAATCCAATGCAAGCTGAGCAGGTTAGAGACACCCTTGTCACCCAGGCAGCAAAAACAAAAGTTGTGACCAAAGACGAAAGAAAAAAACCAAAACAAATAAAAAAATCCCTGTCCCTATTAAGTATCTGTCTCGAAACTTAAGAAGTCTGTTATGAAGGGACTCAGGAGTTAAGAGCTTGTGGAGGAAAAAAGCAGTTTCATGGAAGGTTAACAGAGCTCCCACTCATAAGCTACAAGTAATACATAAAAATTAGTCAAGAAGCCTCCTACTTCAGAAACAACCACTTGCAGTTAAGAACAAGTGTCTGCTTCTCTTTTAGGGCTGAGTACTTAGCACGTGGAAAAGGCACTTCTGTGTGTGTACACACATAAACATTTCTGAGGCAAGATAATAAAAATAAAAACTAATTGTATTTATGTGCAATACCTGAAGTGAGAGTGTATTACAGTGACAAGCACTACGAGACACACTGTGTTCACCCTGCTTACTGGGGGAACTATCCGGGATTGGTTTAAGAAGTAAATGGAGAGATTATTTAAGTAAATCTGCAGACAAATTAATGAATTATAGCAATTTCTTTCTAACCTAAGGTTAAGAATTTAATTGACAAAAAAACAAACAACAAAAAAAACCCAAACCAAAACCAAACCAAAAACCCAAAAGCCCCAAAGCCCCCAAAACCAAAACGCCAACCCAAACCAGAGTTTAGTTAGATGAAACCCTGCACTATTACAAAGATTAGGACAACAGATCAAGAATTCTTTCTCTACCTTTGTCCCTCATTCTGTTCTCTGCTTGATATTTTGTACATTTGCAAGCTTTTGTACGTTCTCTGCTTGGAGCCAAACTTTCACCTCTCTGGAACTACAGATGCACTTACTCAGGGGTTGTCTGTATACTGGAGTGCATTTCATGCTGAGTGAGGAAGAGCAGAACACTGCTGTGTCCTCTCCTGGCTGTCAGAGAGTATTTTGTGTACTAACCTCAGCACCAAGTCATAGCTTTGTGAGCCAGAACTGCTGTTACTGCTACTTTTCAACAACATAAGTTTTCCATAAGACTCCTGGAGAAGTCTCCTAGCAAGTCCTGAATAGCATAATAGGCAGATAAATGATCACACGGAGTACTTAGTTGAGTTGAAAGCATGTCAGGTGGCACTGCTATGAAATGAAACATAGTTTGGAAGGTATGGGAGTAAAAATCCCGTTAAAATAGAAAAGCATCAAAATTACCAGACTATTACCTCTGTGACTGGGAAGTTAAGATGTATTAATATTATAAATAATATACAACTTTTGTATCATTTGTATTATATATAAATCTATGTGTAAATTAATAGATGTTTTCTACAAGCATTTAAAAATAAACAAAAGCATAAACACCAACAGCAAATCATAAACACCAACAGCAAATCAGCTTTGATTTGAACAAGCGCAAAGCCTGTTATTTTAGAAGCACAATTAAATAGCCACAAGGACAAATACAGAACTCCATCTGGTGGCTTGACTAAGGAATCTCATAACTGTTTTAAATTCTTGGTTTGCTGCTCTTAACAAGGAAAAACCTGAAGTGTTTTGTTTTGAGAGTTATTTTTTGTTTCTTTCACTTCATTTTCTTTTTTAAATAAAGGTTTTCTTGAAGTTGCAAATGTTTGGGGAGGTGGAATTGTTGGTTAAAACAATATATGAAGTAAGATGAGCTTTAGCATACAAACTAAGATATTAGTTCAAAGAGTAAACGAGAAAAACTTAATGTGGTCCTGTGAAAAAAAATCTCTACGTGGAAGAAAAACTCTGCGAACAGAAGGTTTGACTGAACCACTATTTTCAAACAAAGTTTGCTATGGCCAATAATGCAAACATACCTCCTCCCAACCATGTCTGTGCATTGTAGCACTGTGTTTTAGACACATAATTGAGTAAAACTTCAGGAACAATAGATGCAAAATTACTTTTGCAATGTGGGTATGAGAAACTTTATTAATGCCACTTCTTAGTGATCCCACTTCTTCTCATGAAACCTTATGAACTTTTTCTGAGCTGAGGGAATCTTGTCATTTAAGCTCCCGGAACAGGTGCTCTGCTCCTGAGTCACCATGCCTTGGTGAAATCCAAGTGAATACATACAGACAATGCACATTCCCAAGAACACTTGCAAGGGCAGCTCTCCAGGATGAAGGCTTCCTCCTTTTACAGTAGTTTACACTGCATTGCTAGTGCAATTCAGTTCCAGAATGGATTACAAATATACATCCTGTAGCTCACATGCAGGTCCACACTACATCTTGCAGCAAGCCTGACCACATCTACTTGTTGCAAGCCTGTATTTTGTATCACTTTATCCTTCATGGACACACGGCTGTCAAGACAGGAAAGTTGTTTATAGGCTCCCTGGAAAATGACCAAGGCAAGATCCGTCGGAAGCCTGAGCTCCCTTTAAAGCACTGACCATGTTCCCAAGGCATCTTGCAGCTGGCAAAAAGCATGCTGTGCTTCACTGTCCCATGCTGCTAAGGACAGTATTGGCACATTATGTCTTCTGTTCTTGGCCTAAGCCAAGATCACTAGCTCTGAATAAAAGATATGTCTCTACTAACTGCTGGATCAATGCCAAAAATTCATGAACTACTGAACATATCAGATGGTAAAATTTTTGTTACAACCCACTTGGGCTGAATTTAACAAATCAGTTATAAACAGCCCAGGGCTAAAAGAGGGTTTATTCAAATGTGAAAACCACTTAAAAGAAAGATTTCTAGCTTTCCCAATGTCAGCTTACCATTTTTATTTCCCCTGATCTGTATTTTCAAATCACAACCTTGGGGTTTCAGCTTACACAGTGACTTATAGAACAGAACACCAAGGTGAGTTGTTTAAGAAAAATACTAATTTTTGCACAACAGAGAAAGAAGCATGGTTTAATAGCATAATTACCTCAAAATATAAATATGGCAGTAGGGCCTCCAGTGGCTTTCAGACACAGCAGGAGCTTCCTGCCCCCCCCAACCCCCCCAAACAACATAAACAAGCCTGAATTTAAGATTAATTTGAATATTTACCAGATTTTCTCTGCCGTCGTCCAAGTAAATCTGTTACTGTTTTGCGGAATAGTTTAGCTTCTTCTTCATTAGCAAAATTAAGACCAACTTGACATGTCTGAAAAACATTAATATTCCCCCCCCCATGACTAAGAAGATGTTTTAAAGGCTTTCTTAAATGTTGTCTTACACCTTTCTAAAGGTACAACCAGAAAAAATCATCACTGCAAATTTGGAACCAACTCTTAGTGAAACATTGTATCTTAGGAATGTCTGCCTACTAATCAAGTTCTAGAGATCATGGCTAACAGATAGGAGCAAAATCTTGTACCTTCAAATCAAAGAGGGGAGAGGAGAGGAAAATTTGTGCTTTAAGAATACACGATATGTCGTAAACATCATCTGCAAGTCAAAATGCAATTTCATTAAAGAAAGTTGAAAAAAACCCCACGTTTTATGCTTCTGTCCTACATACTAAATTTTCTAGTTGAGATACCAAAAAATTTCCTTTAATAAATAAGCTTTTATAAATAATTCACAGAATTAATTAATAACTTAAGTTACGTTAAAAGAAGATACTGTTCAAACCAAAGGCATTTTAAAATATGTATTCAAAGACACTGAGACTCACATCTCCAGCAAAGGTATGAAAATATCCTCTAGGACTATTATATACAAAGTTATTGTACAGCTCCTGCTCCCACAGTAATTTCCCATCCTGAAAAGAAGAAAACAAACAAAAAAAAAGACTGAAAAACGTCAGATGAAATTGCAGAGTTTAACTTCTTTTACAATAGAACCTATTAAGAATTGGACCACCATAGTGTTAAACATCTGCTTTGCTATTAATCCAATAGATAACTTCAATCAAAATCAAAATACACCAGAGCTTGTGGAAAAGCTATGAAAGCCTATTCCTTTGGGTCATTGTGTTCTGTTCAAATTCTTGGATGTTTCCAAAAACTTCTTTAAAGTTCTACAACCCTGCAACAGTGATACTGAGAGCAGTAATAGTGACCAGTCATAAGAACAGTGATGAAACAGCAACAGCAATAAAGGAGGCTTCCTGTTCTTGTCACAGGCTTGACCTGAAAACAGGTAACTTAGAGAAAACAAAAATCTCATCTTTTTAATAAGTCTTATGTATTTAAATAACATTATAGTTCAGTGCCCAAGGAAGAGGTTTCTCACTAAGTCTTAACAGTCAAGTGACCAAATCACAAAGTCAAATGCAAGTGCAAACTGGCAATCGTGAACAAATCTGAGAAACTTCAAGCACTGAATGCTGACAGATAAATAGCTGTTTCCTGGCTGGGGAGATAATGGGAAGCTTTCCAAAGTCTCAGCACAGTCAGTAGAACTTAGGTTTCTTAGCATCATTTTTGTTAAGAAAACACATCTTGGACACTTTGTCTCTCAGTTCCCACTCTCTTGAGTGGAATATTATAATAGGACAAAGATCTTTAATATGAGTGTATATATTGTGGAGGGGGGAATGAAAGAAAAAGCCACCAAACCCCCCCCAAAACGTCAGAACACACAACTTGTTTATCCGGCAGTTTTCACATGCACCACCACACTGATCAAAAAGATTGTTTCCACCCATATAGAAGACAGCATCTATTTTCTTAAACCATCAAAAGTAGTGACACCTGCTAGAATTTTTTTGATAGCTATCCCTATCAGTGACACTATACTAATTTCCACTAATGTGACTAATCAGATCTGTAGAGGACAGCTTCTGAGAGCTGTAAAAAAAATTGAATCTGATACTTATTTCATCCATTAAAGAGGACATATATGAAATTGTTTAAACTTAGAATACCTGAGAAAGTTGCAATTGCCTATTAATAACCACTGCAATTGCACTGCTTAAAGCACAACCACTTCCTTGAGAATTTCTGTGCATAACTACAACCTACACTCATTTAATTCAAAATGGAGAATGAATACAACCAAACTTAAAGAGCCTGAAAAAGAAAAAAGATGCTTACCTTAATGTCAAATATTCTGATAAAATACGACCTCTGCGGATTGTCCTTTACAAGGCAAGCTACACCACAGCATTTCTTTGACCACATGGCATTGCGATCTGCTGCGTATATCTGAACAACTGCTGAAGACATCGTCTAAAAAGAAAAGGTAGCTATTATTTTTAAGGCAAAAATCATAAAATCTATAATTGATCCTTTCCCAAAGCATCTCTTAATTTTGTTCCTTGTTCTAGGCAGCAACTTTGCTGCCATATAGATATATCCATATAGATATTTGCTGCTTTGATTTCCCAGGTAGTTAACACCATAAAGTTCAAATGACCTCATATCGCTCCTATGCAATGTTTAGACACCTTAAGAACCCAAATGAACTTTTCATTCTTTTTCATGAAAATTATCAAAGAGATTTTGCCTGTAAGAAGCAGATCAGCAACTATGGTAGTCACACAGAGAAGCCCTACTGTGCAAGTAAATGTCTGTTTAGTACTCCAAACTGGATACAAACACAATACTCAAGACGAAACTGTAAATTACACAGTGCCTGGACACACTCCTGGGTACTGGAATGCAACTGGAATACATTGCTTAATTGTTTAAACCGTCTCTGGCACAATTTTAACCTATGCCAGCTAGTGAACTCCGAAAATTCCTGGGCATGGTTTGAGAATTCACATGAGCTAGGCTCATTCCAAGCTGGCAACCAGAAATTTTTCTGTTTTCAAACTGAGAGATTTTAATAAGAGATGAGGATTATTCCACACCAGATTGCTTCAGTCACTAGTACATTCTTGAGCACATTTTCTAGTATATATGTGTCTTACCTTAAGAATCTCATGAGGGAAGGAAAACGGAAGCCCTCGAAGAATATTTATTTAGCAGCCAAGTCATAAGGACATAAAGCTTAAATGATCTCTAATGGGCCAGACCAGAGGCTATCTAGCCTAGGATCTACTCTCCAGCAGCACCAGATGCCAAGAGAAGGTAAAAATACAAGAGTACACTGTTACAACTATGGAAGCATATTCCCAGGAACTGCCAGGTTGGAGCTCAAAGTTCCCCTGGCCAGCATGTGTTTTACAGCACACACCTCATTCTTCCTTTGTAAATTTGTCTACTCACTCTTCAGACCCATGTGAAATTCTGAGTATGACAACACTGGACAGGATTTTGTTTCACAGTTTACTTATGCACTATGTGAATAATTAGCTCCTTTTATCTAGACTTTGCCACCTGCTAGTTTCAGTTGATTGTCCCTCCTTACCCTTACACTAACAGACGGTATTGATGGGTCCATAGTTGTTTCTTTACGCTGCACATACTTTTATAGATATTTGCCACACTTCTTTGGCTTCTACGTTCTCTTTAGGAAGTTTAGCAAACAACACTAGTTTTAAGTCATTCTTGTACCAAGAAAAAAAAATCACGCTACATGTTACCCTTGTCACTCTTACATGGATATTAATTGTCCTACTATGTCCTTCTTTGAATGGAGATAAGACTTATCCGATACGAATCCAGTTTGTTAGCCCTTTGAACATAGGGTCACAATAATAGTTTTCTGCTTTGTTCTCTACTTATTTCACTATCAGTCAAAAAGTTGTATTTCCTTTATCACAATGAAATATTAAGCACATGTTTTCTTAGATCTGTTATAGTTCCAAGACCTTTCTGGATGAATTATACCTAATCTGAGTAATGGGCTCCCTATTAGGTTTTCCTCACCTGCTCAACAAGGATTACTTTGTCTTCATCAACACTGACTACTCGCCAAGACAGCAGACATCTAAACTGCAGGCATATCTTCTTGCATTTTAAGATTATCTACTAAATATCATTATCACCATGGTCACACTTTTCAAATGGTTTTAAAACCCAAAAGAATAGCCTAAGTTTCATTGGGTTTTTTTTAATCAAAACACTTTTAATTTTGTTAAAACAGAGTCAATTTAATATAGTCAGACTGACAGCTACGCCTTAGAGAAGCTACATAATCTTTGCCCAAGAACTGTGATGCTAACTTTCACAAGTCAAGATGTATTTCTGCTCCTCTTTGCAGCCACCTCGTCAGAAGTTGTCAGACTGACTACTAATCTTGCTGGTAACCTACAGAAGAAGTTAAAGCATGATTGTCTGATGAAAACAGCGCTTTGTAGTTGCCTCCTCAAATGCTCTACAACTGAGTGTGGAGTAAAACTTCTCTCCCTATAATCTGCAGAGTAATATGAGTAATTTAATCATAACTGCACTTGTCAGATGAGTAAAAGGGACCTAAGAATCAGCCATACTACCACAACAAAACAGTTATATCTGCAACTTAATGTCAGCTAAGAGATGCCATTTCCTCCTCTATGTTGCAAACAGGCAATGACCTAATGTTGGGGACAGCCGGGCAGATTTTGTTCAAAACCTCTGCTTCTCTAACAGTCTTTTCCCCTCATTTCTTCAATATTGTCTAATTGTTAAATCAATAACCTTGTAGACACAAGACAGCACACAGGAGCAAAGGTGGGCCATTCTACAGGTCACATTTAACCACAGTAACTATCTCGCCACCCCTGCAAGAAACCTTCTTAACACTCCAAAGCAAGTCCAGCTCCACTAACCTCTACCCAACAAGACTTCTCACAGAAATGGGTGGTCTTTGCAGGAATTATACAACTTAAATTCAAGGCACAGGAGACAGGGATCTGTGTCAAGACAGGGCTCCCCATGCATTGCTTACTATCATATCCAACAGCAAAAGCACCAACTGGATTATCTGGGTAAACCAGTAACTGTCGTAACTTGACAGCTGCTTATAAAACCTTGAACCAACACCTACCTCACGAGTACAAAGAAGAATTACACACAGTGTGCCCTCATTCTGTATAATCATAATATATTTAATGTATACTTAGTTACCTTATGAGTAGAGCTTGATTTACAAGTTAGAAAACAATTTCACTGAACCTAAAGTAGGTTTTGTTTTGAGGTCTACCAAGTTTAGAGTTCAACTGCATTTTAACTTACTCATTAGCATTGTACAAATTCCTAATGTTGACAAGTCGCAATGAGGCTTTTTGCATATTCGATTATAAAGCAACAAATTCTGCTGTCACACCACTCAGGTTTTTTTATTAAAAGGGCAATACAGGAAAAAACCACAAAGTGTATACGGGGGGGGTGGGAAGGCGAAGGACAATAAAATCCAACTCCTTTTACTTCATCCTCTGTTCATTTTCATTATATACAGCAGTGGTGTCAAGCACTCTGCTATTCAGCTTCTGGAACAAAGACGGTAAAAGTAATTATCCACACCATTAGGAAATTTACAGACTTATCAGTGAAACTTAAAACTTGAGAAAATAAAACTTCACCTACCACTATTCAATATGAATCCTAGCCACATAAATTCAATTTTAAAAGTTCAAATTTAATTGCGTAATTGCTGCATCTAAGAACATTTACACAAATATCATAATGAGTATTCTACTGCATTTACTGTGTGAGTATTCACTGTCTATTTTGAAGCCAATTAATATAACCAGCTCAGTTTCTCACAGCATTCTTGAAGAGAATATAGCATTTAAAAGTATGGGTTCTTTTATATGTAAATATTTCTTCAGAGTAGGTCACACCACTAATTCAACATAATGAGTGTATTTTTTTCTGACATGTACTAGATTACTTTGTTACTACTGTATTTTCAGGAGGAAGATTTTGAAGTTGTCACCACTGCTTTTTTCAAGAGTTTTGGTGAGGACCTTGTCCTTTTTATATAGCTGTATATTTGGAAAAGGTCCATAGGGGAAAGAAATAAGGTAGTCCACCAAAAACTGATGGGCCATGGAGATGAAAACCAACTCCGCTCCGTTCCCTTTACTTTTGCTACAACCTCCAGCTGTAGGACATACCATTGATTCCAGGAATTTGTCACACCCTTCAAGCTGATGAGCTAGGAAGCATTAAGTCTGTCTTGTCAGCTGTACACTGGCTGTCTCACTAGAAGAGCTAGTCCTACCCTTAGACCTATACTGCAGGATACGTGGTATCAACAAAAGGCTCATGAAAACACCTTCTGCCTGCAAAACGTAGCCACAACCAGTCATCACACATTTGCAGAATGTGATCACAGCAGCCACCAACAGTTTCCGACTGGGCAGCAGATAGCTGTGCACTTTGATCAGCTTCTGGTGTGAACATTTGCTGCAGTGGCCTGTCAAGTTAATGACTTGCTGTAATTCAAGTGTTTCTCAAAAAACAGTGAAGCAAGCCAACACAGACGGTGGCACATCTCATTACAAGAAAAAAATCATTACAATAGATGGCTTATGGCTGACAGAGATTAAAACATAGTTGGCCAAAAGTCACAACAAATAGTGGCAGCAAGATTAAAGCTGTTAGATATTCAGCCACCTCAGTACACACCAGAACAGAAAGCAAGACCCACTGCGATGGTTCTTTGCAGTTTAAATACAGCTGACAACAGGTTGTGGTGCAAAGACCAAAGACTCATAAAATGACTTTGGTTGGATGTGATCTCTGTAAGTCTTCCAGGCCAAGAGCCGGCTCACAAAAAGGGTAATTAAAAGCCTAGAGTTCATTTCCTCAGGGTCCTGTCCAGTTAAGTTTAAGGACTACAAAATCACCTCTGTGCTTAACCACTCCCATTTTGGTGCTCGTATAAATGCATCTAGGTTTCATGTGTTTCTCTAACGGTTCAGTATCATTATCTGTTACATGTTGACAGTACTACTGAAGACACACTAGCATTAACTGTCAATTTTTTCCAAAATTTAAAAGTGATGTTTTTTCCCATAAAGGTGCAGAACCCTGCATACACACGTAAGTTAATCACACAACAGGCTTGCTTTTCTTAAGTTATCCTTCCCAGCCCTTGAAAGCATCTTACAAATAAAACCAGGAAAAAAAGACTGAAAAAAAAGAAAAGACTTTGTCCTGTAATGCAAGAATGCAAGCAGTAGCAGTTCCTTCCAAGAAGAGTAACCTCTTGAAAAAATCCATGCTTATACAATGGCTGTAGCTTCTTCACAAAGTCAGTCTGAGGACTTTCGGCTCCATTAGCTACTTTTACATTTCTGTGAGAAAAAAGCAAGCTATGGTGAATAGTTGTGTGCAATCCAAGCCCTGTAAGAACAGAAATCACAATTTCTATTCTCTTTTCCATAAAGCAGGTATCTGGAAACATTGTCCTAAGCAATACTAGAGCCGGTGAGAAGGTACCCATGGCAGGTATTTTTAAGACATGCTATGGTGGAAATCCTCATTATGGCTAAGCTAACATGCTGCAGCCTGACCAGATGACTCTGGATGCTCCTGGGTCACACATTTCTTCTCTGATACAAGACCAGGAAGATAGCCCACAGTTTGCTTCTAGAGTGACTGTTCAAGAATAAGGGGCTGTTGCTATTCACTGCCATTACAACAGCAGTAATAGTTTTCCTCAGAGAGCAGGGTTCAGGAACACAGGCATGCTAGCATCAAGTACCACTTCACTGTAGAAATGCTTACTAAGGTCTAACTCTAATCTTGACCACAAGAACAGCAGGAAGCTTCAGTACCAAAGCAATCTCTAACAGCCTAGCATTAGCTGAGCCATGAAAAAACATACAGAAACAATATCATTAAGACTCGTGAATGAGAAAGATAAGAATCAGAAGTGAGACCATGCTCTATAGAAAATTGAGCTTCATTCACAGAAAGTTAGGCAATTAGATAGAATTCAGTGGCTGACTTTTTTTTCTCCAGATGACAAATATTCCGAAGGAAAAAAAACCACCAAAATGTAGAACTGACTAATGAAGCAGAGACAGCACTCGAAATCTTAGGTTTTTTTCCAAAATAAGCTTAGGTTTAAGCAACTGCACTTTTAAATGTTGGTACTTTAAATAATTCATGTTATTCAAGGCAAACAAAATTGTAATTAGACAGTGATAATAACTCCCTGTTGTTTTGCAATTGCTTTATCTTCA
Source organism: Rhagologus leucostigma (assembly GCA_013397725.1). Taxonomy (NCBI): domain Eukaryota; kingdom Metazoa; phylum Chordata; class Aves; order Passeriformes; genus Rhagologus; species Rhagologus leucostigma. The sequence goes on from VZTD01001028.1 coordinate 604,002, forward strand.
GTGTCAGAAATACATGACCTTCCAAAAATGTTTCTGCAGTGCTCAATACAGCTACGCATTTTATCTCATCATTCTATACAGAATCATAAAACCTGCTGTAGGGATCAGGTACCAGAACTTCCACCCCTTTCTCAAGGGAAGACTTTGGTGCCCTACACAATCAACCTCTACTTGCAGTTTCTGGCAGTTTAATTTTCCTTCTGCACAGTGGTCCTGTTTCAAGAAAAAAAGTAGCTTTTTTTCTTGGCATTGAGGAGTCTCATGTGGGAACAGTATGCTCCCTTTCTTCTAGGAAGGGCTGATAACCCACTTCCAGGAAGAATGTTCTCTCCACCATGCACTCCTACAGAAGGCATGCACTGCAGCCTCCTCCAAGGGTAATTTTAAATGAATTGACTAAGCCTGCCACTATTGAAATGACCCTTACTAATTAGGCCACATAAAAAACATGCAAGTATGCTTCCCTAACAATTGCAACATTTTAAGTAGCAGAGGCATTTGCTAGAGTAGACAGAAAGATTTCCAGGCACTTTCACAAGAACTTAGAAGAGTTTAATTAGGTTCAGAATCCTACAATATTTATTAGCCCTGGAGAGTAGGTAAGCCAACCTTCTTAAGCGTGGGTGTCTAGTATGATGGTATAGGTGCAATTCAGGCCTAACAGCGAGAAATATGAACACAAATTAACATCACCACCAAATTTTAAAAACCTCAGTAAGTATTCACAAGTGTCAACTTGTAATTACTTTTCAGTTATAGATGGGAAGGGATTGAGAGGTGAAGAAAGTGGAGAGAGGAAAGACTGGTGCTGCTGAAAGGCAGACTATTCTTGCTTACTGCTGACACCTTCATCTGAAGGACTTGCAAGGATTATGGACCCAGACAACAGAATAAGTACAATAGATGCATCTAACTGTATTTTTAGGCTTTTCCCTCCTAAAAGCAGTGTACCAGGCTATTTACGGTTACTGCCTCTTGTACAAAAAAAGTGTGATGATACTGTCTTGATAGCATGCACACACACATATGCACTTTTCTGTTGCTAAAAATACGCTTCAAGGATTCCACAGTATTTTGACTACAAAATTAGATTTTCATCAGTCAGATTTTGCAACTCTCACTGGTTTATAATTTATGTTTTCACACCAGGTTGCCTCCGGAATCTTCGCAACTGAGTCTAAATGTGACAGCGTTCATCCACTGGGGATTTGACTACTACTTTATTTTTAATTTGGACAAACTGTGATTACTTCAATTTTTAATGCTATTACAGCTTCTAAAGATATATTTAGCAAATTATGAATAATCTCTCCTTTAAAGACAACTGTGTATTGCAAAAAAGCTACCTGTTCAGATGCTACAGACATGATTTTCAACTAGTTTCCCATAGAAAGAACACATACAGAATTTCAGAAGTTTGCTGGCAGATTTCAGTAAGTTAAGCAGCTAGAAACAATCTCCTAATTTTTATGACATTTACAGGACATTGTTTTCAAAAGACCAACTGATTGCTCCAAAGACAGGAAAACTAAGGCAAGACTTCACATTATTTGACAGAACTGACATAAGAAAGCCTTTTGTAAATATCCGACCACATGAGTAAAACTTTATTTGGTGCAAACTGAAAAATTACTCAGCTGAAGACACTGAGGCCTCAGCAGTTCTACTGCTTGTGAAATTATTTGCTACAATTACCAACAGTGTTCAATGTCAAGCTTAAAGCTTGCTTTTCATTTTATTAATTTCCCATGATTGCCCACTGATTTAAAAATGCCACATATATAGATGCTAAGAAAATAGTAATTTTTTTCCACCTATACACAAAGTTAGGCTATTAGAAATAAAGTCACTGTGTAAGAGATGCTGCTTTTTTTTATTTGAAGGGAGAAGGAAGAAAGAAATTTTTTTAGAAATAACAAAGACACTTCAGGTATTTCCTATGACTTCTGAAACATGAAAAGACAGTTCCAGATAACACATAGCCAAAACATTTAAGGAATTAAGAGACCAAAACCAATTAAAAAAAAAAAAGTTAATACCTAAGAATAGATTCCCTGCCTTGCCTGTGCCCTGATAAGCAGACAAGTCAGCTGCAATATCCTCACTGAAGATCTTTTAGTGATGTGAAGAAGGTACCAGTGATCATTAAGTGATGTTCCAACAAAAAAAAGGGATGAAGCAACGGACTGCTGTTTAACAAATCTAAGCCATAAAAGTGCTTGTCTGAACTTAAGTCTGCTGTTGTCCAGTAAAGAGATCCTTCACTCCTAATCCTCAGTCAGCCAGTTAAAACAGCTCACATTTTTCCGAGTGTCTTCAGATACAAATTCATTTGCATTTCCAGTACCTCCCACAACCCCCCAGTTCAGTTAGAGCTGGCCAACTCCTTTTCAAAACACTCACTGCTCAACAGCGGATCACAGACGAACAACAATTAAGGTGTGGGTAAACAGTATAGCAGATAAAGCCTGATCAAACAGCACATGATTAAGAGAGACATTCTTTTATCAGACACAGCATGAAGATATTTTTAAATCCTACAACCTCAGTTCAGGACAGCACATGGCAGACTTCAGCCTTCCTGAGACATGACATAACCATAACCACAAGCGTGCTGCAGATTATAATATTCCAAGCTATCTCAGGTTGGCAGATCATTTACCAGCTGACATACACAACCTGGGGCTTCCACCGATGAGCAAACTGAACACCATCACTTCCTGTTTACCTGCACAGCATCACTCACTGAGCTGCACCTCACTGCTTAATGCTGCTGAAACCTTGGCTGGCCACAAAACAGCACACACGGCAAAACAGTTATTTGTGTTCTGGAGTTGCAGTTGTACATATAGCTACTTTCAGAAAAAGATAATGTGCTGCACACAGGCTCTACATAAATTTGTCACTGTCTACTGCCATGGAACAAAACTTCTCACTACAGAAGACATTTTGTCTTGCAGTTCCACTCCCATCTCCAGCCTTCCAAGAAACACACAGATTCAAAGCATCTAAGACTGTTCTTGCCAAAGCTCAGGGAATTTTTAGATGAAATGCTGAAGTCTACCTTTCAATTTTGATCCATTTTAAATTTATCAAGACTCCCAAGACTAGGATGAACCTTACACAACCAGACCACTGTACAGATACATAGATTAACCAGTTCTCAAAACTGTGTTTTGTAGTTGTCTCAGTTTGAGACAAGTTTAGGGGGAAATGCTCTGGAAGGAACATCTCCTCCCCAGAAGACAGGTTTCAGCACTCCCTCCCCCACCAATACGAAAGGAATTTCTTGAATGAAAGTGAAAAAAACTATTTATTTAACAAGCAGCATGCCGGCAAGGCACAGGAAACAAATGAATAGTGTTAGATAATAAATGTCCTCCAAGTGGATAAAGCTGGTGGATTCAAAGTTCTTTTCTGTAGCTGGCTCGGCCCCTCCCGAGGTCCGAGGCCGGGATGCGGTGTCCCCGCAGCCTCCCTGCCGGTCCACAGGGTCCGATGATCTGGTTCTCAGACCACAGCTAGGCTGAACAGTTTCAGAAGAAGAAGGTACCAGAGGATTTTGGTGTGCCAGTATGGGAAAATTTCTTGCCTCAGCTAACAGGCTGGCTAAAAGCAGGAAGGCGCTCCGTCGGCTCTGCAGCAGTGAGAACGCGGGGGAGTGTGTGTGAGTCCTTGAACACAAAACAAGCTGAAGAATTCTCCTGGCTTCTCTCCCTTCGCTCCTCGACCCAGCTAAAAGCTATGGGACCCATTTCTGGGCATAAAGCAGATGATAGAGAAACACAGTATTATCATAAAATCACCCTAAGACAGTGGTCATGCACAGAAATTGCAGATTCAAGTCAAGAATCACGAGTTTCATGCAACGCACGGGATAAAATTGGAGTTCGCCTCTGTTTTGTCCTGTTCCACTGCCCATCCACCTATAAGAAAACCCAGCTTCTTTCCCTCAACATTCCCTTCTCTTTCACAGCAACTCACTGCCTTCATGCACTAAGGTCCTCTTCCTTTAGCCTTCACCAATAATTCCATCCTCTTCAAAGTAACATTTTTCTAGATGCTACATACTAGTTCCCCATTAAATGCAGACTCTCACAAGCAAATCCTCATATCCACTTTGAATATATGAGAGTGCTTTGAGAAAGAACATCAGAATTCAGGCCCATTTTTCAGTTAGATCTACTGCAGTTTCTTATCGACCTAGTCAATGATACAGGTATCATGAAGTTCACAAGTAAAAATCTGTAGAACAACAGTTAAACTGATTAAGGAAAGGATGTGGAGCATAAACCTCAGAAATTCAGAAATTATCCCAGCTCTGAAACACTCATTAATGAGCCCTTGAAAATGCTATTCAGCATCCACTGGTATTCTCAGGTCCAGATTTAAAAAACAGATTAAAAAAATTAGTATTTGCTTTGCAGAGATGATGTTTAGGTGAACTTTACTTATGATCTTTACACTTGATGACAGAAAATAATATGGAATTTTGACTTTTGATACTTAGGGAAGATTGAAATAAAACAGCTTAAATTGTTTTAAAAGAAAAGAACTCTTTTATAAGAACACGTTAATTACATGCCAACATAAAACAAAGAACTCCCTTCAAAATATTAACAAATATGAGAAAAGGCTATTAAAAGTAAAACCTCTTTGAATAATAGTCAGCAACTGGTCTCGCAATTGTGTATACAGCTTGTGTCCTGTCCTGTAAAGCAGACTCAATCCACTTACATAAAGGTACTTAGAGATGCAACCCCCCCTCACACTTTCGCCATGCCACAATTCAACATGTATTAATTCCTCTTTCAGCAGTTCACATTTGAACAGAAGACTTAGGGCAATTCTAGTCAGATACAAGAAAACGTAACTGCGTGTAAGATTTTTTTTTTTAATATATACCAGCAACTGAGTCTGCTATGAACAGTTATTCCCAGGGACAAGTCTTAAAAAGTAGATATACTATGGGGGAAAAAAAAAGGCATGAAGATGTGTTAGTTCTATGATCCCTTGCCATATTCAGTTTACTGCAGGGATAAAACATTAGACACCAGTTGAATGCCCAGGAGACTGCTGGTTTTTATTTTGCTCTGGCAACAAGAAGTTGCACGCTAGTGTTTATTTCTCCCCTGTGCCTCAGTTTCCTCAGCTTGGAGAACTACTGATGAAGTATCATGCTGTCACAGCCAGAAATTATTTTTGGAGGGTGTGGGATATGTGTCAACATTATCTTCTCTTCTAATAGCAAAGGTTAAAACAGGTTAATTTACCATATCTGTTTTAGATAAGGAAATGGAGATATTCTTTTATCATGGCGGATGCCCCCTGAGTCTAGTGACATTTATTACAGCTAACAGTTTCAATTATCACTGCCCATAGGGGCTCCTTCTTTGCAGGTACCAGCACTACATTTACCACTGTGCTGTGGAGGCCACAAGCCACTTAAATTCACCTGTGTATAAACAAACTTCAGCAGTTTGGAAGCAGTGTCACAGAATGGTAGTCTTAGATGGCCAACTGTATGCAGATATCAGGCTTACGATTTAAGTCACCTATTTCCATTCTAGACAAACCATGGCTGCAATTTTTCGTAACACACTTACTAATGCTTTTTCAAGTCACCATCACACTTATTTTTTTCACAGTACATTTAACTCATGATTCTTCAGCTGGAAGACTAGAGTACAAGGCGTATGACTCAAAACTTCCAATGTACCTGGAACTTCTCAGTGGTCATGAGAACCCCTGAGCAACAATAATCTGTAAAGTCTCAGTACGTAAGCACTGAAAAAAATGTAAGACAACACACCCAAAAAAATAAAAGTAATTTTGAAAACTAGGAACTCTATCCTAGTTCTGACACAGCCCTTCAATAAGGGCAATCTCATCATCCCCATATATCTAGGTTCATTTACAAAGGATTAAGGATTGAAAAATGCTAGGGACAGTTTAGTTTAGCTTTTGGCATTGCTACTTGGTCCCCTAAACTCCCCTAAGAGCTGAAAACCCCTCCGTAGCATGGCCTTTGCAGCTCAAGATTGGTGTTTAAACTCTCAGGTCAGGTATTACAAACCTTCAATTTCTACTACTAAAGAAAAGCCCCTGCCAAAAAAATAATTTGTGGTTTTTTTACACTCTCCCGCTTGATTATCTAAGTGAGTAGTACAAAGGTAATATCTGAGCGTAGTTTATTGAAGGGAAAAACCACCCAATCTTAAGGGAAGAATTGCTGAGTTTGCAATATTCAATTTCCACAGTGAAAAAAGAAATTAATACAACTGAGCTCTGCCAAACTAGGACTCAATAAAAAGTTCAGATTAAGAATTATTTTGAAACTTAGATATTAACAGTGGAGTACACAATTTCCTTTCTGAACTTACTACCTACTATATGAAAATAAATGCACAGAGGACTGCTGAATGAGAAAGCTCCTTCCCTGAAGCCAAAATTCTTCTGTAACTCTTTAAAGTGCCAGAATGTTTCTTAAAATAAAGTTACCTTCTCTACTGAACACACCTAGAGGAGCAAAACCCTTAAAGAATCTACTTATTTTAGGTTAATGATAAAGTGTTTATTTATACAAGAAAAATGTTGTAGAAGGAAGGCAGCAGGATGTATTTTTCCACTGCACTTAACACTTTGGTGTCCATACCCGGTCATCAGTTTCCAGTTTAAAAAAAAAATTAAAATATCACACAATACTTATTTTTTCTTTCAGTGCAGAGCTGGTAGTACAAGTTCACATAGCAGAAGGGAGGAACAGATACAGTCATATTGTTGTCAATCTTTAATTCTTAAATATTAATGTCTGGATGATCAGAACAAAACCATCCTCATCTTCATTTGAAGATAGTTAGCTCCCTGTAACTGCTGTGTTCCTGTTTGTGACTTGTGAACATTGCTCAACACCAATAACATATTTGCTACATGAAAAGTTAAGCATACCCACCCGAATTTACAATATAAAAATTATTTCACTCTACTTACAACAGTACTAGTAGTACTAGACTCATGTGAGAAACAAAGCTTACAATAAAGAAAATCAATATTTATTAGACCAATATAAGAGTTTAGAATCCACAAAGTTACACCAAGTCCACCAAGTTCAGGTTCAAACCACCACAATAATTAACATGGACACAGTAGTTTAAGATATTTTAACAACTCTTAGGACAGAAAATATATATTTCAAAGAACATCTAAAAGAAACGTTTGGGCTGAAACTGACCTTTACTCTTTTTGGTGAGTATTGTCTGAATTAATAAAATACAGCAAGTTGAGCCAAAATATTAAGTGAAATGAGAAAGATCTTAAGATGGCTTTGCTTGGGATCACAGTGAAGTTGAAACACCGACAACCATCAATCTGTATCGCGCTGCAGTCCAATTAGCCAGTATTATAATCCTAATCAAGCATCAGATTTGAAGAATTACATACTTCATTTTCTGAACTAATTTTCTGCAAGTCTCCACATCTGTTCCGGAGCTGACAGAGGCTAACATGCTCAATGTTACTGGTTCCTGCTGCTTGGGAGAACTGGCAACTGCCTTCCTGTCAGGTCAAGTGTTTGTGACTATTCTGAAAACCTCCACTTATGCAATAAATCACAGTGCTTTTATGACAGTATAAAATCAGCAGGTAAATTGTTACACTATACTAACAGAATAAAAATGTACATTAATGCTACTTACAACCATTGAACAGATAAAAGTTATTAGTGATATACTGAATATTTTTTCAGATGTATAACACTTTTGGAAACAAGATATTCCTCTGTAAGGGCACTGATGCACCTTAAATCCCAATGACTGAAAGAAGGTACCCCTTGTCAAAGCAGACTTTGGATTTCCAGTTTTTGTATGGATATTTCCTTCCTTTGTGATCAACTAACTACATCACTTGCTCTGAGCATCAGAACAGCCTCAATCTGTTAGTACAGAAACAGAAGGCTCTTGATGTTGTGTATGACAGATAATACCACTCCCATGAGTATACAGTTTAGACAAAACAAGCTGGTTACCTCACTAAGACAGAGTTCAAGAAAAATTACACCCTACTTGAGAGACTTTACATGAATACAGAAACAGGGTACCTCTCACAGTCTCCTGGAATAAATTATCACAGGTGTAGGACCTACATAATAGCAATACATTGCTAGAAGTCCAGTATGGTTGATTTTATGAACATCAGATTTAAGCCTGTATAACTGGGTCCTCAAAAGACCTAGGAGATAAATTGCCAGAAGTTTTATCATTGTGGTACAAACACTTCCCACAGGAAGATGGTGATGGACACTGCCAGTAACACAGCTGGAGCTTGAGAAAGCCTGGCGGAGAAGAGGGAAATAAAAAAATCTTGATTTCCTGATAGCCTAATATCCACTCCAGGGCACAAGGAGCAGATTTACAGAATAAATTGAAGGCTAGTCAGCTTCATTGACGGAAGTGTCCCATTGAACATCCGTTATGCAAAAGTGCATCCTTCAGAAGGCGGCCACTGCCACCTACCATGTTATGTGCAATATGATACACGGCTTGAGAGCTTTTTATTAGCTTATGTGGAACTAAAGTCTCTAAATCTGCCCATGCCTATATAAAAGCTTCAGTTCTGCAACAAACACAACAGTCCTCTGAAGAATTCCAGACTCCAAGAAGCGACATGTCAGTCAGCTCACTCCAGGACTAGGTTACTCTGACAAACCAGGCACCACGTTGCACTTAAAGAATTGCCCAGAGCACCTGAATAGAAAAACAGCCTTGATGATGCACGGCAGACATCCGTATTCATGGCTGATTTGTTTATTTGGAATAAGCCAACTACATAACATCCTTTGCTAATTCAGACTTTCATCATAGTGATATTTTCTGAATGTGGTGACCTTGGAGAAGTTATTTCCAGTCAAACAGATGTTGGTACTGCATCATTTCATTGTTAAAACAATTCCCGCAGCCAGAACTGACATGCAAGTCATCATCCTGAAATAAAGACTAAAAGCACTCAGCTTCTAAATCCATGAAAGATTGTTATCTCCCTTCTGCTCTGAACCAAATGCTACCTGTTGTAGGAGAGAACTGCTTGTACAGCACCAAGCCTCACCAGGGGACCAGTTCCTGCCAGTGCTGACTTATAAAAGTGACATTGAGAAAATAATATGGCTTGAAGGGAGAGAGGGAATAACTGGACACTCAAGAGGAAAAAACGATAAAATAAAAACTTCAGAGAAGTGTTTACAGAACTGAGGCATGCAAACACTATCTAGCAGGTCTTGTGGACATAGAAGACCGAACTGAGAAGTCTCCTGAGCTCGTACCTTTATACCCCAGACAGAACCAATGATTAAGGTGAGATACCGGAACAGACAGAGCATATGATGATTAACTATCACTAATTACACTACTTCACACCCTAGAACAGTCTCTGGAGCTCAATCAGGAAACAAATTATTGCATCTGAGCTGACGGAAAACTGCTAAAACACTCCAAAATGCAGCTTCAGGTAAGATTCCAAGAGAACTCAATACATCCCTGGAGGCTCTGAAGATGCAGAGAACTCTTCTTAAATTACTTACAAACTACTCATCAGGAAAGACACCTTCAGACAGGAATACATCTTCTTGGTAGGCCATCACTGCAAACAAGAAGTGAAGTGAAGGAAATGCAGCAGCCTTTAAGGTCATCCCTGCTGTACCTCATGCACTCTGTAGAAGCACAGCTACAAGTCAGCTACATCTCCTTACCAGAAGGCAAAATCTTTTTTTTTCCTCCTGAAATCAAGAGATCAGAAACCTTATGAGCTTGTGTTCACAGTATCAGTATCGAGTAGACTTGATCATCTGTCCACTGCAGCAGGTTGTTACATGCACAGGCACACTTTCGCCCGCTGTAAACTTCTGTGCACCCACATTTTCTCAGGTTTCCAAAAGCAATTTCTAGGAGCAGAAAGACAACATTGAATTTTGCTGCTGGCAGGAAAACCAGGTTTGATTTGAACTTAATGTCAAAGCAGACAGTTATGTTCACAGCAGCAGAGCTGACCCTTATTCTGTGATGTATGTGCTACTGACAACACTAGAACAGACAGCTCACATCTCTCCCCAGCACCAGAGCTGCTTTTGTCTCCTGGCAGCTTTCCCTAGCTGTGCAGATGTGACTTACTGAGACCTGGGCCACTTTCTAGCTACGACGGGAAGTGGTGCAGAATGCACATATGCACAGAGGAACAAAATCTCTTTCCAACACAACATAAATCGGGTAATGAGGGCCCCACCCCATACGATGTATCAGGAGCTGTTTACACCATTCTAATCTCAAACCCACACTCATTATTAATTTGAGCAACTACTAGGTAGTACTCAAAACTGTGCCAGGAAGTGTGCCAACACACTGAACACCATGGACGGTCACGAAACAGAGCCTGAATTCATGCTACTGCCCTACTCAGGTTTGTTAGCCATCAGTATGTAAGTATTGCTGGCTGACAGACCAGAGGTGAGAAAAAGGACAAGATGCATCCTTCTGCCACCAAGCTTAAGAGTCATCAGGGACATAAAGGTATGGTCCAGACAGGTACGGCCAGTGTGAGAGATGGACTCCTTGATTACACAGTGTGAAGCCTGGAGCAGCAGCATGAACACCTATTTTTTTGATAAACAAATTCCATAAACAATATGAAGACAGGGCAGAGAAAAAAAAACAGGATTTGTCATTTACAGGCAGAAAAGACCAGAGATGTTCAAAGAGGCTGTTAAGGAAAACTCTCAGTGAAGAACTAACGCATTCAAAACAAGACCTCCTAAATGACACAAAAAGATGAAGTTAAAACCATGACATGGAGTGAGATCTACATATCCCAGCAAAACATTTAGCACTAAATCCACCTCCATGCATCTTATCAAACAAAACTGTAACACAACTACAGGTATGCTGCACCTAGATGCTTGAACTAAGGCAAGGAAGCGCATGCTCTGAGCAGAGACAACAGTTGTATTATCAGTCTCTCAAGTATAGAAATACTGGCACCTGAATATGATACGGACAAATCTCTTAAAGACAAAACTATTTTTTAAAATAAAGAAATGGTGTGTTGAATCACTACTGAGCTCTAAACATCAACTGCAACCAGCATTTTCTGTTGCAATTACACTTTCAGTTTAAAATGATAAAAGGTTTTAAAGTTCCAGCTACACAAACTGAGCACAGTGCTAACAGTCCAGTGTAACACAAAGAGGCCAACATTTTTTAAGAAAGGTCAAAATTACAATACCTATTGTATGGCTAAAAAATATTGGTTCACATAACATTGCACAAAATTAAGCCCAAACCCTGAATTTTTTTTTAAACTGTAAATTATCAGGTTGCTAAAAATATAAATGCTAATAAATGCATGTCCAGTTACAAAATGAATTTCATACCTGAGATATTCTAAACTAAAACCTAAAGCAAATAAAGGAGGAAATAGCCCTGCATTAATTTGTTAGAAACTAACACTTCCTTCTCTGCAAATGCAAGGGGAAACTTTTGCCTGTGGTATTGCACAGAACACACACCACTACAGGATGTTCATAGTTTTCTTCCTCTTTTCAGTTAACCGCAAAAATCAAGCGCAGTTTTACAGAGAGGAGCCTATTTGGATGCCTTTGTGTATATTTAGTGTCATAAGCCAAGTGATGTTTCTGTTTGCTTTGGCTGACTGAGGGGGAGTAAAGGGAAAAAATGTCTACTTAGAAAGAATGACCACATCTTAGCTATGCTCAGAGAGAGCTGTCACATGGTTAGAGGAGCAGGAAATAACTTACAGTTCAGTTGAAGCAGGACTAAGCAATTCTGTGGTTTCAAATCTGAGCCTGTAGAGTTGCTGAAGCTGTATCTTCCAGTATACAGCTTCTTAATATAGCAGCTTACAAACTGGAGAGTCTGGTCCTGCCTGGAGAAGCAGCAGTGAAGGGTGGAGCAGTGCAAGAAGCCTGAGGAATACCATACTCCTGTTTTTGAGTACCCTTCTCATATCCACCAGAAGTTCTCATCTCTATAACATTAACAATGACTTTGGCCAGTGAAGATAAAACAGGTGAGAAACGTGTAATGGCCAGGTCTCAGGCTCAAGTGCACTCCATGTCTGCAGCAGCTGGCTGGCTAGCAGCTAGCTGGCATAGACACTGCCTCCTCTCCTCATGTCTTTCCTTGTGCAGTGCTCTGCTGAGTTACAATACATGCCATGTCTGTCCCAGAACTGGGTATGGGTAGGACTACATGTCTGATGAGACACAAAGTTCATCCTCAAAAACAAAGCAGCTGAGGAACAGAGAAGTAGGGGGAATAAGGGAGTGGAGAATGGTGAAGAAGAGAGTCAGAGAGAGACTGGAGAGCTTTGTGCAGATTATAGATGCAGGAGCTGAAGGGAGAAAGGAAGATTCTGGAAGCACTTGAGGTACAAGAGGGAAAGAGGAAAGGAGGAAACCCTGTTACTGGGACAGGACAGAAAACTTGCCAAAAAGATAAAAAGAGCATGTGTGTTAAGAGAGTACAAGGAGAACATGATGAAAGCAGAGACATGAGATACGGAGGGCAGAGGCCACTATGCAGGACTTCAAGGTACATCAGCAGGATGTGGCTTACAAAAAAAATAGTGGTTAAATTGATTCCTAAAATATAAAATTCTTTTTAAGTCAATAAATTACTGCTTCTATTATAAAATGTACTAAGGAGGTTGTAAAAAATCTTTTACTTTTCTTTATCCCTAACACAGAAAAATATTAATACAACAAATGAATACTAATTTCTTATCCACAAATCACATACAGGTAAATTAATCTCTTGGCTGTAACCTTGAGAGGGGAGAAGACATTTAAAATCTACTGCCAAATTCCCATTTTCAAATATTCTTGTTCTTCAGCCTAGACAGCAAGACAAGTACTAGGGCTTGTTACTTAATCTCAGCAAGTGCTGGCTAGCTTTTGGGAAAGCCATTATCATCAATAATACTTGAAGAAAATGCGTTTTTTTTAAAGGATTTGCAATCTCAGAGGCAAGAGTTATCTTTGCATAATTGAGACTTGAAATAATGAACAGTTTTCTAAACTGTTCAAAAAGGCAAAAGTCACATTTCCTTTTGCTACGTTGGCGTTTCTCAATTGCAGGCACAGTACCTTCGCATGCAAAATATGCTTATATGGGAGCATATCTATGCTCACTAAATACACCACCCTGATGCTGCATAGTGGCTAATGAACAAGGGGAGATAAAGGCAAAATAACACATTTGCATTGAAGTGAAAGGAGATGAATGCAGGGGAATTCTGAATTACACAAAGTTCTGAAGAGGAAAATGGTGTGTGAAAACCTCTCACAGAAACGGAAACACTTACAACCTTAGTGTGTTCTTTCAGCTTTAAGCTAGACACACTGGAGAACTGAAAAATGTATTAACACTGTTTCTCAGAAAACCTAAAAAGAAAATGCTGCCTTAAGAGTGAGGATTTTAAGGACAGCTAAACAAACAGTAGAGGGAAAACAGCCTCACCAAGGTGGGGATGCATGTATGAAAGCAAATGCCTAAAGTGAGAAGCAATCTGCAAATCTGTCAGTATGTTGTGGAGCTCCGCAGCAACAGTTTCCTTGCCAGCAATGATCATCTCCACAGAACATTACGTCTACAGGAATTGAGTAATTCATTTAATGAACTTATTCCAGAATCATATATTCTTAACACAGACATTTTAATTTGAGGTGTCTAAAATGTCATTTACTGTATAAAGAGGTGTTAGCAAAACTGTCTACCTTTAAGTCACAAGTGTCTGAAAAAACACTACTAAATTTTAAGACTTAAGCAAGTGAGCAGCTTTCTAATAAAGTGTCCCTATGATTGTTTGAACTGCATCTTTTCTTTTTCCATTTGGACCTTCTAAAACACTACTCCTGTCATGTGATGATCACAGCACACTTCAGGATCTTCAAATTTAACTGTAATTGCCCCTGAAGGTAACTGCATACCTACTGTTCCCATTTTATTGGTTATCCAGGCATAAACAACATGTCTGGAAGCCACAAAATTTAGTGTGGCAGTGTACCAAGCAAATACCCTGAGAAACTAAATTATCTTGTACGGCATCTGAGTCATGTCCAGGTAGAGTGGGCTGTTTAAAACCACCCATGAACATACTCTTCTAGTTCCACTAAATCCACTTTGCATGATTTACTGTTACAAGGAAAACAAACTACCCAATAAAAAAAATCCGTCTGTGCACAAGTAACACAATGTCAGCCTTTCTTGAGGAAACTGTACCGTAACTTACCAGTAAGCAACTCTGTCTAGTGCCTGTGACACATTTTCGTTACTTCCTGTATTTTATTATCTAGGTATTAGGTAATGAAACCATAAGTCTCCATACTATATTAAGTTTTATTTCTGTACTAGAAAGATTCCTCAAGAGACGAGTCCATGAAACACGCTCACTGGAGGAGAGGACACCATAAATCTTACCACACAGCTTTAAGTCAACAGCAAATTTTCTCAGCAAACTGAGCATTTAAAGCTCCACGAACGCCATCTACTATGCAGACAGTTCTGCCTATAAAAGGTCATTGAAAGGATTTGGCCTTTTTTCACTTTGGTTAATCAACTAGTACAAAGCTCCTAGGTGGCACTCACCACATACCAGTATCTTCAATGCTTCACTCCACCTATTCCAGCACTAAGCTAGAAGCCGCCAGTGGCAATTCCTGCCACTGCAGGCACCTGCAACTACTATCAATGAAAGCAGTAGGTGAGTTCTTAATGCTGGCACTATTACAAGTAGAGCAATAAGAGTCATAAGAAGTTCTACATAAAAAACAGGTGAGTTTTTTAGGCAGACATACCAGAACTCCTTCAAAATAAAGAAGTTCAAGATCTAAAATTAAAGCATTTCCTATTCTCATGTTTTTAGCCCGAAACTGCATGGTTCTTATGAGATGGATCTTACACTCTTCAATTGTGACAAATTCGGTTTGTACTAAATCTTTCAGAAGAATCTCTCAGAAGAAATAACCAGAGAGAAAAACATTCTAGTGATAAAAAATTCAAAACAATATTTACAAGCAGATAATGCCAAGAAATCACAGCAATTTTTCCATTAAAGGAAGAACAAAGCAGTCTTTACATTTACGTATTTGCATGAAATAGCAAACTCAATTTTTATCTTCTAACAAGAACCTACCTCTTCCTTGGGTGTTCTCCTAAGCAAAGGCTATCCGGACATATTGGTGAAAATCTTGCAGTCAAAACATGACTGTTCATCTGAATCCTACATTAAAACTTTGCCCTCTTCTAAATTCCTCAATATGATTCTTAGCTGTGAAAAAACAGTAAGTTACAACACAACAGCTTGTGACTACAAATTGTTTTCATCCTGTTGTGTATGTACACCATGGGATTCCAGAGCACTTAGCAAGAGAATGAGTGGCATACTTGACCATCTGATTAACCACAGAGATGCTGAGAGACTTTCGGCACGTGACTGCCTCCAGAACAGATAAAATACATCTACAAAGATGAGCAGAAGAGAATGCATTAACACTGAAGCCTTAACAGAGTGAGGTACTGGCTCCAGGTCTATCTTACTAGATCACCCTTCATTCAGCAATACATAATGCTTCACAACAGAGATACACAGTGATTGAACCATGTAGCAGGACTCACTCCTCATATCAAGACACAATTTGTCTAGCACATGAGGTACAAGCATGGCCAGGAGAGATGTAACCACTACAGTCACTGAAGCAAAGATAAAAACTTCTATTAGCTGAGTTTCTATCCTAAAGTAAGTTGAATAGGAGATTTAGGTAACTGACAGTGAGGTTTATTGACAATTACGGGATTTTAACACCTAAATTTCTGTCTTTTACTCCTTAAACACATCTCACACTCAATGAATTGATGCTCTGTCTCACATACAGCTACAAGATGCCTTCTAGACTGTTTCCAAGTGGTCTTAAAACATTTCTCATCCACGGGTAAATAAGCTAAGGCAGTGAACTAGGCTGTAAAGACATTAATAGTAAGCTGTGACGAAAACGAGCATGAGAAACACACTGTTGATAAGGACGATGGTTGTACCACCTGCTCTGGAGAGTCTGATATGATCCATTAATGTGAAAATCAGTTTTGTAGGCACAGGTTTGGTTCAAAGGAATTGTCAAAACCCCACTGTCACTCCCTCTAGAATGGAAGATCATCACTGACAAGCTGTTCAGGGAACTCAATCTAGTGGATACTAGAGAGGTGTCTAAAGACGCTACGTGTCTTGTAGAACAGGACAAATCTCAAAAGAAATCTAGGCATAATTCTCAATACTCTTCTATTGCACAAAACCCTAACCTTTACACTTTATCTTAGCCCTCCACATCTCATTTAAAAACAAAGGAAAGATGAGAGAATCACCACTGAACTAATGACTCAGTTCTCCCTCTTTGTATAGGGGCTAAGTCCTTTTTAAACCGCAATGTTGATGTTTTTTGGATGTACAGACTGCAGCTTAAACTCAAACTGAGGAGTCCCAACACTTCTCAGACGTGAAGTTGCCCATTACTTAGATCTGTAATCCACCTTCAAGACTTAGTTCATGCTGTTTTCATAAGCACAAGTAATCTGACAAGTCCCTTCCTGATAAAACATTTAATTCTTATCAACTAAGAGCCATAACTGCCATTCAAGTTTTTATTTTGTTTTATCTCAACTATTACTGCAATTTGTTCTTTGGCTCTGATATATAAACTTATTCTGGTCACATGCACTTTTAAAAGCAGCCAAAACAGTTTTCTTAGTTAGCTTACTGCTGTGTCACTTCTCTTTCTGCATCCTTCACCAGTTCCTGTTTACCATATGAACCATGGCAAGATCTTACAAAGAACAACATATTCCTAGCCTTATTCATTACACCTTATCCAAGCGTTGAGTTCCACTTCTAAGCAGTATAAAATGTCCATATTCCATTTTACCTACTTCTAGTGCTACCAAATACATATTTCTCATGTTTTTTTTTTCCCAAGGCCTCTCAAAAAATTATTTCTACAGAATAAACTAGTTTCTCATTACTGACATCTCTGACCAATATTAATCACGCAAATTATAAAAGTTACTTCTTTATTACAAATTATAAAATGGACATCTAGCATTTGCTTTCTCTTACAAAATGGATCGTTATCTAAAGTAATGATTTGTAACTTACCAGAACTTCAGCAAAAATTTCTAAGTTGGGCATAACCACAAAAAAAATCATTAATATGCACAAAAGTAATCTCATAGCTCCCCTAAGTATACACAGAATTTTATTCCTACAATATGAAAAAAGTTATTGAAAACTTTTTACAGATAGCAAATTTTACACCTGACCTAGATAACAAAGGTCATGAACCTGAATGAAAATCAGTTACATGCCTAAACAATAGAAGTCCTAAAGGGCTACCTTACACTGGATAAATACTGTAAGTAGTTCTACATCTAGATTCATATTTCAGCCAAATTAACTATAGATACAGCTTTGACTATTAGCCAGTGGCTTGGTTATGAAAGCCTGATCCGTCATGGGCAAAGGTATTTTAATTGCTTATAGATTCAGATAAACATTTTACAGCTCAGCAAGTGGAGGGGAAAAAAAAAAAGAGTAGAAAAAAGAATCAATTACCCTCTGTATGTACACTTGCTTACTAATGAATTTCTCAAAGTACCAGTAGTAGTCTGCAAAATGATATCAACCTCAGCAACATAGAGAGTGATGCCTCTTTACCATTTCCCCCACCCCCAGGAAATTTTTCTATCAGGCATCATTACTTAAGATGCCATTGGAACTATGTCCATTTCTGAGTTCACAGATTGTGAGCACTCAATCGAAGTTAAACTACTTGATGAATCCCTTTGCTTTTCCATAGAAGAAAAATCAGGTAGTTGAATCCTCAACGTTATTTCAAAACAGCTGCCTTGTTATCAAGTCAGAAACAAAGGAAAGACTGAAATAAATCAAATCCAGAGCACCACATGCTTTCTTAACTAAGCCCTTCAGGCCTAATAGCAGCACTATACCCTCCATTAAGAGCTCTATAAATTATTACTACAACGAGTATCTAGGACCAGTTTAATGTCTCAACTGTTCCTCTGGTGTTCTTTGCAGTAGTGATCTAAACACAAGGTCTAGTCAAATAAAACCTAAAATTATGTCAACGTGGCTGATGCACATCACATCCAGTAGCCTCTCCATGTCCCAGAAAGACAGAAACACCACCTGCAGCAGCCAGGCAGCTCAGACGTTTCAGCTGATTGCAAGAGCAAGCATTTAGCATCCTACAGGACTCACAAAATTTTCCTTTCTTAAGAAGCAGCACTTACAGTCTGAAGCTTCACTAATGAGTAATTCAAACATAGATATTATGAGATCAAATATCATGTACATTACAGCAAAAAGGCATTTATCAGCATAGCATGTTGAGTCAAGCTAGAAGGTCAAGAGTACCAAGAGTCCTATTGGGCTCGAACAGATACTATGGTTTTAAGTTAGACAGCCGAGGCTGTTGCCACCTCCAGGTACTCATTCCACTTCACTGCTTAAGACAATGCCCTCCAAGAGACAGAAATATTCAATCTGTTCATTTGTTTCTGAATTTCTGGCTCATGCCACACAGTAAGCCAAAAGGACCTGGTTAAATACGTCTAGACCTTCAATGCTCAAGTCCTCAGGACTGAGCAGAAAACTTCAACGGTACTAAAATAAGCCTATGACATAACTTAGAGAACATAAAGGGCTGGGGAAAAGAGGAAAGAACAGACAATTATATGAACCTCAACTGGAAAGTCATCCAATATTCAGTGTAAATCAGAATGTGTAATTTCAAGCAAGCCATAAATCCCATGACACCCAGATCCTGTGAAGATATTTACCTCCAGTCTGCTTTCAACATACTATTTATGCATTTAAGTTGGGAATTTAACTAGGTGAGTTTTACAGCTGAGTGCAACAAAAATTAAAAGTGCGTTCATTTGACGAGAAGAAAATCAAGTTACAGAAAAGCAAACTGGAAATCAATTTACACACAAATTCATGCACTGTTTTTTATATTTAGAGAAAAGTTGATACTGGTTTTTTTCCTTCTTAGCGAAGAAGCTGAAGATATGAAATGCGCGCCTGAAATTAATTGAGAGATTTATACAAATCTATACTTTTCAAAACATATACTTTAGGGTCATACCTTCTGACACATTAAATTTACTTAGCATCTTATCTAACCCATCCCAATGTAAATATTCTCTACTTCCTGTTCAGTTACTGCATCTTACGCTTTCCTTGCAACAATCAGTTTGATCAACAATACCATTTCAAAGTCCAGAGAGTTATGTGGAATCAGTATGACTACACGGATATCCTGCTTTAAGACACAGTTTTAAGTTCATGAAACATCCTCCATAGCTGTACAGCAAGTGCCTAATAGTCTTTTAGGTACTGGACACAACGCACCAGAACACAGTCATTGTTTTGGAAAATATGATTTTTTAAAAAGCAGCTTCTTTTCTAATAAAAGTGGTTATCTTTTGAAGCCTTCAAGTAGTTCCTTAATACAGATAAGTAGTTTTAGTACAGCTTTACATTACATGTAGGAAGATATTCTGAAAACAAACTTACTGATATAGAAATAGGAAAATATGCAGTATTTGAGACGTATTTGAGTACACGAACCTGTTGTTTAGGCTAAGAAAAGTACAGACTAAACTCAGGGCAGGCCTAGCACTGATACGAGCCTTCCTACAACTTCGTCAACACTGCTTTGTTGTACCGCTGGTGCACCTGGGGTCCGTCCCAGCCTCGTCGAGCAATGGAACTTGTGCCCCCCGAGCCCCGCGACTGCTCCTTTGCAGCCAGTTCCCCCTGCAGCGCTGCAAGGCAGAGAGAGCCCCGCCGGCTCCCGGGAGCTCCATATGCCGATGGACAGCGAGGCGCGGAAGGACGGCGCCCACACCGGTGCCCGAGGCGGTCTCGGAGCCGCCCGGCGCGCCTGGCTTCGGAGGGGAGCGAGGCCGGGCCCGGCGCTCAGGGCCGGCAGCTCCGCCGGACCGGGCCGGCCGAGGGGCCGCTGCCGCGGCCGTTCATCGCCCCCCGCCCTGCGCTGCGGGCGAGCCGNGGGTGAGCAGCAGCGAGCCCACGTTGGTGACCCGCCGCGGGGGCTGCTGCTGCGGGGCGCCGCTCATGGCCGGGGCCGGCCCGGCGCTGCCCTCGCCGCCCTGAGACCGATGGCGCCCGCGGCCCCTTCCTCCCCTTCCTCCGCCGCCGCCGCGGCCTCACAGCAGCCGCATCGCGGAGCCT
>VZTD01001028.1:624474-736493 GCA_013397725.1 Rhagologus leucostigma
TCCCGACCGCCCCCGCCCCTAAACTTCCAACTCCGGCCCGGCCCCGGCGGCCGCGCGATCCAACATGGCAGCGGGGGCGGGCGAGACCACGGCGCGCGGCAGCCAAGGGGGAGCCCAGCGAGCGCGCGGCCGCTGCGACCATGCGCCGTGCGGGGGGGAGGGGAGGGCGTCGCCTTCCGCGCCCGCCCCCTCGGTACCTGCCGGGCCGGGCGGTGCTGGGCAGGGGCGGCCGGCGTGGGCGAGAGGAGGAGGAGGCGGGGGAGGGGGAGGATGATTAGAGCACNGGAGGATGATTAGAGCACGAAGAAAAAGAAAGACAAAAAGATGACGAAAAGGAGGAGCGGTCGGCGCTGTAGGGACGTGGCCCCTGTCCCGGAGCCATGGGAACCGCCGGGGCGCCGTGAGGGGCAGTGCCGCCGTGAGGGGCAGTGCCGCCCCGTGCTGCGGGCCGAGGTCGTGGGGAGCCCGGGTCCATGGGGACATCGCCCGGAGCGCGAAGGGGCCCCGACGACATCGCCTGAGCGCGGGGTATCCGGGCCGCCCGCGGGGATGCGAGAACCAGCGTGTGCTGGAAGCCCTTTAGCTGTCAGTGGAACCCGATGTAATTTGTAACGCAAAAGTATTTTCTCGTTTTGTGGCAGAAAGGAATCTTGGTGGCCGCGCACATTGCCCAGCCGGGGTGTCACTGTGCGCAGCCAGCGGGGAGGCCGGGCAGGGGTGTCACCCATCCCCGGCCAAACGCTGCCTGCCATAGTCTGAGGTGAAACACCTCAAAATAGGAGGTATTTCAGGCTCTCCAGGGGCCAGCTGCTGAGGAGAAATCACGTATACAATCAGCAGCCTTTGTCAGCCAGATTTCTCTTCCTGTTGCTTCTCTCCATGTGAAAGCAAATAGCTGCGATGAAAGTTGAAGACCTTTCAAAACACAAAGACCCAAAGCACTGCTGCGTATGTCCAGCTTTCAGCTGCACAAAAGAAGTGTTCACGTTTCTCATGTGCAAAAGTGAAAAACAGGTATCAAAGTGAGCACCTTGCTAGTTTTCTGTGGTTTTAGGTGGAGAGTGTGTTGGCATCTCATCCTCTGATAAATTGTCTGTGTGGAAGGTGCTAAAGCAATCCTCCCATTGTAATTTACTGTGCATTGCAGAGGAGAACTGAAGAAGTACAAAAGGAAACGAGCTAGGGAAGACTGGAGGAAATCCTGGGAACACAAGTCTTTATATGATGCTGTACTGACTTCATATCTTCCAAAAGATCAGGCGGGGACAGATGGCAGCCCCTTCTGCTCTACTTATCGGTCCTTTTGCCTGTACTTAAGAGCTTGTAACTGTGTCCAAAAGTGTAAGGAAGGGAGAATATGGAAGAAAATCCTGATTTTCCACCATAAAAATAGTTTGAAATGCATGCATATACAGGACTCCTCAATCTGCATGTCTCTCAGAAGTGACTTGAGTCTTACTGTAAAGGGAAAGCAGTAGGAACCAAGTGTTTCCAAAGTAGTTCTCAGCAATCCTAGGTTCTTCAGTTTTGCACACTTTCTGTAGAGTACGCACTTTCTGTGTAAGTATGTGTGTATTTTAGTGGAATGGGAAATATTTTAGCTATAGAATATCGGCAGCATTTCTGTCATTGCAAATGTACGTAAAAAGATAAAACACTTAGAAGCACTTTGCAAGAAGGTATTCTGTGGGATTTTTTGTGAGTTTTGTTTTTTTGAGATTTGTTTGTTTGTCTGGGGTTTTTTTATTTCATAAACCAAAGAATTATTGTATAGCCAAAGCCATTTTGAGGAAATTTACATGCCTCCCTTGTTGGTGATGTAAATAACCAAAAATACAGTACACCTTCAATAGGTGTATGCTGGTACTGTCCTCCTCTTCTAATTGTTTGTTTTCCTTGATTATTTTTTCTCTCTAAAAACTTTGGATGTTTGTTCCTGTGTAGATCTTGCCATACTGCCTGGGTGTTAGAGGTGATGCATTTTGCTTCATACTGTTCTTTTCAGACCAGCTGGCTGGTAGCTACTCTTAAGGGCCTTTTAACCTTCAGGCTCTATTGTTAGGATTTTGTTTGCTTTTTTAATAAGGGTAGGCAGGAAAGGGAAGAAAAGAGGTCTATTTTCAGCCCCTGTGTTTCATTAATTATGCAAAAGCTGTTTCTGTTTTTATGTCATGGCTAAGCAGTGAGTCCTGAAGGGAAGGGGAAATACCAATATCTGTTGATACATCCAAGGGATCCACCGAAAAGTAGATTTTTGCCTTTGATATTTATGTTTGCTGTAATTTCGCAAAAACCTGCTATTTCTGCATAAAACACCCAGTTTGAAGCAAAGTTCTCTCAAGGAAAACCACCAAGTAGAGTTACCTGTCTGTATTGTGAGGAAACAGGAGTGCTCTTGCTGACTTAGGGCAATTGCTGTTTATTGGAGTCTGTCCTCTGAATTTCTCACTGCGCTCCTTAGGGTTCAAATTGTGTTACCCATTGCTGATGTCTATGAGCTTCTTGGGAAGCGGCTCTTTTTTCATATTTTTCCGTTTTAGGATACCAACTCATAGCATCAAGGTACTGAAATACATTAGAAATTGCATAATGTGTATCAATATAAGCAAGTGGCATGATATTAAAGATCTGTGTTATAAATACTTATTTAATAAATAGATTTTATTATCCTTGTCAGAGTTACCTTTGACAGAAAATTTAATTTTGTCTTTAAATGTGAACCTCTACAGTAATAGTTCATACTTTGAGTTTCACAGTTTAAATAGTCACACAATTTCAGAAGTAACATTCTACAATTGAAAATGGAGTAAGAATGTGAGGGAAACTTGCTATCTAAAGTTCATTTTTCTAGTGCTGTGAATCATACCTTAAAGATTTTATTAATGCCGGAACTATAAAAATGAAAAAAAAATTAGTTATCCAAGGATTTATTATTTTTTTAGTAGCATCACTGCGTTTCCCAAATCTTGATCTTGTCACAGTCCTGAATTTAGGTCATGGTTTGGTTTCCTTGTTTTCCATAAAATGAAGAGACAGTTGATTACACCAAAGAGCAAGCAAGGGTAGTGGAGAATATGCCTTTCCATAGGAAAAAAAAAATTCCTACCATCTCTTCCATCTCACGTTATTCGCAGTGACAAGTGGAATGGTCTGGGACAAGTGCAAACCTTGCTGTAGTGACCACAAGAGCATGGCTGGGGGAGATCAGAAGTGAGAGCTGTGATTACTGTGACCACACAGGAGGGGCATGTCAACAGCGCAGCCTGGGAATGAACAAAAGGGAAGAAAACCGCCTTTCCCTCAGTACCCTTTTTGATTGGGCCTGTAGAAAACACCAGTCTGCTCACTGCAAAACCACTTGTGGTAACTGAAAACGTGGAACTGTCTTTGTGGCTGGAAGTGGGTTTGCAGCTGTGAAGACACAAGTTCTCTTTTTTGAGTAAATCACGTTTTTCTGAACGGAGACCCCGTTGAAGAGGATTGGGTTTGCACTGTTACTGAATCGATGTTGAATAACATTAGTTATTTTACTGATAGTAGCCTCATTCACTTCCACTCTCTGCGTTCTGAGCCTTTTAAAGTTTGGGAATCGCAGCCCTGAGAGGTACCCACTCTGGAGGTAACTGAATCATTAGGGTTCGTTTCAGATTCAGTTACTGCATTTCCTTTCTCAGAGATTTTGCATTATCTGTTTCAGGTGAGGAATAGTCTGGAAGAAAGGATCAAACCTGTGATGTTTTATTTTCTCTGTATTGAATTTGTATGCTGTAGGTTTCAATAACAGAAGGACATGAATTAGCAACAAAGTTGCCAAAGATGACAGTTAAGTTTTATTTTAATTGGTCAGTAAAGCCTCTGCTGATTTTATGTGGATGTAGGAAGAAGCCTCCCCCTTGGTGGGCAGGCTGTGCAGCAGAGTGTCCTTGCCGCAAGAGTGAGCAGACTGCAGCCTGAGAACCAGTGCTGTGGGACAATAAGTTCTTTCATTTCTTGCACGAATCCTGTCTTAGGTGCCAGCTAGAACTTTTCTCTTCCTGTAGTGCCCATTGTATATGTCTTTTTGTTTGCTGTATCTTTCCTAGCCCTCATTTTTGACATCAGACTGCCTACTTGAAGAAAAGTAATTTGTGCCCTTCCAGTTTACTCAAGAAAGGATAAAGTTGATTTTGCTTTGGATATAGACTTGTACTTTTTAGTTATGGGGAGATGTAGCTCTTTTCAAGAGCTCCTCAGTAATTCCTTTGTAGCCTGAAGCATCAGACTGTATCGCTCTCCTTTTCAAGACTGTGAGGAAGATGGACATACTGGAATTTGAGGCATCCTCTCTCTCACTGATCATTGTCTGCAGCAACTGTGCAGCAGTTCTATAGCTGCTCTTCAAATTAGAGGAAAACATTTTTCTTTCCCCAGCCCAGGTAGCATCTAGCCTTACATTAGAGCTCATCTCCAAAATTGTATGGCGCAGGGTTTGTTGAAACACTCTTTTTATTCTCTCTGCTTGGTTTATACCTGAGCAGAGGTGTGACTTCTTGAGTTTTACACTCAGCAGTGACCATGAGGGGAGTAAATAAGTTAATCTTGTTTTATTCGCAGGTATTAAAAGGAGTATTTATTCCTTCCTGTAAGTTTCCTGACAATTTTTGAAGTCAGTGTAGTGAAATCCCCCTTCAGCCATTAGTCAGCCACCATGGAGCTCAAGAACTTCACCAGTTAAAAAAACGCAAAAGAAAAGCATGTTCTTTCCTTACTGTGATCTGCAAGTCTGTTGTTAGAGCACATTTCCTTAACAACAAAAATCTTGCTCTGGCTTTGAAACGTCAGTTCTTATTTGCAGCGTGACTGACCTCCCACCCTGATCAGCATGGTTCTGACCAGGAAGCCTCATCTTACTGAGAGGAGGGAAGCACAGGCAAGTGCATTCAAAATCCACCCTTTTTACTGTAAGTGCTAGGAACAAAGTACATACTTGCCCTCTAAAATCTGCCTTGAGGTCAGTAGTTTACTCCCAACAGGTCAATGAGCAACTGGCAAATATGTAATGCAACTCAGCAACAATTGCTTTTTGGATCCTGATGGATGACTTAATAACTTTTATATAGTTTTTATTTATTTTTTTTAAATTTTCTTTTTTGCTTTAATTCTCTCTCTGGCACATAACAACCTTAAGGAATAGGCATGAACGACACCTTTTTTCTCTTTTGAGGTTGTGCTGGGGCTCGCACCAGCAGATCCTTACTGCAGCCCTGTGGGATGTCAGGGCTGGCTGTGTCCTGCCAGTCCTGCTCTGCTGCTGCTGCTCTCCAGGAAGCCAAAGACTGACATCCTGTCAAAGGGCAGATTTGGGTCCAGACCTGGAGCTTTTCTATTGCATCAAACTCTCTCTGGTACTTCTTTAATTGTCTTGCTTCTGTGTGCGTTTTGCCAGTTGATGCAAATATTTGAGGGGGAGGGGAAAAAGAGAGAGCAGTCTTTATGCATCAGTGTTCTTGCAGGTATATGGCTCCACCTCATAAAGCAAGACTGAGAACATGCATATCTTGATCAGCTTGATTTTTGTGTTTGGGGAGGTTACTTATATAAGCTGCAGGCCAACTAGAGCAACTGGTACAGTGAATGATATTGTTTTTATAGGAAAAAGAGAATATACTTAAAAAATTTAAAAGCTTAACAAATGTATGCTGTATGAGTTCTAACATATATGAACAAAATACAATTGAACGTGCTTCCAATTGGCTTGACAAGATGGATGAAAACTATCAATTTTTTTTTCAAAACTACTGTGTTGCTTAGTGCATATGATCCATCAGTAAGAAAATCTGTAGTCTGTCCAGTTATTTCACCTCTGAGAGAATTAAGTCTAAAAGTACTTCTTTGTTTTTGATTGCATTCTAGTAAGTAAAGACAGTTAAATTTCTTAAGACCTTAGGAATATCTGGAATTTAGCACAGACAACCAAGTTATTTTAATTGGTACATTCCTGACTACCCTATTATTACTTTCAATTAAGATCTCTTCCCATGGTATGTTAGGATGGCACATACAGATTACGTCATTGCTTTATGTGGCTGTATACTTTGCTCATGCTCACCAACTCTACCTGAAGGAGAAGCTGTCCAGTAAGAACAAACCTACCTGATTTTTTTCTTTTATAACTAAAATACTGGTATATGTGTAGCGTAGCATTGCTTGAAGCCCTGTATAGTTTTGGTGCCCAACTGCCTTTTAAATATATATGAGAACCCAGTGGCTGATCTGGAGGGAGGAAATGTTAAACTTGAAGAACATCCACAGCAGTCCCCCTCCTAAAACTAAGTAGTCTTTAATAAATACTGATTCTGTGAGCTACAGCCTGAAGCAGTGAAATTTAGTTCAGCTTTTGCTTTGTGACAAATAAATTTTGGAAGATGTGTAAATATTTTTTCATAGATGTCATAGTTCTCCAAGCCTATCATTACATGTGTTAAAATTATATGTATATATATGAGACAGCTTCAGACCTACCATTTTGAAATGTAGATTTGGATTTGCAGTGTTTGTTGCAACAGCATAACGTGTAACGCTGACCTGTTTTGTCCAGTTAGCTTTCTTGACCTTGAATTTTCTTGTGTCTATTTAAAAGATGAAACCAAGCATTTTTATTTAAAATACTCTCACAATAATTAAAGTACAGCGAGTTGCTGTTCAATAACTAGAAGCCTACATCACAGCTAATAAGGTTTTCTGAGAACATACTTGCTACTGCTATAGCAGCTCTTTCACAGAGGTCATGGCGGGGAGCCAGAGGAGGTTGGTAGACAGCTAGGCAACCAGAAAAGAACAAGTTTGTCAGCATGTACAGCTGATTAACGTGAGGATAATTTTCCATAAGCATAGCCTGTAGTGTTTGCTTAAGGTGGGGGGGGTTTAATTTTTCACTAAACTTCCTAAAGGCTAAGCCATTTTTAGCTGTGGTGAAACGTAATTTCTTCAATTCAAATGGAATAAGGCTCCTTAAAGTTTTTGTGCTATTTTAACTCTGCCTACACATTGCGGTAGGCTGAGGTATATTTCATATATAGGCAATATATGATTATTCCCATAAAGATACATTATGACAATTATTTTTGATAGATGGTTTTATTTCTACTAATTAGAATGATCAGAACAAGAAAACATGAGAAACATTTAGTGGCAGAAGAGGCAGCCTTTAGTTATCATATTCTCCTGCTTGTGAATGTCATCTAGATTAGCAACATGTAAGAGGAAATAAATTAACCTGCTCTTCTAGGTTGCTCATTGTTGTAAATGTAGTATAACTCTGTGGGAATATGAATGGTATTTTAAGTTTTATGGTGTTCTGTAACCCAAAATCTCTGTTCAAGTGTAAGTAAATCATAGTTCCAGTCTCCAAAGCAGGTTTAGGTGTATTCAACTGCTGCACTGAATCTATACTTTTCCTTTCTCTGGCTCTCTCCATGTGCAAGGTCAAGGCTGAAAAGAGAATATTATCCAGGCCTGTGTCATGCAGAGACTTCCTTCACACTGAAATAACCCAGTGTTTGCCTAAGGAATGGTATAAAGAAGATGGACTAAAATAAATGCATGAACTCTAAACTTTCAAAAGAGAAGACAAAAATCAATTCATATTTACCCTGCTGGTTTTTTTTTTAAATTAAATAATAACTCACTCAATTCTTAATATTGTTCATGAATATACAGGATATTTGCCAAAGTCTATAACCATGTGTGGTTTATTTCAAATATGATGCAACCCATAACCTGCATTCTGCCTAATTTTGCAGTATGAGCTGTCTTTATCCATTATTTATTGTGTTCAGATACGAGGAGGATCAGAATATTAGACAGAGAGAGCACAGTGGCTTTGAGGATGAATTGTAGAAATTAGATGAAACTGAGTAGTAAAAACAGCTGTGCTTAAGTGTCTGGGTTGAGAATGACTGAAGGGAAGATCTGGGAATGGTTGGGAGTTGCCCAGGCAATGTGGCCTTGGAAAGGTGAATGCGGGTCCCTCGGGCTTCTGGTGAGAGATTCCCTCTAAAGCCAGGGAGGCATTAGTGCCATTGTGCAAGACCCTAAAGCACCTTATCAGGAATAATGTGTATGATTCTCTCTGCCCATTTCCTGGAAGATGAGTTTAGATTGGAACAGGTTCAGAGGACAGATAGCTTGTCTGGGAGAACAGGAAAGAGGAGATGAGGTATCATGGCAAAATAAAATGACAGAAGACCAAAGAAAAGATATAACAGCTTAAGTATGGTATACTTCCTGGTCAATGAATCGGTATAATTTCTGTTGACTTGATATAATTTCTGTTCCTACATGTAATTTCTTAACAATCGGCAGTGACTGCATTGTCGTTTTTCAGGTGATGAGGCACTTTGTAAGCAACAGGGAGGAAATATATTTTTTTAAGGTAAAGGGTGATGTTAGTTCCAGAAGAGTGTTTAGAAATTAATAAGATACATTCCTAGAGAAGTTTACAGATTCCTGATTATGAGGACAGTCTGTAACGTGTCTCCAGCAGAATTAAGTGGGGACAAAAAGATTACACTGCTTTAAAGCTGGACCTCAAGACAAAGTGATTTTATACAGTGTTGCTTTTAACACCAAATGACAGGACTCAATAATTCAGAAAATCCCTTTAGTTTTTCTGTTCATCTTTGTCTTTTAGATATCTTGCTATCTAAAAAGTAATAATACACCTGATCACTGCTTTGGAAGGAATTTTAAATCCTTCTGTCTGAAGCGGTCTAAGACTAGTAACGATTTGGGGTCTGTTGAAGAACAGTAGCTTCTAAATAAATCTGTCAAATATTAATTTAAGTCTGTGTTTAGTCTTTCACAACAGTGAAATTGGTTTGAATAGAAAATACATGATAGAATATGTGTAATGAGTCTTGTCAAAAAGCTTTTTCATTCTATTTAGCATTTTCCAATAACAGACAATCTCTACTGCATTTAGTAAAAAGTAATAAAACTTCTGAAGCCAGAACTGATTGCTGGTTAATTTAAAAGAAAGAAAAGTTTATAACCTCTCTTTGCAGTATACTGCTCATTCTCTGAATCTAGAAGTCAGTGGTTAAATAAAGTCTCTCTGGGAGGAATTTTCCATTGTGAGTCATAAGCATTGGATTGACAACCTTTATAGAAATTTAAATGCAATCCAGTTAAACAGTACACTTCTGTAAATGCTGAGGGATAAATTTCCTTCACTGGGTGCGGGGGCACTATGGTGCAGTGTCTCAGAGAATGGCTTGTAGAGATTTTATGTAGCTATGAGAAGCCATAAGGTTGGGAACTGCCTGGCTGGAACACCTGTGGTATCCCATCAGAAGGACAGGATATCTAATGGTGCAGAGCCCATCAGCCAGCAGCAATTATCTAAATGATGTTTGCCCACAGGAATAAAGCAACGGCCACATAAATAAAAAATGGTTGAGTTTCTTTCAATATGTCATTAGAGCTGGATATTGCTCTTGCAAACATCACTTGAAACAAGTATTTCAGTAAAATGAAAATACCTATCACAATATTTCCTGGCCTGTATTTTGAATGTACAAGATTTAGAAAAAATAATGTCCTCTAAACTTATTTTGTGGTTTCATCAACTTTGTCTCCCATAACTATCAGTTTGGCTTCATTTTGAGTTTTACCCTTATAACCTCTGGCTAACCTATAAGTGAAAAATGTAAATGTGTGCAAAATTATTAAAAATTTCAAACACCACTCTTGTCACAAAAAATATAATACATAGGGGAAATTACTGTTTCCCATGTTTAAAATAATTGGCAAATGTAATGCCAGTAAACACAATTGGGATGCTGAGCATACTCATGAAGGAGAAAACTAGAGGGATCACAGATGATACTGTAATGATACACAGGCAGAATGCTGAAAAGAGGGAAAAGAGGGTATGTGAAGATGTTGGACAGCCTTCTGGAACAAAAGAGAAGGCATCCCAGTATTCTGGGAGTGCATAACATCCATGTTCTGATTGAATCCGAGCACTCATAAATGCCAGTGTGCGATCACAATTTTGTGAAGCTGCTCCTGGTTGCTCAGCTGGGCTCATGGTGAAGTTTTTGGACACAGATGCTTCTTGGTGGTGGCAATTCTCAGAGCAGTTCTCAAAGCCTTCACAGCTACGTGAGCTTAAAAACCACCACTCCCAATATAATCCCTTCTGACATCAGGTCAGGCACATGGTGCTGTGCAAGTTATTTCGAGTTTTCAGCCTTCTGCTATCACAACCTCTAGATCACTTAAGATCTGGCACTGGTAGTAGCTTCCTGGGGAAGGGCATTGCAAGGTGATTGCAAGCTATGTGTGTGGACACAAACCCCATGCAGCTCAGCACTGTGCTTCTCAGAAGACAGGAGTGCCAGAAGAGAAATGCAGTGAGGCTCTGCCACTGTTCAAAAGTGTTACTAGTAACATTTGCTGTCTTGTAGCAATAATTTTTGTCAGCATACACTTCTACATGTTGTTTCTTGTTTGTTAATTTAAAGCAAATTATTGTTTACTGCTAGTGGTCAGCTGCTCTAACTTTCTCTTCTCCCTCAAAAGCAGCTACTAATAAAAGATGAAAGTTTGTGCTTTGCTGTACATATGTTTTTCTCTCGGTAAAACTGAATAGCTAGAGTTATGCCAAAAGTTTGAACAAGCAAATGAACAAAACCCAGTAAACAATCTACACAAGTGAGTTGTGTTTCAACACATTCTTCTGAGCCAGAAATCAGATTCAAAGCATTTGGAAACAAAACCATCCATTACCAATGCAGTCCACAAAGTTAATCAGCCATAATATACTCTCTAAGATTAGCAGTAATTTCCCACCAGCCATAACCTCTCTCCCTCCAGCAAAACAGGCACTTTACAGGTCTGCATCACTCCATGTCTCATGCCAGCCCACAATCCAGAGAGCAGCACAGTTATTTACAGTTGGTTTCATTAAAATTGCCATGTATTGCAGAGATGGGAGAATTCATGCATGTATGTGTATGTATGTATATGTATATGTTTTATGTATATATGTATGTATTATTTGTTCATATATAATCACTGATTTTTTTGTCCTGCACTTCTATTCCAACAATGATGCATCCTGATCACTTAGGTAAAGGAAAACTCTCATGAGAGAAGAACCATTTACCTTCAACAATCTTGTAGAGCATCATTTGTCTTTGGCCTTTCCAGTGCATTTTATACTGGAACTTCTACCGCAGCAAAGGCTATAACTGAACTTTTAACATGGCTTTACTGTCTGGTTGAGGTTTTATAGCCCAGGGCCTCAGGACAGGAAGGATTTCCAAGATGCGTTTTATTGGAAATTTTTTAATAGCTCTGCTTCTTCACATTGATTTTTGAAATCACTGCTGGTCATGCAAGATAATTTGAATCCAAAGTCATGTGGAAAACCTCCCACTCTCAAAGTCCTAATATATTTGGGAGTTTTGCAAGCAGTTGGCCTATAAATGTAAATCTCTTCCTATGGTAAACATTTACAGTGAATCAAAGATGTGTAGTGAGTGCATGTTGAGTTCAACAGATGTATGAGAATTCAAAGGCACTGCAAACATGTCTGGTTCTCCAGTGTGTAGTCTTACCTGCAGTGAGGTAGAGGACATTTTTACTAAGAAAAGGTGTGGGAATATTTCCAGACCTGAAAACAGCCATGGCTCAGTACTCAACTCTTTTGTATTCTCTTTTCAGCCACAGCTGACTTAAAATTCTGAAATATTCTATGAAATCTGTTTTTAGTTTATTAGCAAGAAGAGTTATGCCTCTCTTGAGTTTAATTACAGAGAGTGAAGGTAGAGAGACTTGATCATTAGTATTAAGATTTTTTAAATGTATGATTATTAGATGAAGAAATTTTAAGTTATTCTGCTTTGTTTGTGCCATATTATTATCAGAATGTTAACGAAATCTTTCTTGATTGATAAATCTTGATGAAATAAATCTGGATAAATCTTCTCATGGCTTCGCTTTCGTAATAATATGTTTATTTCCAGTGTTTCTAGTGGTCTCTCACTTAGCCCCAACAAAAATACTGAGAAAGAGAAACTATAATAAGGTGTTGCTCATTCTAGTACAGGCACATCAAGGAAGTGCAGAGAATGTGACAATTTAGCATGGCAATCAATATACCAACAGATGGTGGCATTGCTTTTTGCAATTACAAACCTGGCTCTGGGTTCTCTCAGGCTCACTCGAAATTCTGTTCAAATTGATGAAGCAAAGTTTAATGTTCAGAGGATTTTCCACTGAAATTATGCCCTTGTCTTAATTCTGTGAGGATGGGATGCCAGTGGCAGGAGCGCAGTTTTGGGGAAAGGCATCACACTCGACCAGGATAGTGCAGGAATAGTTTCTAATCTCAGTGACATTTTCAACCTAAGAAGCACAGCAGGAGATGAAAAGGTGGGTGGAGTGGCTTGCATTTAGATGAGCCAGACTGCTTGTAACATCAAAAGAGTTTCAGTTCAGTAACTGGCCAAAGGGTCAACCAGGTTCTTGCCTTGCCTAAGGCAGTATTTCCATAATGGTTTTGGCCTGTGCACTTGCTTCCATACAAACATGGAGCCAAGGAGCCTAGGCAAACTCCTTAATTCTTAGAGGGCTTTGTGCTGGGCTGGGAATTGTCCTTTCCTTAAACACTGGACATGTAATTACAAAGTTTATCTTCCCAAATTATATTTTTTGCACAAAGTTCTGGTATCTTTTTTCATCAGTTGAATAATTGGGCTGGTTTACAATAAACACTTTAAATCTGTGTAACTTCCTTTCTAGGTAATTATGGTCTTGCTAAATAAGTTTTTGAGGAAGCAATGTCTTATGATTTGCCTTTACAACTTTATACATATATATATGTATCTATATATCTATATGTATATCTCTATATTCTTTTGCTGCTTCATTTTTAAATGATGCTGTTGTATTTCAGTGATTAAAAAGAGCATTTATTGTTACTTCACCCATTAACTTTTGTTAAATGCCGCTTTCTACATACACTTAGCAAAGGCAAAATGAACTGAAAGTGCCTCTAAATGCAAAGCAACTGGTGCTATAATATACAGTTTCTCTTGTAGGTTCACCACAAAGGATCATGCCAACCTCCTGACACAGCATGTGTAGCCCTATATTAAACTATTTTAATGGCTCTTAATTTGTTTTTTATTTTTAGGGCTTGTTGTTTAAATATGTATTTAAGATTCTCTGTTTAAAGTCATTTGGAGTTCTGAATTAAATATTATCCACAGGGCTCAACAAATCTTGATAATGTTATTTCTATGAGGCACAAGAGGTAGGATTCATTTGTGTGCGGATCACTGCAGGAGTTATCTGCACCTATGCTAATCACATCATTTTCCCTTTATAACCAAAGAAGAGAAATAATATGAGTCAGCTGATCTACTTCTGATATCTGGTACTGGATGAGACGAACTGCACCTTAAAAGCATCTCTGAATGCTTAGAGACTTCAAAACAAGCTTTCGTGACCCATTCAGGTACAGACATTTGCACTGGTGATGTCTAAAGAGAGGTGAATCCCACTGAGGTGACTGACAGTAATTATGAGCACACCTTTTTAGAGCTTGAGCACTACACGTTTACTCTTAGCTGTACAGCTGTTTGCATATTAAACAATCAGGTAATACTCAACTTCCACAATATCCTCTTTTCTCTATCTTCACGGTAGATTGCTGACAATTCTGACTAGTCTTTTAAAAGAAGAAATTTAGGTATTAGAAAAAAAAGTCTGCAACTTGTAAGTTCCAAGAGTGAAGGCAGGGGTATCAGTTTTTAAGTAAATTGCTTTATAGCTATCTTACTATCTTTAAACTTGCAGGAACTTTACTAATGGTCCTGAAAACACGTGAGTAAAGGCAAAACCACGCATTATGCTTAAATCTAGTTTGGATAATTTAATTGAGGCTTGAATTATGGGCTTAAATCTGTAAATGAATCTTCTGTATGTGGATTTGAAGAATTTTGACTCACTTCTTGGAGTAAGACATTTCCACTGGAAATGCAGCCATTATTTTCTTGATGAAAGTGTTTTAGCTAACCTTTTCTTTTTCTAATTTTGTGGAGCTGACTTCAAAGGATTTTTCAAAAATCTTTCTATGACATTAGCCAATGTGTCAGAAATCTGTGTAGCATGGTAGGTAATTATAATATTGTGCATTTTTTGCATAATATATCTCAGCTTTGCACTAAACTCTTCTGAAACAATGATTATTTTTCAGACTCAGAGGGCTGCTCTGTAGAACTATGAGAACCTAAAAAAAAAAAAGAGGGGGAAATGAAAGAAAAGTGAAAACTAACTACGTTTACTAAAGGAACTACACTTTCATTTTCACCCACAAGATGGTGCCACTTCCTCAATTTAAAGTACAATTTTTCTTTGAAAATGGTATAAAAATGACATTTACCAAATTAATCCCCATGGAAAGAGTGAAGGAGCAGAGAAGTCCTACTAGTGCCTTTAAAATAGCGTTTAAATGGCATTTAAATGACATATGGTCCTTGTGCTGGCCCTCTGCAGAAGACTAGGATACATCCTGCCTGAATTCAGGATTCAGGGACGTATTTGCTAATTTGTGTGACAGAAATAGCCTTTTAGTGCATATGGTCACTGCCAGCTCTTCGGTAAGTCGTGGTGCTCCATCTAAGTGGATTTCTTTTTCTTTCTGTGTACCGTAAAAACAATTATTGACAAATTTCAAAGCTTTATATTTAAGGAAGTGCACTGAAGATTTGTGATCTGCACAGATACAACTGAAATTTAAGAAGAGTGGGGCTGCCAGTGTCTGGCTGAGAACCCATCTGACCCATTCACAATATTCTTTTTAGAGCTATTTCAGAAGAAGACCTTTTGGGGTAGTAACTGTGGTTTATTATTCTTTTCACCTCATATGGGTGAACACCTGAAAGGGAAAGAAAAATATCTATGGTTTGTGCAGCACTTTGTCTATAAAATTACCTTGATGTCAGATGCTGAAAGAGTAGGAAATGGGTAAAGAGGCAGTCCCTTGGCAGCTGTCTGTCCCCGTGCTTGGCTCCTCTTTGCTCATCCCCACTGGTCCCTCTGGAGGCCCTGGCCTTTGCCCCAACCTTCTCCAGGAATCTTCTATCTGCTTCCCTGGTTGTTTGCCCTGTCTACTTCCTCTCACACTCATTTGATAGCTGCTTCCTCTGTGATCACCCCAAAAAAGTGCAGGGAAGCAAAAGAGCATAGAGTGTCTCCCTGCTTTTATTTGGGGTTCATGTACCCTAAAAATAGTGTGTAATGATGCAAAAATGTTGGACAAACTTGACCGTGTGCATCATTACTAGTACATCACATGATGAGACTATGTTTTATTTTACTAAGAATAGAGATGTAACGTGGAAATCTTAGTCTGTATTTAAGGTGGAAAAAACAGCCTTTCATTCAAATGAGTTGTGTGAGTGATTCCTACTGAAAGTCAAAACGTGTAGCCTCCTACATCTCTTAGGCAGTCTTGTGAGACTTATTTGAGAGTGTAACCCAAGACTGATTCCCTTCACATGGGTAGGAACAACATTGTGAATAACTGAAATGTTTTCAAGCATTTTTATTGCCCAACAAGCTCTTCTGAAATGTAGAAACCCTACTATGAACAGCCCGGTGACAAAGCATGACTCCACCTCTGACCCAGGAAGCAAGTCATTGTCTCAAGGTGGCTCCGCACTCGCACCCTGGCCAGGTGATACAGTGTCATCCGTGTGGTAACCCCATGTTCCGGAGCGAACAAGTTATTCGCCACCTGGAGCATGTCACCATCCCAGTGGGTGTCAGAAGAGATCCTTCAATTCAAGTTGCGTAAGTGTGGGATTCTGTGTGACTCAGCAGTCTGATGACTCCGTACCTAATTTGTTTAGGCAAGCTGCAAGCCTGAAGATGTGCTCCAGCCTACGTCACGCAGGTTGTTTCTCCTGTTCCTTATGGGAGTTCCCCACATGCATATGCCGCCTATGCTTGGAAAACAAAAATTATTTTAAAGATGAGACACGACATTTCATGGAAAATGACTGTACTTCCTTGAAATCTGGAGTTGAGCTTATGTGGCAAGGCCCTTGGATTTTACTAGTTACATAAGAAGTAAAATTGCATTTCGTTTCTAGTAAAATGGCAACAAAGAGACGGTAAATACAGGGAAGAGAGAAAGAAAACAGAAAAAGCTTTGAAATTAAGTTTTTAAAGGAGTGTTTGATTGAGTTTAATTTGAGTTAGATCTTATTAAAAACCTCAGTACACCGTATTTCTAAATTGTTCCATTTTATAATACCATATTTTTTATATTATACCATATTTTAGAGGAAATAACCTCTCTTGGTATTCTTTAAAGTCATAATTAATACTTCTTCTGTGAAAAAAAAAGTATTAATTTGAGACATTTTCTTTTGTATTTCACAGTTAAAATTGAATCATACTTCCTTGTAAATCAGAGTAAAGCCCTCTGTCAGGAAGGACAAGGAGGAAAGCATAGCAAAGGCAGGAGAATATAGCTTCTGTATCTGGATAGCCTTAGGAGCACATGATCCAAACTGTGATCTTCAAGCCAGGAAAAACATTTGTGTTTTTGCTCTTATTTTCCTCTCTACAAATCATGGAAAACTTGGGTTTTTTTTCTTTTTAACCTAGATCTGATTGTTTGGGGCAAGTTTTTATCTTCCTGCGCTAGGCTAATTGTAGCAGGGTTAAGGTGATTTGCCTGGTGAAGATGGAGTCTCAATCAGAGAGAAAGCAGAAAGGATTGAGAAAAAAATATTGCAAAGAAGAAAAAGAAGCTGGAAAGGAAGTTCATACTTTAAAAGGATGGTTATTAGAAAGGGCTCGTGTCAGAGGCTTGAGATGGCATTTTCCCCACCACTGATTGCTGCTGCCTCTTTGGAGCAAAGGGCTGCTGAGCCCTGGCAGTCTGGGGATGCTGTGTATGCACAGCACCCCCAGGGTGCCAGGAACATCACCAGTTTGCTCTCTGTTGTAGGGTGGTGTAACGTAGGTGTGCAGTGCCAGTGGGGTCTGGGTGCTGGTTCTCTGTTCCTCAATCCCTGTTTCATCTTCAGCACTTTTTAGAATCCTTCCTCTTTCAGTTCTCCTACACAGAGAGCTTTTAAAAGGCCAGGGGTCATGACCAAAGTGAACACTTCTGCAAATATCTGTATTTATGATATTTCTACTAGCTGACAAACAAATTTTTGACAAGATTTCATGAACTTGATTGTTCAACAAAGAAAAGGACTGAATAATTTCAAAAAACCAAAATTATTGTTTTTATCAGTAGCTTACTGTTACCCTCCCTACTTACCCAAGTAACAGCACAGACTTGAGAAACTGAGTCTAAAGTGTGAGGTGCATTTTGTGAGCAGGGTGTTTCTGATTGTCGCTTCTGTATGCACACACACACACACACAGAAAGGCAGACTTATTTTTCACAAAAATGTTTTTTCTTAACTGCTGTCTTGCTATTTCATATTAGCATTCAAAAGCTGTTGCAGTTAAAATCTTCTATTTCAATATGAAGAAATAACTTGATCTCCTGAGGTTTTTTAATGAACCTGCTTGCTTCTTTATCATGTGAGAAAATACATGAAAATTGATGAGATGTGACTTAGCCACAGGCCTCAGCTTCTGCTTTCTGGCTATACAATAGAAACAGAAGAAAGTTGCCATGCAGAAGTATGTGGGAAGTCATGGCTGTTCTTCAGCTTCCTCTTCAGTCAATATAAATTGACTTTTTTTTTTTCCCTTATTCATTTATCTCCTGCTGTTGCCTGAAAGTACCATCAGTCGCACAGGCCTATGAGTCAGCCACCTCTCTGCATGAAGCTGAACAATAAATTCCATTTCTTCCTCCTTGCGTTTTAAATATAGCTTCGTTCCTCTGTTCCACTGGGGCAAGGTCTGTTACTTATTCTTTTCCTGTGTGATTGGGTTACCAACTCCCTGTGGTGTGACAAGGAAAATTAATCTGCATTCATAAAAAAAGTGAATCCACACACCTGTTTCTAAACCAGTGCCAAAATAATGGCAATATCACAGAAAAAAAATGAGGAAAAGTTCTTTGGGTAAAATGTCTCTTCAGACATCAATATCTCAGACTTAGCAACTTGTATCTTCAGACCCAACTTTTCTCTTTTTGATAGATGTCCAAAGAGCTGAGACACCATAGATCTGATTTTGTGAGAGTTGTTAATAAAGCATTTATTTCTCCAAAACTATGTTCTGAATATGATAAGCTTATAAATGTTTGCAGGCTTCGAGGTTTAAACACATCTTCTATCTTTGTATTGTAAACGACCATCTCCAGAGTAAGATCCCAGCTATCTGAATACAAAGGCCCAGCACGCCAAATGTTCTCAGGAGCTCCTTGCAAGAATACCTAAAAACTAAGATTGGCCAAACCACTGGATAGATCCAGAGGATGTTACTAAAGGGCAGACTCTTTACATTTACCTATGGAATTAAACATCTGTGGAAATGAAGAGGCATTGATGTAAGAAGTTCAGTCTTAAATGGATTTTTAGGTTCTTTAGAAAACATAAGGAGAGTGAAAGGGGGTTGTCTTGAGTTTCTCATGATTTGTGTTAGACTAAGAGTAAGCATTAGCTGTTCCTTGGACAGAACCTCTAACCATATTGCAAAATTTCCTTGTGACACTGTGAAACCCCTGATCTTTCTCCTGATGAAGTCAGATTGCTAGCCCAAACTTCACATTGGTGTTGACTGATTTGTAACTGCCCTGGTATACAAGATCTGACCTTTTCTTCACACTAAAGCTGTGTACGCCCACTGTCCTTTCCTGCATAGCAGAAGTGCTGCTCACACGTAGGTTGTACATATGTTTTTCAGAGACACTCCTACTTGAAAGAGTTCATATATATATATATATTTGTATGTATATGTGCTTTGGCGTCTAGGGATTGTGTTGGCAGTTGCCTCCAAAAAAAGTACGTGGGGTATATTGGATTTGGTCCTGCAGGTTGAGGGAGGTGGATATGACTCTGGGTAGGGAGGCTGAGTGCTGGCAACAGGGATCAAGCACTTTTCTGGCAGAGGTGACCTGAGCATCCTTAGCTTCAGCCAGACTTGACCAAAAGCCTGTCACAACAGGGTGCTGTTCCCCAGAAAAGTGTTGGTGATAAGCGCTGACAAAAAGGCGGCTAACAATCGGTACCTGTCGCTTGTCCCTGTCCAAACAGAAAACTGAGAGGCAACTTGTTCTGTCTCATGGTTAGCTAGATACATTCAGGGTGTGTTTTACTTGTAGTTTATCTAGCCATAAAATCAAATGTCTAGTATTTATGATTAATCATGTTTGGAAAGGCAAGAGAGGGACCTAATCCTTTAATCCTAGAAGGGGTAGATTTATAATAGTGCATAAGGGCTTAAAGTGCAGTTAACTATCTAACACTTTCAAGAGTAGCAGACTTGGTTCAGTGTCATCAGTCTCATGCCTAGTGATAACTAGTTGCCTCACTGCACTGAAATCTCCAATAAATAAGAATTAAATATTTGAATAATTTTACAGGTATGAACTCATAGTCCTATGAGGCCAAATCAGTTCAACTGCTTTTAACAGCATCAGTAAGTGCCTGTTTGCATTTTTAGGCAATGATGTGACTTGGAAATCTGATAAGCCCTCTTACTTCACATGAACTTTAAATAAATTGGACTTAGGAGCAAAATTCAGTTCTAGATACATGTATGAGCTTGAAATGAAGCTCACAATCCACACATCTAATTAACCTGACAACATTTATTTTAAAAATGGTTATTAAAAGTCAGACTAATACTAAATTATTCCCATACTCCTTCTCACCCTTTTTTTCCTGTGCCACCCTTTTTCTAGCTATGAAGCAGAAGTAATTCTGTAGGCAGTGTTGAATTTTTTTTTCCTAAAACTCTTAAAAGTAATTTTGTTATTAAATACATATTCTAGATAGAATTGTTGTGCTACCCCAGTTGTTAAATAACATGTGAGTTTTTTAGAAGCATTTATTGTTCCAAATGCGTTTGTGACGTGGCGTAAAACCTGGGTTTTAATATATATT
Source organism: Rhagologus leucostigma (assembly GCA_013397725.1). Classification (NCBI taxonomy): domain Eukaryota; kingdom Metazoa; phylum Chordata; class Aves; order Passeriformes; genus Rhagologus; species Rhagologus leucostigma. Next base: position 644,559 of record VZTD01001028.1, read on the forward strand.
AGGACTTCGTCTTTTTCTTAAAGTCTTTAAACACCGATGTTAATAACTACTTGGTAATTAATTAAGAAATATGCATTCTAATTATTTTGTCAATAATATAGAATAATTAGGGTAAGTTTGAAAATAAACCCCAAATCAGATCAGTTCTGTAATTGAGAACATACTACATTTTATTCGAGTGGCAACCCCCATACCTGTTGGGATTTCCTGAGACATTTCTTTCTTGATGCATTGGAAGCTGAATTATATTTATCAGGAATAAAATTTTAAATAAAAATATTATTCTTAGATATGTAATAAGAAGCTGGGGACAGCTGAGCTTTCTCCCCACCTCTAAACGAATGCTGCTTTACATAAAATATAGCACTCTCCCTCAAATTACTACAAAGAACTTGGTTTCATTTTTAATTCAAATAAAAACAAAGCATAAGTGTCCATCTGAATTATTTACCCAAATGTATCTCCATATAGTTCCCCCTCTTCTGATGCAGCCCATCATTCCTTCTGTCCCCCAGAACATTTTCTGCATGGCTGGGGATGAGGCCCGGCTGCCAAGAAGGAGCAGGACCTGGGAAAGCTCCTGATGTAGATGCTTACCCCCTGAGCTCAGGGTGACAGAGCAAGGCTGCTCTGGGCTTTTATTTTTAGCGAAGTTTTTTATGGCACAGGAGGAGGTTGGCAGGAGCTAGACTGCAAATCCTGGTGTCATTGTCCTCTCTGTCAGAATTATATATATACACACACAGGCATCCTTTGTCAGATTCTGGGAATCAATAGCTGCTGACGCATGGCAGTCGTTGCACCTTTCCCATGATCTCCATTTCCCATATCAAGTGAAACTGCAGTATCAAGTAAAACAAACAATATTTCAAATTTGTTGTTCTTTACCACTTTAGTCAGTTGTTTCTTCCACCCTTCCACTCTATTTTAAATGTGTTCAGCTCTATTTTTTGACTACAGCAAAGACTTTACCTACATACGTACATAACCCAAATACATGTGAACAGCATGTCCATATTTTACTCTTACATACTGATATTTTTATTAACATTTAATTGGGAAGTTATTCTTCACATGGTATTTTTGAACGGATAGAACAAAGAGATTAATGGGAAAAAATTCCTCACAAATTGTGCCTCAGTTTGCTCCATATTCTGAGTGCAGATAAGAAAGAAAGAAATGTTTAAGTGAAGTGAAATGAGACCCAGAAGAAGAATGAAAGTAAAGGAGAGGGTTCACTGCAGATCTGGCGAGGCTGAGCTGAGCAGAGCTGAGGGTCCAAGGGGATGCTAACCCTTGCAGAAAGGGTAAGTGTGTATTAAGGAGGAGGTGGGCAGTACCTGCATTAGCAGCCACCTCACATAGGAAAAATTCGTCTGGAAATACATGGAGAAGGAGGCATTTCAAACACGTGTCTGATTGGCCTCCACTCCCGAGCCTACAGGCTGAGGTAATTTGGCTTAAGAAAAGAGATGGATGTAAGGCCAAATATGAAAAGCTATCTCTTTAGTTTTACCCTTTGTCTTATAATCTATTTTAGGCAGCTAGATCACCCTTTGTTTTGAATGAGGTGTTGCTGAGATGTGGCAGGTGCTCAGGAAGAGCAGTGCTTGCTGGCTGATGCTGCTGGCTGTGCTCTGGGAGGGGACCCTGAGTGCAGGGCTGCGGCACAGCCCTGCCAGGCTGCAGTCAGATACTGAGGGGCACCTACCCCAGCAGGGCTGCAGGGCTGCACTGGGGCATGGCTGGGACAGTACTAGCTCTAGCAGATCTACTGAGGATGGTGGGTAACAGTCAGTAATCAGAAGTTATTTCAGCATTTCCCATTGTAGGAGTGACGTTCAAGCCCTCTCTGACCATACAGATATGAGCAAAACCCTGCCTGTTTGTCTGTGCAATTGCATGTCCCTCCCTGACAGCAAGTATCAGCCAGACACTTGAGAGTGGCTCAGGTTTCAGAAACCATCTCAGGTCTACTCACTGATGGAAACAACCTGCTGAGTAAAAAGCAAGAAAAAAGAGAGTTGTGCTGCAAGCTGGAGCACCAGTGCAGGAGAGATCTGCACATGCCTCAGCCTTGGGAAAACTTAGTTTGGAGCTCAGTCAAGGATGAGACACAGGCCCATAGGAAACTTGCCTTTGTTATTTCCAAGGCTCAGGGAGCTACTTGTTTCCTATTTAATTCAAATAGCTCTGTAGATTTGGAGACAAATGTGGCAACAACAGAACAAAAATGTCTGTAGTTGTTTCAATAATTCTTTGTACTTGTTTCCTGTATTTGTTTCAAATTTAATACTTAAATGGCAACAGTCATACCTGACAAGATGAGGAAACCCAGGGTTTCCTTCTTTTACACTTCACAGTTCCTACATGGGGATATGGACATTTTTGACCTCCTGGTGTGCATTGTTAGGATACACAAATGCCCTTGACCAGCATAGCTCTGTACATGGGGACTCCTTCTATCCATCCCTATACATCTGATGGGGGTTTGACTGGTCATGGAGGTGGCATGTAGCTGTTGAAGCTGTTGTCATGCTGAACCACTTTAAAAGCCTCTTTATGGAGCTGTGATGTCGCTGGTCCCTTCTTCCCTTCTTCGGTCACTCACACCATCCCATGGCATGCAGACACTGGGATCAGGGAACAGTGGTCCCTGCTTGCAGGTGTCGTGTTCAAGGAGTAGCAAAGACTGACCACTCCATGTGTAGTTCTAGCAAAGATTACGAACAAATGATAGAATCATGGGATCAGTTTGGAAAAGACCATTAAGGTTATTGAGTTCCCCCGTTAACTCAGCACTGACCAAAGTCCAGCAGTAAACCGTGTCCCTAAGTGCCACATGTACATATCCTTTAAATATCTCCAGGGATGGTGACTCAACCACTTCCCCAGGCAGCCTATTCTAGTTCTTGACAACCCTTTCCATGAAGAAATTTTTCAGGTCGCTGTAGAGAGCAATAAGGTCCCTGCTCATTTTCCTTTTCTCCAGGCTCAGTAATCTCAGTTCCCTCATCCACTCCTAATCAGACTTGTTCTCCAGATCCTTCGCCAGTTTTTCTGTCCTTCTCTGGACACGCTCCAGTACCTCATTGTGCTTCTTGCAGTGAGGGGCCCAAAACTGAACACAAGATTTGAGGTGCAGAGTCACCAGTGCCGAGTACTGGGGGATTATCACTGCCCTTGTCCTGCTGACCACATTTCTGATCCAAGCCAGGATGCCACTGGCCATCTGAGCACACACTGGCTCATGTTCGGCTGCTGTTGACCAGCACCCCCAGGTTCTTTTCCACAGGGCCACTTTCCAGCCACTCTGCCCCAGCCTGTAGCACTGCATGGGGTTTTTGTGACCCAAGTGCACTTCACCTTGTTGAACCTCATACACTTGGCCTTGGCCATCAATCAAGCCTGTCCAGATCCCTCTACAGAGCCTTCCTACCACCCAGGGTATCATAACTCCTTCTCAGCTTGGTGTTGTCTGCAAACTGAGGGTGCCCTCCATCACCCTGTTCATGTTGTTGATAAAGACATTAAACTGGACTGGCCCCGGTACTGAGCCGTGGGGAACACCACTAGTGCCTAGCTGCCAACTGGATTTGAGTCCATTCGCCACCAATCTTTGGACTCAGCCATCCAGACAGTTTTTAAAATAACTCTTCCTGAACTATTTTGTTTGCTTGGTTTTGCCAGCATCCCTGCTTCTCCCTGTGCCACGGTGAGCTAGATGTCCCTTCTGCTAATGCCCGTCGCTGCTGAGTCCAGTGCGTGTAACTCTCAAAACACAAGTTAATTCCTCTCAAACACCAGTCTGGTTGATCCCTTATCAGGTCATAAAAGCAGGCAATACAAAATTATTACAGAAAAAGCCCAGATGCTTACAACTAATACATCTACCTTTTAAATGAATTTATTTACTTATTTTACAATTACGTGATGAGTGAGTGTTTAGGTAAAATTCTGCCCTCATCTTCAAATGCCCTCAGTTTCTCATTAGTTAAATGCCCGCTCATTAGGAGATGCACATTCCTGGGACAAACACATCAGCTGTTGTAAATTGTTTCAGCAAAGTTTTCTGCTATTCCTTGATTTTATAGAGGTAAGTGCCATGTTATTTACTCAATTAACAATCAGTAGAGACAAAGTTTTCACTTCTGCTTGTAGTCTACCAGTTAGGAAGGATTTCTGTGTTGTTTTCTGTATCGTGTCAATTCTGGACTATATTTTTTTCTTGGTTTGTATTTTTATCTGTCAAATAGCTGTTTGGTGCTTAACACTCCACTGTGCAACAGCAATTTTAGGTTAGAAAACTGATATTGAAATGCTGTTTGTGAATAAAATACACATTTCGAAAAAAAGAGTAATGTTTTGACTTTAAGGATATTTCAGAATTTGATTTATCTATTTAGTACTTAAATGCGCTGGGCTGTGCATGCCACACTGCTCACCCAGGGGGCAGCTAATCATATGCTGTTCATGTATTAAATCCCATATGAATAATAAAAAAATACTTCTTTCATTAGAAGCAAAACGTTGAGGGGAATTGTTTCAAAGTGGTGGTCACACCTACAAACAGTGCATTTTAAAATACTCTCAAGAGGAGTTGAAAGAAAGATGCAGCTCGTTGTTTGAAAATAAGTTCTGTTCATTATTAATTTGTATCAATGTATTGTGCTGGCTTTTTGTAGAGCTAGAGGTATTTTAAATTCGTTTATTTGAAACAATGTAGGCGACAGACTAAGCTGTATATTGGCATGCAAATAAAGTGTAAAGTTAATTTCACCTCAAATGCTTTACGCATATTTTCCAAATTGTCTTGAGTTTCTGACACCAAAGTGTAATATTCCCTTTTGTACTATCCAAAGAATAGGAATTATTTACTGCAAGTAGAGATTTACAGTGGAAATACAAATGTTTTAAGAGTTTGCCAACATATTAGGGTTTTTTAGCTGACTGAAGGACACATTTTTCCTCTCACAAGATTATAAATGCTTAATAACTCCATGAATTCAACTGGAATGTTTCCGGATTTATACCCCTCAATTAATTTCAATTGAATTTTCTTGAATTACACTATCTGAAAGCATAATTTATCTTTGTGTGAGCTGAAGTTAATTTAGCTTAGAGCATTTTCTTAGGAATAAGCCAAGGCCTGATTGTAGGCATTCTCTCTTTTATCAATTTGACTTAATTTTCTCTCTTATGAGTGCCTCTAATAACAATAAACCTTTCAGAAAATGAATGTGTGAATTTAGCAGATGGTGAGAAAGAAGCTAAACTATTTTAAATGCTTTGCAACAATGTAAATTCATGTATTATTTATTGTACAGTATTACCCATTCATACATTCTTATAAGCTATTAAAATTCCATGCCAGAAGGTAGGATGTATTCTATTAGTGCCAATTAATGTTCATGGTCTTCAGTTAAGAATATTTAGTAATAAAATTAGAAGGAAAATACATAAAAAAGTGAGAACTTCTTTACAGAATGCTGGTGGTTGGCACTTTAATTTTCACCCATTGAAGGTCAGAGCCGGAACAGTGTACTGAACAATGCTGAGGACATTAGTCTTAATTATTCAGGGAATTAAGGCTTTAACAGCTCTGACAATCAATATGGCTCCTCTAAAAGGTATAAGCCACCAATTTATTTTTCCTTTATTCTTTGCATATGGAGAAGAAATAAGTATTAAATTGCATATAAAAGTTCATGCTTTTGACATAAATTTTGCAACTTTAAATATTGGAATATTTTTTCCTAGAATACCTCTGTCTTCAGTTTATAATGCAATAGAAGCAGATGGATTGGAATTGAAAATAAAAATGCACCAGGCTTTTACATAAAAAAATTAGATCAGTGCTTCATGTATTAGATGCAAGCTAAACTCATGTATTTGATGTATAAAATGGTATAATACTGCTGATGTTACGTGGTTTCTTCCACTCACAAAATACTTCTTTTATTCAATCCTTCAGCAATTGAAAAATTGTTTGTGGCACATATATATTTAACCTCCCTTTACAGCCCAGACAGATTTAAACCATATTACTTTATCTTCTCCAGGTATGCAAAGTGTCATCAATGATCTGCAGTGATTTAAAATGACAACACAATCTTTTAACTGGAATAATATTGGGAATCATGACCTGTATCTTTATTTTCCCTCTGTCATTGTGCTGAGTAGCCCTCAATCTTGCTGGTATTAGTGCAATGGATTGGCATAAGAAACAATGTGTGTGAACATATCAGAGCCTGGCCGCTAATAACTAGGGACAAAGGCATTACAGGTAGATGAGGATAGACCAGGACATATGAAGTACGAAAATGGTTATTTTTAATAGAAGAATTGCAGGCTTCATGGGAATAATATCTTGTCAATACCAGGTTTTTTCCCTTTCATTCCCATGCTTCCTTGCAATCTTTCCTCTAAGGCATGACACAAGCTGCACATAACAGAAACAATAAAACTAAACAGGAAATGCCTAAGCAGATCTCTGCCCCAAAAATGACTTACTGTAAATCTGTGATACACACCAAAGAATGTCCTCTGGCATTTTGCATTTTCTTTTACATGAATAATCCACAGTTCAGAAAAACATCAACAGTGATAGCATATGCCTGGATCCCCATCTCTCTGGTCTTTGAATTTCTCTTCATATATTTACACAAAAATAAAGGGATGCTACTCCGTGCTTTGCAACCTGGTATTTATGCTCACCTATTGGAAGTGAACTGTAATATGTCAATCATATGTTCATTTCTGAACTTTGATCTTTAAGGGAGATTACAAATAAAGAACCATAGAATCACATAATTATGGAATGGTTTGGATTGGAAAAGACCTTAAATATCATCCAGTTCCAACCCCCCTGTCGTGTGCAGGGATGCCACCCGCTAGATCAGGTTTCTCAAAGCCACATCCAACCTAGCGCTGAACATTTCCAGGGATGGGGCATCCACAACTTCTCTGGGCAATCTGTGCCAGAGCCTCACCACCCTCATAGTGAAGAATTTGTTCCCTGCATGTAATCTAAACTTACCCTCTTTCAGTTTGAAGCCATTCCCCCTTGCCCTTTCGCTACATGCCCTTGTAAAAAGTCCTTCTCCATCTCTCTTGCAGGCCCCCATTAGGTACCAGAAGGCTGCTGTCAGGTCTCCCCAGAGCTTTTTGTTCTCTAGGCTGAACAACCCCAACTCTCTCAGCTTGTCTTTATACGAGACGTGCTCTGAGCATCTGAGCATCTTCATAACCCTCTTCTGGACACACTGCAGCAAATCCATGTCCTTCTTATACTGGGGGTCCTGGAGCTGGATGCAGCACTCCAGGTGGGTCTCGTGAGGGCAGAGTAGAGAGGCAGAATCAGCTCCCCTGGACTGCTGGTCATTATTCTTTTCACGCAGCCCAGGGTATGGTTGGCTTTCTGGGCTGCAAACACAGGATGCTGGGTCATGTTGAGCTTCTCATCAACCAACAGCCCCATGTTCTTCTCCTCAGGATATTATGGTTCTTCTGTTCACTTTTTAACTTGGGATCTAATCTGAGAAATGTAACTGGAGAATTACAAAGATATGTGAGTCAAGAGACTGAAAAGTGGTAGTTGTGAGGATACTGTGGATGCTTAATCTCTCTCTAATGCCGTTTTACATTTTTGGACCACAGAAGGTTTCAGAATAGAGTACTTCTGCGAGGATGGACACAGGTATTCTCTGTCCATTTTACCACTTTACTAATGCAAGCCATTATTCAACGAAAACAGGAAAAGCAAGACTTTTTGCATAATTTTGAAACAGAAAAACAACAACAGAGTGGGACCAAGAGAGAGGCAGGCTGGACAGATTTGGTCATTCCTTTATTTTCTAAGAAGACAGAGAAATATACATACATGTGTAGATAAACACATTGTAAATACATATTATATGCGTATAAATCATACCTCATAGAGAATAATGTACCCATGCACAAGATTTTTCAATTATTTGCAAGCAACTTTGAAATGTGATTGTGTGGCAAAAAAAAAAAAAAGGCTTAAATACAGTTGAAATGTCTGTACTTCCTAGCCATAATAACAACAACTTCTACACCAAAGGTGGTCAGCCTACATTCGAAAAAGGACAGTTCTTTTAGCTGCCAATTTTATACATTCCTCAGTGGAATTCAAACAAGTCAGTTTCATTATTTCCCTTTTTAAGTGTCATCAATTTTATTTCTTTTCCAAGCAAAATTATTTCCTACAGATATGAGAAATACTAGTTAAAATGAATATATTTGCCATGAAACAAAGTGCAAAGTGTACTCAGCAGTTGCAAGACAGGAGTCAATAGCACATACAAGAGGCTGAAAACAAACTTGGAAAAATGTTGTAAATCTGGTTTGGATCACAAAACATTAATCTTTTTTGTGGGAAAAATCGCCTTTCCTCTGTGAGTCAACTATATTATTTCCTATTCTGGATTTTAAATTATGTTAGTCAGATACTGCTTAATGAGGGAATCATAAGTGGCTGTTTTCATAGCAACTACAGATTTTTATATTTTTTTTAAGTTTGTTTCTGAATTCTGAAGTAATTACTGAGTTCAATGACAGATGTGCAGTATAACCCATACTTCACAGATTAAACCAATTGTGTTATAGCTAATTTTATGGACTATACTTCGAGTCAGAACACGGATGAGTATAAAATGAGAGGATGAATTTGCTGGCTGTTACGGAATTGTGTTGTCTGGTTATATGACCAACATAAATATCATAATAAGCAGCAGCTGTAAGGTCATGTGCTGCAAAAATGCTGGAATAATCAATAAAAACCATTAGAGAAGAAGAACTGACCGTCTAGAGAACACCATTGGTCTGTATTGGAACACGTGGTGTGCAAATAGGTTTCTTTAGCATGAGAGTCTATATTTTTATGAACTTTAGGTGGTATATTTTGAAATCAAAGTGTGCAATTAAGATGTCTAGTTCAGTTGTTTTCAACTATTTGGAAATCAGATTAGAGTGGGATAATAAACACAGTTGAATACAGGTTGAACTCAGTTAACAGCAGTTGCTTGGGAAAAGTAAATGTTTGCAATTTTTATGAAGATTATGAAAGGAATATGCAGAAATGAACTGATTTTTTCTATTCAAGAAATGGCGGAATTCACACTTACTAAAGGATATGTTGAAATCCAGCCATAGCCTGCTTCATCCTAAACTGCATAACGGAAACTGAGGCAAATAGAAAACTACATGTTATTTTGTGCAGTGAAGATGTGATCCAGAATTTCCTGAATGCAATAAAAAACCCCTCATCAACCTCAAGAGATTTGTGATCAGACCACATTTAATTCATTTATGAAGAACTCATTTTTGTTTTTAGAATATAGAGCAGAAACTGTGAGAGCATATTCTGCTCTGAAAACACTATAGTGCCACAGAAAGCTATCTGCATCTTTGAGAAGTTAAACTGACCATGATAATGTGTCACTGAATAAAAAAAATAGAAAAAAAAGGGAGAATTTGAATCAAAGTTGATAATGAGCTTCAAGGAGGAATTGTTAATGTCTGTGCTCATTAAAAAACAGGGATTAAAGCAGTCCAATTAGTGCCCATGCATGAGAATAAAAAGGACGAAGTCCAAAGAGAGAGCAATGGAAATCGTAATAAAAGACGTTTTGTTCTTGTTTAGAGGTTCCTTCATGCGTTTGTGAAACAACAGATAATTTATTTTCTCATTATTCAGAACTATAGGCTTGTCTGCTTTGAAAACTTGTTTCATTTGCCTTCAGATGACTTTTTAAAGAAAAAGTATCTGTAATTAAATTCCCATCTGCAAATAACATCAGAGTGAATTGCATATTCATGCAACTAGATTGGAACTTTTTCAAATGACAATTTTTTCTTCTAATTATCTCTCCTTTAAGGAATTGTGTATGTGCTAGTGTCTCCTGTGTGGAATAGAAAGTAGCAGGAGAAGTGAGATGCTTTGCAATGAAATGCAGTGCTTTAATTGCAATGAGATCCTTTAGCCATCTAAAAGGTAGGCATGTTATCTATGCACTTACCAGCTTATTTAGATTGATAGAGACAGCTGGGTGACTAATTCCATATAAATTAAATAAGGAATTTACAGCAGCTTTCAGAGGTATCAAGTATTCACTAGATGATTCTGAATGACTGTCCTTGACTAGACCGTAACTTCTAAACAGCTTGAGCAGGGTTAGACAGATTTCTGCCTTTTTTTGTGGGATTCATCTTGCAGGTGCAGAAATCTGCATGTCTAGAGTTAAGCAACATGTCCAGCATTCTTCATAATTTCAAAGATTTGGTCAATCCAGTCAAAAGACCCTTGAGAATTATTTGACATTTCCTGAGGTAAACATTTTCATTTTGTCACTTGTGGTATTTTGTCCTGAGTGCCCAGATCTGGGGGTGAGCCAGGTGACCTCCAGAGGTCCCTTTCAACCCCAACCACTCTGTTATTTAAAGTCTTGTCAGGAAGAGTAACAAGAATTGCCCAAGAACTAAAAATACATAACTTAAAATTATCCTGCAATATTATCTCCTGACCTACCTCTGTTATGATTTATTATCTGCAATGTTCTAAGGTCTAGGGCTCTCAGATCTAGAGAAGAACTGTACTGTATTAGTCATTAATGTCTATTTATATGTACATAATAACACAAGGCTGAAAAATCCAGCATTTGTATTGTGGGAATAGGCAGCTGGGATCTTTTCCCAGATCTTTTCTTACACGGAAATTCACTAAAGGTCTTTTCTTCTTTCCTGGTGCTCTTCCCATTTCATCTGAGCTACCACTTTTTGAGAAAATTGCTGTTTATCTTATGGATTTATTCACATGTACTGCAAAGCCAACCAGTCAAAATCATGAAAAATCACTTTCCAATGTAGTGAGATCGTTTGCTACATCAAAGAAGAAATGCAGAGTACTGTGGTGCATTCCTCTGTTTGTATAAAACAAGAAGGGAAAGGCAATTTTTGTGGCTTTTTTGTTTGTTTGTTTGTTTTTGTCAGCATTACTTAGATGATTATGCAAGATTGCTGGAAAATGGAGAAAAATATACCAGTTGTAAGCATAAGACCTCTTTCCAACAGATCAGTGGAGTGAAAATAACCCGGCATCCTTTTTCAGCAGGCAGGCTTTTAAGTAGTATCAGCTTGGTGGTAATGGCCCATTTCACTCAAGGATGTTATCCTTAATAGGATCCAAAGGATTGCGAACAAAATTTTAAAACTTGGCTGCTAAATCTATATTAGGTCTACAAAACAAGCATTCAGAGAGTGCGTGAGGAAGCAATGGAGCATAACTCTAGCTTGATGGTGAGGGCTTACTCCTGAGGAATCCTGCATTGTGGCTTCTTACAGTCCTGCCCTTAACTCCCTGCCCCAGCCACTGTTTCATGCTAATTGCCTCCTCCTGATCTTGGGGAGGTGCTCTCATATCAGACCACAGGTGGGGGGACGCAATGCTTTTCTGGGACTGAGGATGAAAAAACACAAAATTGAGGATAGAGGAGAGAGGGGCGATTCTGTAGGAGACATGAGGACAAAGTAGAGTTTAAGGGAAAGGCAGAAAATTAGGAGAGCAGTGGCAGACAGGAAAAGAGCCATCAAACCCAGAGGATGGAAGAATGGCATGGAAGAACAAATAACAGAGGAAGAAATCCTGGATTATGTAACTTATTAGAGCCAACATTTTCAAATAGGGGAAAGTTTTTTCTCTTGAATAAGTCTGCCGACAAATTTTGATAGTGGTATCTGCAGCCTTCCTGTAGATTTGGCATCCCATTACAGATTAAAAGGTAATATGCAAGGAGTACTACAAAATCTAGTATTTAGAGTGGTGTGTTGGTCATACTGGTTTGGAAAGCAAGAAATGTAAAAATCCTGGCTGTGAGCTAATGCCTGAGTAGGTATGAAGAGCTCTCCTACTCTAGAAGAGAAATTCAGTGATTAACTGATGTTAACTGAGAAAATACATGGGACAAGTGAAGCTAGACTTTACAGGCAAGGAAATAAATCACTAAAATGGATTTAAAAACAGGGAAACATCCAATTTCAGGACATTTAAACTTCACATGTCTGGTGCATGAATTAAACCTGCAGTGCATACAGTGATTGCAGTGATTTAACATGTGCCTAAAACAGTGAATGATAGAAAGTAACAACTGAGATGATAAACTATGTCATACTGTAAATATTCATAGAGAAACCATTTTTATGGTCTCCGTATCATAAAAAGATCAGCAGACACCTGAATGACAAACCCAGGACAGAGCTGAGCTGGGCTTCTTGGTGAAGAGACTGGAGCAGAGACAGATTTTGGAGCAGAGGCAGATTCTGGAGTAGCGACCTGTGGGCAGTGGGTGAACAGCTGCCCCACGGGGTGCAAAGTGGGGGTGTGCCCAGGGTACCAGCAGCCCTGCAGCACTGGCACCTCCCAGACTAATGCAGCCCCAAGTCAGTGTGACTACCAGGGAAAATATCAGACCCTGAAAGGAAAAATTAACATGAATACTCCTCATTTCTACAAACTAGCCCTTTTTTCAAAGATACAGCATGTTTTTCCACCTAGTTCAGATCTGCTTAACGTAATTTATTTTCTTTAACATATGGATATTTAATTTGTGTTCAGAATAACTAGCTTAGACCACTAAGTCGTTAGTAGTATCCCTCTTCTAGCCTGCAGATTGACTATCACTCTTGCATCTATTCATTTAGAAAATGAAAATGAAATTCAGAGGTAGATAACAATATACTTTTTTCATATCCTGCAAATTGCAGAGTTTCTGAGTTGTCTTCATTAATCTGTGTGAGATAGAAGTATCTGCCTTTTGTTTAAATTACCTTTCCTATTGTGACCATTTGAATACACAGATAGTAAAGGCTGTAACCGCGCTGTGATGATCTTCTAGGCAAGTCAGACTGACCATAGCAGAGCTTGTTTGTAAGCTGAAATTTCAATTGAGCGCACATTCTTTTTTTTTACTATCATTTTAGGTTATTACTTTATTATCTAGTTTTGTCGACCTGAGGGAGCAAATAATGTTAAGGAAAGGTCTGAATCAACTGTGTGAGGCATCTGGGTGAAAACGGAGTGAAGTTTCCAGACAATGTAGTCTATCAGAAAGTTTTTCAAAGCATTTGAAATTAATTTTTAATTCTTAACTTTTACAAGATCAGTTTTAGACTCTTTGCACTGAGTTTAATGTTATCAAAAGCAAATCAAACCAAAAGACATTCCCTTATCATCAAATCTGCCTCCATGCTGCCCTTCTAACATCTTATCTTGGTTTTGTTTTCAAGGGCACATCGTAGCAATTTCCCAGAAAAAAAACATACCATGGATGTTTGGGTCAAACAGTTGGCAGTGGTGGCACTGCTTACTCTGGCTGATGCTCATCTGCCGAAGCCGGCACGGGCCCCTCTGGTTCTGCACAAGCCTTTCATGGTTGTCTGGAATGCGCCAACCGAGCAGTGCAGGCTGCGGTACAAGGTGGACCTGGATCTCTCTGTTTTTGACATTGCGTCCAACATCAATGAGACCCTGAGTGGATCCAATGTGACAATCTTCTATCACACTCATTTGGGATACTATCCCTACTACTCAGAAAACGGAGATCCCGTTAATGGAGGGGTGCCCCAGAATGAAAGTCTTATCAAACACCTTAGCAAAGCAAAGTCTGACATTGAATATTGCATACCCATGAAGAAATTTCAGGGACTTGCAGTCATTGACTGGGAAAACTGGAGGCCCCAGTGGGATAGGAACTGGGGCAATAAAAGCATTTATAGAAATAAATCTCTCGAGATTGTTAGGAGACGGCATCCTCGGTGGTCAGAGGACAAAATTAGGAAAGTGGCTAAAGAGGAATTTGAAAATGCTGGCAGGAGTTTTATGAATAACACCATCCTTCTGGCTGAGCATATGAGACCAAATGGTTTGTGGGGTTACTATCTTTACCCAGACTGCTACAATTATGATTACAAAGAACACCCCCAAATATACACAGGGAAATGCCCACCCATTGAGTCTTTCCGCAATGACCTCCTGCTTTGGCTGTGGAAGGAAAGCACTGCTCTCTACCCTTCTATATACCTGGATTATGTACTGAAGTCAAGTCCAAATGCACTAAAATTTGTTCACTATCGGGTTAAAGAGGCAATACGTGTTGCCTCAATTGCTAGAAAAGACTATATTTTGCCTGTGTTTGTTTACTCCAGACCATTTTATGCCTATACTTTTCGTGTTTTAACAGAGGTAAGCAGACAGACTTCTTTCAAAATTTAGGAATTAGAAATAGCCTCTTAGAAAAACATATGTTCTAAAAGCTTTTCCTGTATGAAAGCACATACACTTTTTTTTTTTTTCATATTTAAGGCAGCCCCCTGAGAGGAAGTACTTTAGTCACAGTACAAACCTCTATGCCTTTCAAGAGTTAATATCGCAGTAGTTTGGTCTACCTCTGTGAGATAACATTGTATATTTTCAATGAGGGTAGTTTAGAAAGAAAGTACAAAGAAATAATTTCCTTCAGGATGTAATTCATTCTGATATTTTAATTCTTCAGGGCAGCTTGTGAAACGAACTTGACAAATTTTGTGAAGTTTAAAACTAATTAGTGCAATGGAAAGATAAACTTTCATGAGAAAGGAGCCTCAGGGCTTTTTTGTTTCTTTATGCAAGTGTAAATCCATTCAGTATAGAAATAAACTAGTGAAGCAAAGTAATCTGGCCTGGAGTTCCTAACTCCACGGTGAACATTGGCCACCTATCTCACTTTTCAGAAGTACATCTTCATGTCCAACAGTTAATGCTAAACTGTGGAGTCCTTTTATCAAAGAAACCCAGTTTTTGAGTCATGCAATGTTCCATCAACTAGTGATCAAGTGCAATAAATATGTAGCGGCCACAAATCTGATGGTGAATCATATATGTGCAAATCTGAGACTTTCTGGATATGTAATGATGATGGTTACTCTGACTTTCTTTGTGCACGTAATAGAGACACACAGACACTTACTTATTTCTCTAGTAGTTTTCTCAAGTGCCAAAAGTTTTTCTTTGGTTTCTATCAATTCCATGAGAAAGGCGAAAATCTGGGGCAGAGAAGTCATGGAAATAACCCCTTGATGACAAAGGGCCCCTGGGGGTGCTCCCTCCCTTTATTTTCTGGAGAGCTGCACGGGAGATTCCTTCTACTGCTGCCAGAGACAAGTTCTTGACTCAAACCAGAACAGAAAAAGGGACAGAAGTCGCAAGGGAAAGGGCAAATTCAGTCCAGTGAACCACAGGCTGTGGGGGGCTTCAGCCTGGAGCTGGAGCTGAGGAGGTGCAGCAGATCCCTGAGAGCCTGAGAAATGTTTCAGGCTGACCCCAGGAAGCAAATGGTACTTTCAGGCTGCCCCTGGGAAGCAAATTGTACATAGAAGTAATTATGAGTTTGATCTGGTTCATTATCAGCAACCAGGAACTCTCTGGAGCTGTTCTCTCTGTGGAAATCACAGGTGCTAGCTGACTCAGAAATCGTGGGCAGATAGGCCAGTCTGGTCCTAAAGGCAAGGAGTCACTGGGTTCAATACAGTCTCTGGGAACACCTTCACTGAAGAACTCAGGCTAGGAAATACATAAGAATTCTTCAAATGTAGTCTGTGATAATACATTTTTATAAAATTAATTAGTTCCTTGAGCAATATAAAAATACCATGAATGTTACTGAAAGTTATGAAAACTAGCATGCTGTTACCAGTTATGTGTGAGTTCAAAATCTGTGGTGGTACATAGCTACTGTTTTACCTTAAGCTATTTTCTGAACAGTACAGTGGTAATTTGGAGTGATGCTCCTCTCAGGTTACATTCTTTAACTCACCAGCCTGTTTTCCAGTTGCATGAAGCCATTTACTTCTGGATGATTTAAAGATCACTTTACAACTCTGCAGCCAGGAAAGATCTTTGCACAGCCAGAGAAACATACTTAGATTATGCTCCACCTCATATTTTCTCATAAGGACAGCATGGGCAGGGTACTCAGCATGGGACAGGGTTTAATGTGTGTCCAGACTACACACATCATCTGTGAGATCAGCTTGGGGTCTGACAGGAACTTGCAGGGTTGCATTTAAAAACCTTCTATATAGGAATGATCCAGAAAATAATGTCCTTGTATTCTTTCATAGCCCTGGAGCCACCAGGATAATTTAAATGTGGTTTTGTATGTTCAGGTTTTAGACTAGATTGGAGCTTCTCATTTGACCCATGCCATGCCCCTAAGTGACGCTCACAAAGTTACAAACAAGGCACAAAACCTCTGAGCTCCAGAAACAATGTGCATCAAGGTAACAAGGAAAGGTACCAGTGTAGGACAATGACATTCAGACTAAATGGCCATAGAAACATTGGGACAGTAGGCAGTTGGGACAGTTACCTGACTTCTGTCAGGGACTGGGCCAGGAGAACCACAGCCTTGCTCCATTGAGCTGTGCAAGTGCTGTACTTTCTATTCCAACAGAAACACTACTGATGCATTCAAGACTTGTATGCAAGTCCTTCTGTACACAGGGCTTATGTGAAATCGCACAGTGGAGTCAGAAAAAATGCCTCTGAGTCAGAGTCACTGAGGGAGAGACACAGGTCTATCAAACCTTCAGAAAGATGAAAATCCCAGGTCCCAGACAGATGCTGTAGCTGTGTATGCTGTACCTTTCACCCTGACTGCATCTGGAAATCGGGTGAGTTGTGCATAAGGTGTCTGAGAAATTAATCCTGCTTTTTATCATGGAAACAATTTATAAATCCTGAATTTGGATCCAAGTCATTATGAAAGGTTTTTGTATTTGCTACAAATGTCTATAAGCAGTTTGCCATCTGTGGGGTATTTAGGAACTTTCTGCCTAGACAATTCACTACTAAGCGTGTGGGAGAGGGAAGTCGCACAGTAGCATCTGTGCTTCCTGACTAGATGGCTGAAGTCATTAATAAAGCAGGATGACAACTGACAAATGATTAATAATGGATAACAATCCTGTTCTTCCCCTACAGATAGTCTTCTCTGATGACCAGGTGTGCATGTGTATAGAGACCACTCCCTGCAACCATGCCAGGCTTGCACTGCCATTGCTGAATACAGAAAACTCTCGTCTGTAACGAAGGCTCTTCAAGATTACACATATACTTATTTTTCTTTCCTCAACACATAATTAGAACTGATTGTCTCGTTTCGTCTTGAGCTCCAAAACTGAAATGATTTAGTTCACCTCCTATTTTTTTGATGTCCAGTGCAGTGACTTGGGTGATCTAAATAGAAAGAAATATTGACAGATACTAGAGCCTCCTTCTCCCTGCCCAATCAGCCTCCTCTTGACGACCTTAGGTAGTTGCACACTGCCTCCAAAAGCTTGAGCAAGAATGACCATCAAAAGGGAAGAGGCTTTGTTGACTTGATAATCATTCACAGAAATACCAGTCGCCTATGTCTGATACAAGGGAAAAATCAGGATTCTCCACCTAGACAAATGCCAAGATATTAATATTTAAAATATCTAATTTTTTTTAATTGCTTGTTTTCTTCCATGTGAAGGTTTTATTACACTCTCACAGAAGAGCCATGCCAGTGAGCCCCCACTAATGCCAAGCTGTGCTGTGTGAGGAGAGGCACTTGGTTCCATCCCAAAACCCGGACTGCTGTGTCTGAGGCTGCTGCTGGAGCTCATGTGCCTCACTCAGTTCTTCTTGGAGGCACCTCCTTATCTCTGGCCCCAGTTTGCCACTCTCAGCTATTAGGAGAGGCGCATATCTTTCCTTTTCTCAAAATACCCACATGAGGAGCGAAACCTTTATTTTCTAACCCTGTCTGTGGCACAGGAGGAGGAAGAAGGGAGTGGTGCCTCCCTCTTTGTATGACCATCCACTGGTCAGAGCACCTACCTCTGGTGCAGAAGGTCTTGACTCTGCTCTGTTCCCCACCTGCCCACGATGAATCCAGCACCCCGTGTCAGGCACCAGAACAGAGTTAAGGAATCATCAGACCAAAAAGAACAAGTGATCAGAGAGCAAAAGTAAAAGCAAGGGTGCAACCTCCTGTCCATAGGTCATTTAGGGAAGAGCCCTTCTGTGTTGATGGCTTTAGGGTTACTTTTGTCAGTTTTATATCCATATGAGTTAGACATGAGGTGCTGTAATCTTTTTGCGGATCTGATAAAAGTAACAAAAGATAGATGTGGAATATGGGGTTATAAAAACTAGATTTACTGACTTCTGGTCAAGCACTCTAATTCCCAGAGCATATTACTCAGAAAAAGTTTATTTCAGGGTTTGCTCAGGTCTTAGTTCATCCATCAATGCTAGATATTTATTGATTATTTATTCTGGATGTCTGACAAGTTTTAATGAATATGTTAATGAGATCTTATATGTGTCAGTGTGAAATCACTCAACCGTCATGTGAGTAATGTAGAATCACAGTCCAGCCTTCGCATCTGGGTAAACTTCATAAAATGTGTTGCAGATGACAAAAGCCTGGGAACCCTCATTACCAACACATCAGACTGTATTTCACGTTCTTTTAACATTTGATATTTTGATCTTTAATTAACATACCTTTTTTTTTACTGATTAATAAATTAATTCCCATAGGAAATACCCCTCCTCCTTATTTCATCCTTAAAAATAACACCTGTAGCCCACACCACTATCCTTTAAAAATTGCTACTGGCCTGTATACTTTTAAGAGTAATGACGGTCTCTAAAAGACTGTTTGGATGATCAGCAGCAACACGAGCTTCAGGCATAGGCAAGTTATACCTTATATCACTCTGAACTCTGCACTAAGAGCCAGTAGGCAAGCTCTACTCTTCCAGACTTTTGCAGGTTCTCCTGCACTGTTTTGTCCAACCTTTAGTTAAGGGTCAAAGCCCCTGCTTACTCTGAATTCTTTGCAATTGTCTTTGACTCTTCAGTGAATTCTCCATTTTCCACGACATCTATTTGTGCTTTTTTTTATGTCTCTCAGACCACAAATGTTTTGGGAATGGGAACTCTATAACTGTGCATTGATAAATCAACAGGCACACTTACACAGAGAAATATATTATTTAGTAGTAATTAACAATAATAACATGGTTCTTCCACTCTATAATTTTGCTTTTCTAAGGTCTCACCACCATACTGAGATAATTTGCTTCGTATTTTGGATGGTTCTCTCATTAAAGAGTTGCAAAGACGGTATAAAAGACCATCTCTATATTTTTAAAGGAATTTTCTCTTTGTCAAATTGAGAAATATTGTAATGTCTGTCATTACAAATACTGATCAGGAATTAATTTTTAATCAATTATTGTTGACAGAAATGGTTTTAGGTGTAATTGATTATGCCTAGAAATTTGGGGGAAGAAGTTCCTTCCCATGTATTTTTGAAGATTTAATTTCATTTTTCTAGACACAATATTCATAATCTCAGAGAATGGCTTTAAGAGACTTGGAAGATACATTGCCACGCTGTTGGCAAGGCACTGGTGGCTCCTGTTCTACACTCAGGCTCCTCTGGTAGAGTTGTATTATTGCTACTGCTATGACTCAGCTCCTTACTGGTTCGATTCTAAAAGTGGACATGGTTAAATCAGCATGCAAATGTGCATTTGGGTGTGTTTTTGGGGTTTTTTCCTCCCACTCAGCACTTGTAGCAGGAAGAGAGGTTCATTTTTCAAAGATATGTTTCCTGGATTAATGGCACTCATGCTGGTAGAAACAGCAGCCTTGTAATGCTGTTGGCATGGCTAAAGCAGCATGAGTTAGACCCCTGCCTAAAGCCTGTCAACTACAATTAGACACTGTAAGGGTGATCCATTGATGTGTGATGATACTTATCATCACTTGCCGAAAATGTTGCCTGTGTAGGTCTGGTAATTATTCAAAAACTAGTAGATAAAACAGATCACTCAATTCTTATTCCACAGGCTTGGTTGGAGGATAAACTATAACAATTGGTTGGTTGTGAATAAACTATAGGGATTTCATGATTTAGTAGGCACACTGATGAATGCCACCTATGTAAACCTTTGGAGAGACACAGAAGAGCTTTCTAAACTAAACAGTAATTTTATTGTGAAGAATATACCGCAGGACCAATGTTGCCTCTGGGAAAAAAAAAAGGAAGTGATGCCCATATCCCAGTGCTTTTTTTGCTTTTACTTCTGTATCTTTGTTTTTCTCATGTGTGGATTTGGCCTTATTTTTCAGAGGGATCTGATCAATACCATTGGGGAAAGCGCGGCTTTGGGAGCAGCTGGAGTTGTTCTCTGGGGCAGTATGCAATATGCCAGCTCAGAGGTATGTTGTATCAGTTTATCAGTTCTTAGGAATCACCTCAATACCTCTTCTCTGACACCACACCCTCCATAGCACCTATCTACCCTTATCAATGTCATCAGCCAACAACTGAGGACGATGGCTCAGTACTACTTTCAGGTCTCATTAGTTTTGTTAGGCTGAGAAGTCCCATTGCTTCAGAGCACATTGCTTTGGGCAGGTCATTTGTAGCTCGGTCAAATAATGAGTCCAGGTGAGGAGAAAGACAGCTTTCCAAAAATGCCATACAAATATAAGCACAGCTTGTTTTACCGTGTTACTCTGTAACTACGGCAGTTGTCCAGATTGACTGGGAAGGGATGGAGTCTGGAGGTGAGGTATTTTCTCCAGTTGCTACTGTTGAAATGTTACATGGAAAATAATGTCACAAGAAAAGCCCTAGTTACTTCTCCCTGGTTCTTCAGACTTTCACAAATAAACCTTCTTGAGGAGATGGGAGACAGCACTGGAGTTTCCCAGGAGGCATGACAGGATAGCCCCCATTCCTAAACCTGGGCTGGCCTGTGGTGTCCACTCTGCATTTCATGCAGTCTGCTCTCCTACTCCTGAAGTCCCTGACTTGGTCAGAGGAACCAGAAAATCTGAACTGGAACTTTCTAGCTGCAATTGCAGCAACTTCTGTGCTGGTTTATGAAAATATGTGGCCCCTGGTAAACTGAAGGTATTGGAGTGATAAGGGCCAGAGTGGTGCTTTAAAAGCTGTTAGTCCCATGCACTTCTCCTAGTCAGCAGTTACCAGAGATGTCTAAAGGAACCAGTTAGTCTCAGATTACCATATGAACTCTCTTCCTGCTTCCTGGAACTCTTCCCTTGTCTCATACTGTATGTCCCTAGCAGGCACTCAAATAGAAACTATAGTAGAGGTCAATACTTCTCTAATCTTACCCATAGAAATAAGCTCATTTAAGCCAAATAGATCACTCCAGTGTGTACATCCAACAAGATTTATCTCAATGTATTACTTTGGGCAAGAACAGTTTAGTACTGGCATCTTTTTAGATATAATAAACTTGGACATAGCGCTAGATACTGGGAAATGTGTCATGGTCTTTTATTATTCACAGGAGAGCTGCCTAACCGTGAAGCAGTACATTGACGGACCTTTAGGACACTATGTCATTAATGTGACCTCAGCAGCCAAACTCTGTAGCAAAGTCCTGTGCAAGAAGAATGGAAGATGTATCCGCAAAAACAGCGACTCCTCTGCTTACCTCCATTTGTCACCCACTGATTTTAAGATCCATGACCATCACTCAGAGAGGGGCCCCAGGTTCCAGGTGACTGGTGAACCCAGCCTGGAGAGTATTGAAGCCATGAAGCAGAGATTCATTTGTCAGTGCTACCAGGGCTGGACAGGAATATTTTGTGAACTGCCTGACCAAAGGCTATTGGAGCCCTGGATTCATGTAGTGTTTAGTAGATCAAGAAAAGAAAACCTTTTTATCTTCCTCTTAGGAGCCATGCAGCTTCTTCTGCTTTGTTCTGCACACTAAGGTCTTTTAAGGCAGTGCAAGGGAATAAAAAATGGTGCCTCTAAGAGTTCTGTTTCTTAGCAATTTTTTTTTGCAAAGGGAAAAGGCATTGTTGACTAAATAATTTTATTCTGTTTAATAATTTCCCACTCAAGGAACTTTTTTAGACATTAAAATTTTGAAAGCATTTTTTTAACAGCTCCTTTACTCCTACCTTGTGTTTCACTCGTGTTCAACAGATGAAGATTCTGCTGTTGCAGTGGAAATTATACCTGAGTAAAAAAGTTGAATGAACTTGTACAAAGATTCAACCATGTAGAAGTTTAAAAAAAAGAACAGAGAACCTCTTTGTTTCAGGGCTGGGTGGTTTAACATGGTGATGAGGAGAGTCTTGTGGACCAGGGACTGGGAACTGTTCTCTGCAGCTCTTGCTGAAATCAAGTGGTACATTGTGTGAGCAGCTGCACTGTGCCCAGAGCCACAACCACTGATCTACTGCTTCTGCATAAGCAATGTGAAGAGCACAATTATACACCAGCACACACTTTAAAAAATATATGTTTCAGTATTCCAAGGCCTGATTTGATTCATGTTACTTCTAGAGGTATGGGTATTTCCAGTACTGGTGTTATGCTATCAGTTTCAAAGATACTGTTTGACTGAACATCTCTGCAATTACTTTTAGGAGAGGGGATTCTGAGCTCTGAGAGCAGCGCTGGCGGCTGGCACCCAGCAGCACTTCTGCCTGGCCAGGAAATAGGGAAGCGCTTCTTTGCTCACCCCAACCCCTTGGGAAGGAGGCATCCCTGCTGCCTTTGGAGCTGCTGCAGGTCTTTGCTTTCTGCTGGCTGGTCAGTGAGTGGGAAACGAGAACAGGCTGACAGATCCTACTGTCAGTGTGTGTTTCCCTCAGCAGGTCAGGAGAAAATGAAGAACTCTATTCATTGAAATATTTTGGCTTTCAGCCTTTGGCTTCAGATGGGGACCTCTTTGAAGGTGGTATAGCTTAATGATCTACTGATTACTGGTTAATTTAGCGTCCATAATATGCTGTCCTGTCAGTCTGTGCCATGTCCGTTTGCAGATATTCATTGGTTCACGTTTCGTGTGTGAACAAATGTATTTCATCAAAGACCTATCTGTCTTCCACATAGCCTTTCAAAGTAACAAACAATGGATGCCTTCACTGAATTGAAGACAAGCCCAACAAATTCCCTACACCACTTTGACTTACTAAAATACTTTTATTTGAGGTTTTTCTATGATGTATTGAACTGGGTATTGTTCCAGATCATGGACACAGACATTAGTAAGAAACTCACATGTGGGTCTAAGACTTCTTTTTTGCCCTTACTAGTGTCTGTATTGATCATCTGTGGCCTGACTACATTGCTCACATTACACAGTACCCTATTCATGTAGCAGTTTGATTAAAATCAGCAAGGCTATATGGAGAAGATACTCAACTGTCAGGAGGTCTGAGTCTGGCTCTTATCCAGGCCCCCTTCTTAAGACTGTCCTAAATTACTTTAAACATTAACATGTCTCTATGAATTATAATCTGCTGTATTCTGTGTAATCTTCTTATCTCTGAACAGTTTTTCATGGTAACCACACATACCAAAGCTATCTTTGCTTTGCCCAGACCAGATTCACAGCTGGTGTGAAAGGTGATACTCAGATTCACTTGAGCCAAAGATCCAGCTCATAACAGATGTGCAGTGGATGGTAAGGCTGCCTTTAAATCTAGACACTAAAATTGAACAGATTTCAGTTAAGTAGAGACTGAGCGACTTAGGCACTACAGTGAGTCACTGTAATGTCATGTGCTGAGAAGCCCCAGGAGAGCTTTGCCACTGACCTTTTGCTTTGTAATGTGTAACAGCAATGGATGACAGCAAAAGTAAAGGTAAAAAACTTCCTTATTTTGGAGTGGGAGAGAAAGGATTAAAATTAAAGTTTAGAAAAATTTACAGCTATTAAGAGCTAAGCCTTTAAATTGAAGTTATTGTGTATCTTGTAAAATACTTTTTTTAAAAAAATATATATATATTCTGCTTTAGCCTCTTTATTCAGTTCAGAGTTAGTTAAACTTCAAGAGAACCTACACATACTTTAGTATCTTCAGAGCATAGAAACTATTAGCCCAGTTTTGCTAAATACTTGTCACCAATGTCAGTCTGTATCTAAACTGGATGCTCCTGGTTTGTGTGATGCTGTCCTGTAGAGCTGAAGTGAAAATGTTGTAATGCTTATGCACTGTGTCAGTGAAACGTGTTTATAAAATGTTCTGTGCCACATCGCAATGTGTTTTCATTATTTCTGTATACTTATAAGAATAAATGATGTTGAGACTTAAATAGACAATTTATTTGAGTAGCATAAATTCAATTAAACTGATATGAGGTCTTCATCAGCTAAAGTTCTGGTAATTTGTGGGAAATTTATGCAAAATAAACAAATGCTGTGGGTGAAGTGTCTGTGTTCCTGATTCAGTCTGTGGTGTATATTCTGTATCAGGAAACACTGCTAGAGACCTATACAAGTACATAAGGCTCTGTCGGTTTATGTCAGGTCTGAATTCGTCTAGTGGTTCTTCTTTAGCCTAGGGTATGATTTCACACAGAACAGTGTATGAGTGTCTGTGGTAGTACATCCATCTGGACACAAACGTTTCTGAATTTGAGTCATATATTTCTGTGAAGACCTGTGAGCCTGGTTCTGCATCTGCATCACTATGTTGTCTTAGGTAAAAGCAAAATCAGAATTTGGTCTGGGGTTCTTAATAATTATTGAAGGAATCAAGCATCTAAGTGAATGTAATTTTACAATTTCTTTTCTATTTCACGAGGTTAGAGCCGTTCCTGTTGTGAAGAAAACAACATTTACCATAAGACAATATCCCTGGAAGAGGTAGAGTTGGATGTAGCTCTGCTGCTGACCGAGGATAGGCAGAAGTTGCACCGATGAATGTAAGGTCTCTTATGTCTTGAGTGCTCCTATGTGGGATCACCGGATCACCAACTACACCAGCCAGTATCAAAGTCAGGATGTATTTGATCCCTTAGCTCCACAGATGGGTCACCTACCAGGAGAAGTTCACTATGTGGTGCTGCATTAATGCCCTTTACCAGGCAGAATCCAGGGTGGGATCATGCCAGGTTGGCTGGAAACTGATGCTGGGCAGGACCACAGAGCATGTACCACATGGAGAAACATGAAATGTAGTCAAAACCTTGGTAACAAGCAATTTTTACCTTCAGTTACCCTTAAATTAATACTACTCTTAAAATTAAACTATGAACTAATTGATTCACTTAATACAGAGTGTACGGTTCAGTCCTTGCATCTAGCTTGTATGTGTAGTACAACTACTTGGAGAAGGGAGAGTTTGAAGCAGCAGAGAACATGTACGATGATGTCCTTAGCTAAAACCAGTTCTTAAACCGTAGTTGATCCTGGGAGATAGATATTGATTTCCAGAGACAATAGAAATAAGAGTTTGATTAATTTTATCTGAACCACTTCTGCTTCAAGATGATCGTGGACCTAGACCCTAGTTCTTCCCAAATGTTGAACTGTAGAGTCCTCTAATTAGCTGAGGATAAACAATACCAACAGACTGACAGGCTTTCAGCTTTTATCAAGTTTTCTGATTTCGCACTCAAAAACTTTGAAATTTGGGGAAATAATATGCTCGTTTCCTATTTCTCTCTCACCACAGCTGGGTGTTGCACTTAATAAAATGCATGTTATGAGCAACTCATAAATATATAGAAAAGCTGGGACTCATTTTGTTCCACTTCCATCTGACTGGTAAATGTGTGGGATTGTGGTTCCAACTTGACCAGCTTTAGGTGCCACTGGCATCTTCCTTCCACTCCCAACCTTTCCTCTCACTCCCATCCCTCCATTGTGGCGTGCTGTTCCCTACTTGTGCTGGCACAGCTGCTCAGAGGCCCTTGACCTGGTCTTGTTTGGGAAACCACCCGGGTCAAATGTTCCCTTGTTAAAATAAAGGTGCTTTCCTACAATGACTTTTTTTTCTGAAAGTCAGATTAATTACTCTATCTGACTCACATTGTTCTGCCCATGATGTTGAGCCAGGGCTAAGGAAGTGGACAAAAACCACAAGGAAGTGTTAGCAAAGCCATAAGCTGAGTATTGTCACTCAAGACAATAAATTGTGAGTAAGCAGCCTTGGTATGCAGTTGGCAACATCGGCCATGGCTCAGCCAGCCCGTCCCCTGGGGTCTGGGGTCTGTGTGGCAAGGGAGGGGCAGTGCCTGGCAGCCTCTGCCCTCCCACCTGCCTCCATGCGCAACAGCAGGCAGCACATCCGTCCAAGGATGGGGATACTGCCATGTCACGGCACCTGCTGGACTCCCCCAAAACTGAGGGCTCCTTGTAGTGATCAGCCCAGACCTTGGTGCCTCACCAGACGCCAAAGGCAGGATAAGTAAAACTCTCCTGGCATGGCCCAACTCAGGAACACAGATATTTAATGTGTTTTCTGAAGTACCCATTTGCCACTGACTCTTAAGGTTGAAAAAAGATGAGAAAGGCTTCCTGGATGAATGTAATCATATGGCATTTTTGTGTTTCATCAGCTTTTTCCAAATGCGGTGTTCTCGGCTAGGGTCAGTGTAAAAATGGAAACTATAGGATTGTTTAAAAAGGAGCTAACAGCTCTCACCAACAAAACCAACAGAATGAAATCTCAGAGCAGTTTGGATTTGTAATGCTGCACAGAAACACCTTTTTGTGTACAAATCTTCTTTTAAAACTTGTCCTAAATTAAAAATTGTATCAGTTCTGCACTGAAACCATTTGTTGTAGATAATGAATTAAATTTGCACATCATGCACAATAAGGATACATATGAAAGGTTTTTGCCAAAGAAACTTTGATATGCTTGAGACGCTGTGGCAGCCACAACTTCTCTTTTTTTTACCTTTCAGGAAAACTAATTTCCTGACAATCTGTGCCAGACTCAGAGAGTAGGAGTGTTTGCAAACACAGGTTACTCTAAAAACAAGTTGGAAATTATAGTTCTGTACACTTTGAAGAACCATACTGACTGGGAACAGTGCAGCTTCTCAGATACAAAAGTTCTACCCTTCTAAAAGCCTAAGGAAAAACAATGCTGTTCCATACTGCTTAATGAATTTAAATCTCCTGAGCTGTTTTACTCAGCCGTGTGCCTTCCACATAGCAGAGCACGAGGCGGTAAGGAGCAGCTAGAGGTCCCATTAGGAAAGAGGGGAGAACTCCTTCGGTGGCTTCTCAAATTAAGTGTGATTTAACTTTGAGAGTTAACTTTGCTGCTTTTAACAGTTACAGCATACCAGGTTATCACTTGTTGAATGTCAACAGAGCAATCCTATGGTAGCGTTTTTCTGAGGAATGCTTTGTTTAAGCTGTTAGAAGAAAAGAAGGGGATATGTGTATAGATATCCAGATATATCTAGGCGCAGATGTAAATAAGAGTATGCATGTTCATACTGTAATGCATGTGTCTGTGAGTTTGACTCAGGAACAGCGGAACAGTTCTGAGGGGGGTGAGGCTTTGTTTTCTGCCTGGCAGGAGCAAGCTTGGAGCAGTTGCATAATCTTATAGCCTGGCATGTATGGCCTGTGCTGCTGTGCAGATTATGTCTGTTATGTAACCACTGTTATACAGGAGCTAACAGCATCTAACAAGCTAAAAATAAGCAGACTTCTATAATTTCAAACAACAGTATTTTAAACGTCACTTATGTGTCTGCTTCTATTTCAACATTAAATTTGGCCTCTTCAAAAATTTTGTTTATTTTTTGACTAGGTGATGTTTTAACATGCTGGCAGCCTGTTTTCTCAAAGAAAGTCAGAGCTCCTTTGTCATTTTTCCATTACAGCAAGAACTTTCCTAAGTTTTATTTAAGGTGCTCTCCAATATCTGTGAAAACAAAGCAGCCCAGAGCATCAGTTCTGCTTTTTCTCCTCAGACAGTCAAGAATTCTGATATTTGTGGGTAATTTTTGGAAAAATGATGTTTGTTTCCTGGATAGTAATAACCTTCTCTGTCAGTTAGACAGCAGATTATTATATATTATTAAGAGCATTTCTTGTATTACTCCTTTCAACGCTGAGTTTGCATGGTAGAAATAAAAGCATTTAGTTTTTCCCTCTGCTGAAGGTGCTCCTTACCTTGGCTTTGTGTCCACTTGCCCTACGTGCTGTAAAACCCTGCAGGGCTGACACCTCCCTCCTGGACTGCAGTACGGTCAGTGGCTCATGTACATGGAGGACAGCTGGGGTTCTTTAGCTGACACTTGCATTCACATTGTGTTGCTACTCTTGCCCTCCATGTGCAGCTGTGCTTGCCTGTCCCCACTGTGAGGGGAAGTGGTTATTTTAATGCCCAGGGAATCTGCCTCTCCGTTTCTGCACATGGCTCCTAATCGGAATGTTAAAAAAGGCTCATGCCAGGTATTGCCTCCGCTGTGCTGGCTGTCAGTATAGGCAGTACCCAAAGCACTGGCAGGGCAGTTTGATACAGAATTTCCCTACATGCGAGTCCACAGACCCTGGTGCCGATGCTGATCTTCCTCCAGTGGGACCCAGGGATGGGCTAACACTGCCCTCAGGCAAGATGCAAGCTCGTCTTGGTAGGGACAGGGCAGAGGCAGGGCCAGTGCATGCCACTCACTGCTCTATCAAAAGTACTTCCTCAAGCTTTGTAAAACTGAGTCAGGCTCGAAGGTCCCGCAGAGACCTTGAGTACCTACAAGGGACAGCGATGCTCTTTGCTTGGGATTAACTAATACAGGCACGCACTGAAGTCCTTTGGAAACTTTGTTCTGCTCCTTGGACAAGTATTCTTTTCTTAAGTGTCATCATCAAACTTTACTGTGTGGAATTTGGACATTGTTTCTAAACCTGGAAGTAGGGAGGAATGACACAAGCTCTTCTGGGGCATCCGTAGGAATTCAGGTACTGATACACCTCTATTTAGAAGAAATAATGATTTGTAAGCGCCATTGCTGCAATTCTGAGGTCTGAGCACACATGGGAGCACACATGGATTAAAAACCAATAATAAACCAACCTGATTTCACTGACCATGCTAATTCGAGTGGTAAAGTTCCCTCGCTTTTCACATTAACTTCAGCAGGATGCAATCTCCTATTTTAATTTTGTTTTGATTTCTCCACTCTTAAAGGGGCACAACCTCATCTGCTGTAAGATGGTTTATCATCATTGACTTGGAGTAGCTGAAAAGCAGGCATGAAATATTCATGTTTGCTTTGTTCACCCTTGGAATTTTCCTTTTAGACTGGCGTTAGTCCATTAGTTCCCAGCACCCACCAGCTGCTGTAAGGACTCAAAATATCCCCTCTGTGCTCCTTGCAGTGAGGCAGCAGGTCCTGTGACAGCTGACAAGAGCTAAATTGAAAGGCACTACAGGAGCACAGCCACTGAGAGAGGCTCATTAGGTTTGTTCAAAGTCTCCATCCATACACAAGGCTTACCAAGGTTTACACGACCCCCGGCTTAAAATAATTGCAATAATCCCTTAGACTGACAACACTGAATTGTTGTATTTTCTGCAGCACTAACACTTAGCTCTAATGCTCAGCTGGTGGGGATGAAAAAAACAAAATGGTTTTTTTTGTTGTTATTGTTGTGTTACAGCAATTCTGTAGGAGTAGGAAGAGAGGAATGTCACCCATATCTGCTGGTGCTGGGTGCAAGCTGTGATCACTCCACTGCGCGTGTGGGTGCTTGTTCTGCTCAGTTTGGGGGCCGATCTCACCCTACTTCAAATGCACAGTAACTCTGCTGGACCCCCAGGAAGGGTGGTGGGAGGACAGTCAGCTCCTTTCTGCAGCACAGAGCTAACCTCCTGTTTAATTTTTTTGAGAAGAACATGCTCAGAACATTAAGGATCACTGGTTTAATTTTCAGTTAGAGTTTGCCATACAATTGCATTAGGAAAGTGGGCAGAGAGGAAAGTTGCTCCTCAAAAGAACAAATTCAGCACATTTTAAAATGCTCTGAGGAGTAAGAGAGCCAGAGGGAGAACTCAGGCAATTCTGATGCTTTTAAATGGGCTCCTACATTTTTTCTTACACAGCCTGGAGTCAGGTGGCTGGCTATGCTGGATTGTGGTCCTCTGTGCCACCGTGCTGATTCTATAGTGTAAGCATGCAAAATATAGTTCCTAGTGTAAAGGCTACTGCTTTTGGAAAAGGCAGGTTCTGGAAAACCTTTGGGCTTAAAACAGGTGGAAAACTGCGGTAGTCACCACTGAGAACCTTGTAAGGCTGGACATGGGCCAAAGAGGCTTTGTGATTATTTCAGTGTGTGCCAGAAAATAACCCAGTCACTGGTATCAAGAGCATGAAGGAAGTACAAGCTAAGCATAAGGACTGCTTTTATAGATGTTTCAGGGCCCATTAGATCAATCCATCAAACCATCTGTGTTTTGCTAAGACTAAGCATGAGTCTCATCTCCCAGGCTGGGCCACTGTCAGGCGTAATTGTCTACAGATGAGAGATGTTTATGCAGCATGAAGTGGGGCACATTTTTTAGTTTCAGAAGTCCAGCTATCTAGTAGGCCACCAGAATGCATGTATTATGTAAATAATAAGAAAAGTTCACTCTGGTGGCAAAAGGAGCTGAGATGATAGAGGCCAGATGATTGTCCTGATGAGCCCAACACACAGTTGCAGCTTGTCTGTTACAATGTGATCTCCTGTGTCCTGAAGTCCCACAGAAGTCATAATAAGTTAAATTTTACTACAGAATTGCCTTCCAATAATTCAGCATTTTAACTTTTGATTCATTATTCAACTCATTCTTTACAGTGCTAGGGAAATAGCTCAGTTGCATCAGATTCATACTTTAATTTGTAGCATTTTGAAGAGGCCCTGCCCTAATTTCGAAATGTCCCTCAGCTGTTAATGCTGCTCAGGTTTTCTAGCACCTTCATCAGGTTCAGTGAAGGACTGTACTAAAAGAGTTTGAATCTTGGCTATAATAAGCCATCAGTGTTCCTGGGTCATGTAGATAATTGTGAGATAAGGTGCATTTGTATTATCCATTTTTATCATTATTATTTTTTCTCCATTTTTGTTATCCGTAATGCTGTATATTCAGTCTCCTGCATTTACTAACATAGCAGAGATACTCTGCAGAATCTCAATGAGGCGAATTACTAAAGGTTGCCTTGAACTAATAAACCCCCATCCATATGAGAAAAGGTAGAGACAGCAGAAGTATCCTGCCATACTCCCCTCCCTGAGGCTGCTGCAATCTCTGTGGCTCTTGAGGTCACCTCCTTTGCCACCAGCCCCCAAGCACATTGCCACCAAATCTAGGTCCAGCACAGAAAGCAATATTCACTGCTGACAGTGTGACTTCAGCTGGAAAAAAACCTCATTCCATCATCTGACTTCTGAGTGCATCAGCTTTAGCTTTGTTGATAAAAAGTCAACAAAAGGATTATTTTGTAGAAGTCCAGGGATTTTATTGGATCTCTCTGGGTGTGAAAATTCTTCTTTCAAAAAGCATGCATATCTTTGATAAGAGTATTTTGCAACTGGCTTGCCTGTTGAGACAGCGTGGTTTAAGCCCATCAAGGTTGTGCTGTGTCAATGCCATGTTGTTGTAGAAAGAAGAAAATATCATTGTCTTTATTAATAGTTTGTAATTTTTCTAATCCCTTGATATGAATACTGTAACATCACTGGAGCAGGTTTTCTGTTACAAGATGGTTGACAAAGCTTGAAAATGTATTCTTGTGTTCTAGATTAACTGGGGGAGACAGATACAGGGTTTATATCTACTGATGAATGCTTAGTCATTTTCTTATCATTTAGCCAGCTATTTTTTTTTCAGCAGTATCTTTTGTTCTGGTTCAAGTACTTCTCTCTATGTCTCTTCATTTCAGAACTGCCTTTTTAAAGCTGATTTTGCTTAGACTTAGCTAGAACTGTTTGCTGCCTAGTAAAGACATACAGTTTCTACTTTCTCTCTATTGGAAATTACTGTCCATTCTGCATTTTCAAGGTCAGCTGGACACCAAGATGGGCTGCCTCTGTCTTCCCCTTGCCAAAGGAAAATCTAGTTAGCAGAAAGGGTATTCTGGGTTTTGTCAACTATGATAGACACAAGTGAAATAAATACCAAGGAAAAAGAGGAGGATAATTTTTTAGCAATCTGGCACAACTGGAAGCCAATTTGAAAAGTCTGGGGAAAGGGAAAAAAATTGAGCAGAGCTTGGGCACATCCTTTCAGCATGTTGCAAACAAGTGACTTCAGAAACTGTTCTCAGATGGAGCATGTATGTGTTTGTGTGGTGGCTAAATGCATCAAATGGAATAAAATTAGAAGTCAGAAGTCAGTGATTTGCCATCACACTGAATAAAAAAGACCAACTGTTTCCTCCTTAACAATAAAGCACCTACAAATATCGTTCTGTGCTAAGTTCCCCAGGAAAGGTTTGTTTCAGGGGGCAAGGTGGTCTGCCACTCCCTTGCAGTCTTCAGTAACCTATAAAGATATTATAGTAGTTTTTATGTTGTTGTTGCTGCTGCTGCTTTTTATTATTATTATTTTCTTCAGCTTGCTGATACTTTGCCATGTGCCAGCTCAGAGGACTTTGGAGCAACAAATCAGTATATTCAGCATGAAGTAAAGCCTAGGGCTAATTACACCCCTGTCCTGCCTGAGGGGAGATGTGTGGACCCGCGGTCTGGGAAAGCTGAGCCTCCCCGCTTCCCACTGGTAGGAAGATCTCAGGAAGAGCAGCCTCTGGTGAGCCCCATGGGTTTTGGTGTGATGGCACGAGGTGGCATCGGGCCTGCCAGTGCCCACCACTGATGTGCTTGTGCCAGGTGACAGAGGTCCTGCGTGGGAAGTGCTCCCTGAAATCGGATGTAAATCACCTGAGGATGTGCCCAGCAGAGGTAGTGACACCTCCCTGGACCAGCCTGTACAGGCGTGGAAGCAGAGGGGCAGCGTGGTAGTACAGCTCTCACGGGGGAAACTCAACTTGCTGCAGTTTAGAATCACAATATGAAAAACAAACAATTGTAGGGATTTGCTGCCCTCTGGCAGGATTTTGTTACAGCTCTGATTTTCTGAGAACTGCAAGAGCAGTGCTCAGCAACAGTGCTCCAGCACAGCAAGGTCTGCATTTTCCATCTGTTTTTTGCCAAAGCTGCTGGTCAGCAGTACTGCAGCTTCCCTGGAACCAGGAAGGCCAGAAGTACATGTTGATCCCAAGCATGGGCTGGTGTAAGGAGCAGGGCTGCTGGGCTGGCAGCAGCTCCCTGTCCCTTTTGTCAATCTCTCTGGGGCTATGGGGCAGCCTGACTCTCTAAAGGTGGTCCTTTTGTTCACTGTCTCCTCAAAAGAGCAAGCTCACCATCTTCCAGCTTTGGCTGTGCAGCCTTTTGGTGAGAAAATTCCATTTGGCCTCCCTCTAATGCTGACAAGCCTTGAGTGGTTTTACCTAGTTTGATTTCTAGTTTTGATTACCTAGTTTTGCCTTCTGAGAGATGATCAGGTAAATCAGGCTAATTTTCTTTAACGCCATTTTCTAAACGGCTCAGTAATGCTGGTATGGCACTTGTGGATGTGTAGGTACCGAGTTTGAAAACCTGGACTTGCTCTGTATTGTGAGTCTCATGGGGTGAGATTCTTTGACAAAACATGGAGTTCTGCAGTGTCTGCCCCGTACTGCACTGGTCCTGTGTATGGCCTGCCTGGTCAGCAGGAGGAATAGGCACACCTTGTATGCTTTAAAGCAATCTGGTGCCTCAGACTGTCAGAAGACTATATCCTAAAAGCATCAAAGGCTTATTAAAAATACCTAGGTTGGTTACCTTGGATGTTGATGGTTTTGATGAAATTAGGTTATGCTAGGCCTACCCTAAAATAACAGAAAAATGGGGGATTGGGGAGGCCCGTTAAAGTACCTCAGGTGCATAGATATTCCTTATTGTTTTTGTGTTTTGAGAGAAAGGAAGTAGAGCATGGCTACACTATTCCCAGCAGTACATATGTAACAGCCTGGCTGCCCATATGACACCTGTGATCCTCACCTCCAGCAGGTCACAAGCCCAGGAGATATAGATAGGTAGGCAAGGGCTGAGAAAGAAGAAAAACAAAACAATAGAACTCAAATACAAATCCATGATGGTTGATTGTATAGGTGAGTGGGATTTTCCCAGAGTTTTGAAAGCAGGGGAGATCTTGAAGTTGGAAAATGATATGACTCCCTCTCTCTTACATATAATTATGTAGGTTTTGCTGTAGGGGCCTTGTGATTAACGATGCTACTCGTAGCAGTGGCACAGGCCTTAGCTTCGAAGTCCGCATTGCACACTGCAGTGCTGTGTAGAGATATCAGACATGGTCTGGAAGGCACTAGCTGCATGTGATAGTGTAGTTAGGCTAATAAATAGCTCAGAACAAATGTCCATCTATCTGCTTTATTGCTATCAAGGGTTTAAACTTGGATCCCTTTATGGTGCTGCACAATGGCATTGAAATATGTGTGCTTGTTTAGAGCTATTTGGAGTATCTCTGGCTGGCATTGCATTAGACTGGTCAGGGATGCTCATGAGACTGTGAAGATGGTGATAAAAGCCAAGGTTTGATATTAGAGTTACTTTTGTTGTTATCGAGAAAGCTTGAATAATAAGGAAGCCGTGTCTTCATCAGGCTTTCCATTGCAACAGCCACAGCCACTAAGATATCTTGGGGCCCACTGAAGTGATGGCAACACCCTGGGTGAATTGATGAGAAAACTCTGTTATGCTGACTTCCAGACTTACACCAATTTACTTTGGCTGGGACCGTTTGTGTGGGTTAGATTGTGCTCACCTTTTTTCTTCAGTGTTAGCATGGTAGATGCCTTAGAATTGATTGCTACAAATTCATATTCACATGTGGAATAAATACTAATACCTCTTCTGTTACGTTCTACAGAGGCACTGGGAGATCTGCCCAATGTCATCTCTTAAGTCATGAAAGTGCTTCCTGGAAATGGAACACAGTTATGCGTTTTTCACCTTTCAGCCCCTGGCAGGGCTGCACATAGCACTCGTCTGGACTTCTCTTGCTTTGAAATCAGCCCGACCACCAGTTTGGGAACGTAAACCTTTCAAGACTCCTGGAATGCCTGACAGAACTGTGCTTCCTGAGGTATGATATACTGAACCTGAAAATGTTCTATATGATTTGAAGCCTCCTTGCTAAAGCAAGAGGGCAGGCACATCACAGGAAATCCGTGTTAATGGTGGCATACCCTGAAACTTCAGTTTTCAAACCGATTCAAACTTTCAAACTGAATGAAAAAAAAGGCATGGCATTGACTATTACATCCCAGCTGAGGTCTTCACTGGGGTAGCTGTCACAGACTGGGCACACTGGAGGCCTCAGTGTGCCTGCAACTGTGGTGCAAAAGATGTCTACAGGAGAAAGTCCAGGAAACTCATAACTGAAATGGAAGGGAATATTTCAGCAAATGATGTTGAATGTTACCAGTTTCCTTTGAAGAAAGTGCAAAAATTTCTATGAAGGAAACAGTTGTATTAGGAATTAAAAGCAAACCAAAGGGCCTGGGGAATGCTACTTATGCCCTGACTGTCACAATTGCAGTTTCTGTGATTAGAACTACACTGGTTCCTGCCCAAAGAGTGAAGTTTTGAGGAACAATGAATTTTCCTGGCTCTGGAATAGCTTTGCAGCCCTATATCTTTCCACTGATATTTAGAAACCCCTTGGAAACAGTCAACAACCTTTTGTACTTTTCTCAGTTTAGGTTGAATGAATCCATAGGGATTTCCTCCATGACATCTCAAGATTATGCTTTGCCTGTATTTGTGTATACCTGACTAGGCTATAGAGAGCAGCCTTTTTTAGTTTTCTCTATTGGAAGTTTTTGCTGGAACAATATAGGCTGCATTTGTCCTTTAACCATTCTTGCAGATGGTGCATCAGGATGGAAAACCTCCTACTTGGGCCAGCTCTGCTGGTTCATTCTAATTATCCGCATGCTTTAAAGAGCGCAGTGTTCTGGAGGAAAAGTACAGCCTTGAATACCTTTTTTTTTTTTCTTTTTTTGCTTTAGTTCCTAACTAGGCTGTACTCAAACACACACTTGAATGGATTAAAAGGATTTCAGAAATTTGATGTAGTACATAGGAGTCTGTTAATACATTAGTCATCTCTGATGTCCTTTCTTCTGCTCAGGTATGCAATCACTAATCCCCAGGTACCTGCCCTTTTCTTAAAAGGGAAACTGAGACAGAGATGTTAGCAGCTTGTTCTGTGTACGTAAGAATGGTAAATTGGATCCAGTAGTCTTTCTGCATGCCTCCACCTCAAAACCATTTAATTTAGTCCCATAATACCTACGTTGGGCCAGGCCCATGGTGCCCCAGAACAGAGGAGTATTGCTCACATCAGCTGAACACATACAAACACACACATAAAAGTATTTTTGAGGTAAGTCCATTACTCTAGCCTTTTTTTAATGTGATTCTGGACATCCTCCCAGAACCTGGATGAGGGCAGTAGACTTCCTGCGAAAAAGAAGCATAACTTGTCTGTCACTGCCCTGGTTCTGTTCTCACCTGTAGACAGTGACTGCACAACCAGCAGGACCCAATTTCTCTGTTTCAGATTTTAGCAAATGAGCTGTATTTTATTTTCAAGCCTATGTTCGAATTTTCAGCCCAGGTACTGAATCTGAAGCTGGCATCATGTCTGAGAAGGGGCATTACCTCCCTCTTCTATTAGGTCTCACTATGACCTTATCACTGCCATTACTCACCCACTACACTTCCCAGCAAGGACCTTCACTTCTCTTGCTCTTGAAGACATTAAAGGAGATGGAGACACTTGCCTTGGTGGTTTCACCCAGCTTGCTTTTCCTTAGCTTTGCAAGGAGAGGATAGACAGGCACCAATAACTGCTGCATCCTCTTTGCCATTTTATGTCTAGTTCCTGCCTCTTTTCTCCTTCAGGAAACATATCCCTGTGAAGTTTTTTTCACATCAAGTCATTTCCTGATGTGCTGTGGCCCTCAAACTCCCCAAAATCAGTGATGGTGTCTAGGAAGTCACTTGCATATCAATGGCCTTTCAAATTCTGTGCTTGTGGCATAGTAATTCACTTGTTGCTGATCCTTAGTCATGGTTCAAATTATGGATAAATATCCAAGCACCAAATACCTTCTCCTTGTAGCCTGCTGTATCAGCAGGACAGTGAAAGACATCTCTCTGGAACAAAACTAGGAATGATATAAACTTGAAAAAATATTGGAACTGAAATTCTTAAGATTTGCCAAGTGTTGCATTTTCTCTTTCATTTAAGGTTGCACAATGCTGGTATTTCCCTCCTATAATGTGGGTCTATTTATGGTTGCTTTTTTTAGGTTTTTGTAAGAATCCGAGTGAGCTCCTAGGGAATGCAGCAAGAACAATGCATGCCTTTGGAATCACAGCTTTTAAATTGGAGAGGGATTGGAAAATAGCTGATTGACAGCAAAATGGCTCTCTCCTTCCCCTCATCAACAAAAAGAGAACTGAGGCAATGTTTCGAATTCTTGTGTAAAAAATCCCACTTTAATGAAAGGATTTAAGTTGCTTCTAGTAATTGATTAGTTATCAAATATGATTAATTTTTTTGCATCAAAGTGGATTAAAATGCTTTTTTTCCCCCGATTTATTCACTTCCTTATTACCAGCATCTCAGGCAGTACCTAAGTTTGCAACTTCTGTTTAATACTCATTGTAGTCTAGAACGCAAACCTTTAGCCAGAATAAAATATAGTTCATAGAGACCAGAATAAAACTCTAGTCTGAGAGACAACCACATAACATACCACTGGATTACCTTAGAAAGGCTGTGAAATGCTGAATTAACCTGACAGTGGTGTCTTTACTCTTTTCACTGTAGCAAGATCTTTTAAACGCTATTGGAGAGAGTGCCCTGCGAGCTACAGGCATTGTTATTTGGTGAGATATGAATTCAACTTCTTCAGAGGCAAACCTGAGCGTGACTTAAATGCGATGTGTAAGATCCTCATTTCATCCTGTTAATGGACAGTATCTGACTGCACCTGTCCTGAGTACTTGGCACCATCAGAGCTGACTGCTTAACCAGCCTTTGCTGTCCTCCAGTCAGGACAACACAGAAAATGGTCAGTTCTTCCTGGCCTAACAAGCGTCTTGTGAGGATCATAGGCAACCAGTAGTAGGAAGCCAGTGGCTAATACCACGGATTTTGGAAGACAGTTCCTCAGTAGTTGTCATCCTGGTCAAATTCCCTTCCAGCTCAGTAAAACACTAGGAAATTATCTAGAGCCTGATTAGCACACCAGACAAGGTCTACTGGTGTTGCTCAGCAATTTGTCAGGTTGTGAGAACTGTCCTTGTGTGTGGGCAAGAAAAATAAAGCAGGGTGCTAAGATCAGATGGAGAGTTTTGTATTATATATCAGACCTAGCCATGTTAAAATCAAAGATTGATTTTTGAGTCTGCCATGTCCTGGAGTTTTCAGAAAGCCACATATCAAAATTTGTCATAAGAAAAGACTTTTTCCTTAAAGCTGTGTGAAATAGATGTTCTGGGCTGTTTTTCTCCTGGCAGATAGTATAGAAAACCCAGCCAGCCTGAGGATGAATGGCTGAAAATAAGTGTTCAGTTGTCCTCAGCAAATTCAATTACTTCAGCCATTTTTTTAAACACTTGGATGTGGTTTCTGTCAGAATCAGTATGAATAGGAGGAGGAACTTCCTTCCACCCCAGTCAAGTGACAAAGGCAAGCTTCTGAAGCATTTCCATCAGCTCCAGACACCTACAGTTTTGTCACACAGCCACACTGACATCACCTGCTTTTCTAGCATGTATCATGGCTTCTTGAAAGATCTACACATTGGTGTTTCCTGGGGAGAGCAAGTTGGTGAAGTCATTTGCACCTCAATAGGATTATATTTTCTGTCTAAAAGTTCTTATTAATCCTTTAAATTAGTCAAATTTAAGTTATCCTGCATGGATTAATGTCATACTGGATAGACCATCCTCCCAGAAAATGAAAGATGAAGGGAGATTCCTAGTTTCTTTTCCATTTGAGTGAATTCAAGTTTGTGTTTTCCTCTTTCATGATCTGTGTGATAATGGTGTTCATGCTTTGAGCTTTCCGTAAGAAACAGAGGAATGAAACAGTCAGGAGCTGAGGAAGAAAAAGTATTAGTATATTAGTATATTTACTGAGAGAAGAATGTGTATATTCTAGTTCAAAACAAAGTGTCTATGTGTGGTTTTTTTAAAGCCGTGACTATTTAAAATAAAATAAATAAGTAGGAGCTCCTGCTAGGAGCAGGAGTATTATATATAGATGTCTTTGTATTAGAATATGTTCAGCTGGATAAGAAATAGACAAATAGCTATAGGAAAAATAGGGATCAGTGAGACTTATGCTGAGTTCCCTGCTTTTTTTTATATTTGATCCAGGCAAACATTTGCAACATAACATCCAACTCCCACCTGCTCCTATTATTCCTTTTTGTCTCAGAACCTTAAAGATCCCATCAGGCTTAGACCTTTGTGAATTTGCACCTCTTAGCAGCTTTTCCTTCTTTAAACGTATGTTATTATCCTCATATATCCTCAGTGAGTTATTGCCATAATAGCTATGTTAGAAAAGCAATTGTGCATTGAACAAACATCATGTTAATAGAGCTCTTGAAGGCAAGTAAGAAGAACTTTCATTATTTTTTTAACAGAATTCCATTGTAGAAAGAATTATTTTAGATTCCATTTAAGTTAGGAGAGACTGTGACTAAACCACAGCCAATTAATAAGAAATTAATCAACTTTACAATGATCCTTCTTTAAAAGAAAAAAATATAAATTACATTTAGGCTATTTATTTTCAAAAAGTAAATGAAGGAGATCTACCAAATTTTTTCTGAAGTATATTTTTATAGTGAAGAAAACTCAAGATATTTTGCCTTTTTTTTTTTTTTTCAGAATGGGTTGACTTTCTCGTAAAAATGCAGTTTTCGAAAAATCAGAGTGTTGATTGTGGCAGATTTTTCAAGGGAAAGGTGTAAAAATGATTAATTTGACATGTTACGTGTGCTGTAGGACTGAAGTACATGTTAGGAAACAAAATGTTGAAAGGTTTTCTGAGTGGCACTGAATTAGATGTTAGTTTTGACTCTTATAGCTGTCTTCATTAAGGTCACATCTTACAGGAAGATAGTCACACATAGTAACTGCATAGTAGGGTAGTGAATCAGTATTTTATAAAATCAAAATTCAAACTCTTCTGTGAATGTGTTAAATTTGCAACTGTCTGTAATACATTAATGCATCCTGTATGAATGTCTATCCAGGTGTCCAGGTATCCAGGTATGCAGGCCCAGGTTTCTTTCATTGAATATATCCACTGAAGTGGGACAACTAAACTAGAAGCACACTTTTTATGGGTGAGGGCATCTCCTGAGGGCCACTTCGAGTGCAGTGGGCTTTAGCTGGTTTCTATCTCAACAGTCTTGGCAGGCCAGATGATTTTGTGAGGGTCAGGTAGCTGGCACCTGCAGTGTGAGAGGATGTGCAGGATGGCACAGTGAAGAGATGCTTCCCAAACCCCACAGACAGGGTCTGTTCTCACTGAGAAAGCTGATCCAGGTGCTCCTTCTGACTCCTCTGCTAGCATCCCTCTCCTTTTGAAGCTGGACACAGGCCATGTGAGATGTAGCATACATTTGTATCAGCTGCACTTCTGGGATCAAATCCTCTCTCTTCTGTTCTCCTGTGAGGAGCATTTCTGATTTCTAATTTTATAACTTTTTTCTGTTTTCCTCTCTTTGTGTTTCCTGTTGGCTACATTTTGCTGTCTTCAACCAGGTGTTGGCATTTGCACATTTCTTTCCTGGGATCTAACCATCTAGCATCCTGTGAAGAATCAGAAGTCTTAAACTTCAGATCATGGGTTCCTCTCAGTGTCTATATCCTTAAGATTTAGACATAACAAACATTATCATTACCGTGACTAAATTATTTTACAGTATGAGTTAGACACCTAAACAGGCCTGAAAATCTGCACCTGGGCTCTCAGCAGCTGCGTGGTTAAAACTGTTGCAATGTTTGATGTGGAACGTAATGCAAAGTGTTATAATGAAATTGACACTGGATAAAAATTATTCTAGCCATACAATTTTTTCCTGCAGTGGATTAAAGTTCAACTTGTGTTGTTATACCTACTGAGTGGTAGTGATAAAATTAAGTAATCTCTGCACATCCACGAGAATGGATGTTTTTAAATATAATGAACATACTTTCTCCTATTATAGTACAAATTGTGATTCTTCCTCTCGTGTTTTATGAGACTAAACATTTCTTAGCAATATCAAGTGGAAATAATACATGAAACTAAAAATCAGGGGGGAGATGATAAGTACAGGACTCTCTTAGTGCTTTTGCTGGTCTGACCCAAAACCATATGAAGTCGATGGTAGGCTCCCTTGGTTTCAGTAGGCCCAACATCAAGGTGGGGTGCCTTCCAGGGAGTTACACCCCAAGGGTCTTGAGATCTTAATAGGTGTCTCTTGCATGCTAGAACATTCCTGAAATAAATCAGAAGGCATGCATTGCAAGCAAAAACATGTTTTAAAGAAGTATGTATAAACACCTAAACACAGAAATATCTAGAAGTGCTTGTTATCCGAGTTGGTAAAGATTTTGATAAGCTACTAAGCATTTAGATAACAAATAAATATCCTATGTGATTTGCTTTTTAACAATATTTTTTGGTATAAGATATGAAAATAACCTTAAATGTTGTTTTGCCTAACCAAAAAATTAACAAACAGATACAAATCTGCAAGTATCTCACTAATAATTGAAACCATGTACAGTTTCCAGCAAATCTAGTCTTTCAGCAGAGGCAACCAAGGTCATTGAAATGGTTTTGTAGCTGGGAATGAGAACAATACAGAAGGAAAGCTGCTCTGACATAATTACCTGCTGATCACCTTCCCAGGCTTTTCTATGAGTTACTTTGAAATGGGAAATCTGATATTAATTCTGAATTTCAGGTTATTTGGAACATTCATTTTTAGTAATTCTCTGGCATTGTGTACCACATTTCTCACTGGCTTTTGCTGACAAAGATATCTTCTAGTTTCTCTTCTGTTTCCTCTCATTCCGGAACAGGACAGATGTTTGAAGCTGGCACCCGGTTGCTGTTATACGCTGAAGTGGCTGTAAAATTCATGGTCTTGTTTCTTCATCTAGATCAAATCAGGCAAACCCCATCAGTATGTTCAGCCAGTTAGGAGGTACAGATCCATGTGACAGCAAGGTTCAGTTAGTGTTTCAAATTAAATCAGCAATTCTGATCCAGTGTAGGCAGCCCTTGTCCCAGTCATCCTGCCTTATTCAGTACTAAATTATTTTTCCCACATTAGCCTCGAGGCAGCTGAAGGGTAATGCTGCACCTTCTTGCCCATTTCTGCTGCTTGATATTACAGTCAGGATTTTTCTTTATCACTCAACCGGTTCCAGATGTCTGGATGTTGATCTTAATCCCAGGCTGGGACTTTGCTGCAAATCAGTTTGACAGTCAAGCGGAAAGTAGATTTGCCTTGGCATAATTCAGGTGCTTAACTCTCAGAAATGATGCTTAAACTCAGCAATAACACTATTAAATACAGCACTTTAAACACTGTACAGATTGCATCTCACATTCATTTTAAATTGTGTTCTTCACTGAAATTGGTGGGAATAGGGCTTCTAAGTACACTTAATGAGTCAGATTAATAGTTAGGAGTTTGTTTCTATTATTCTTATTTTTATGTAGAGGGGATTAAAAAGTAACTACCTGAGTCCTCATACCCTAAACTATGATAGATTATTTTATACTTATATTGAATAATTTAATCACCAATGCCATTGTATTGAGAATAGTAGAATAAATTACGGATCTCTTGTATATTTTTACAC
This sequence comes from Rhagologus leucostigma, assembly GCA_013397725.1. NCBI lineage: Eukaryota > Metazoa > Chordata > Aves > Passeriformes > Rhagologus > Rhagologus leucostigma. The sequence goes on from VZTD01001028.1 coordinate 687,408, forward strand.
ATACTTCCACCTTGTGCACCACCGGTGGAAGACTGAGGAATGCCACTTTCTGAAAATGACAGAATTACATCTAAATCTTAATATATCTTGAACTCTATCACTGTTGTACCGTGAACGACGAGAAATGACATGACCGAGATCAGGAGAAAAAGGCGTATTAAATTAATTATAAATCGATTTTTATATCTTGGGTCACCAGCATGGCATAAGGTCGTTGGTTCTTTGACCCACCACCTCTCAGGATGATTGGCTAAATCCTATAACACCCATTTCAAAACAATTCTGCAACTAAACATAACAATATTGCAAAAGATTGTACAGGTGCAAGATAGAGGAATTATTTACAAAAACTCCCCAACTGTTTCTCAGCCAGCACCCGTGCGAAAGTCTTCGCTTTCCCACGGACACCGGCAGAGAGCTGGAAAATCTCTCTACAGCCAGGCTTTTAGCATCCACAGAACTCTAACCTGCTGAATTAGTACCTGAATTTTCTACTATAGTCCAAATTCAGTGAAGGATTTTCTAACTTAGCCAATGAGGCTGCTTACTCAGGTCAGTTTTCACAGTCTCCCTACAGAACTACAAACTCCCTACAGAAAAATAAAGTCTCAACTAAATGTGACTTTCTCAGTACTAGGAAGTGTGGAAAATGTGGCTCTTTTTTTAGCCCTCACTGGATGTGGTTGGTGAAGTCTTGAGCATCTATTCCCTGAAGATTTGTTTAGAGCTGGAGCAGCTCTGCAGTTTCCTGCTGAACATGGAATTTACGAAGTAAAGCCAGCCTTTTTCCAAATCTTCGGGCACAGGTCATTGAAATGGCCTTAGTAGCAAAGGCAAAGTCTTTCCTAGCTTTTTGCTGTATGTCAGAGCCATCTATGTTAAACAAATGGAACAATGGCGAGGTTGCCACAGAGAGTAGGAGGAAGGATGGCAGCTGAGCATTTACGGAAAAAGTCCTTAGTTTAAAAGACTGTATTTCTGAAATAAAGACTCTTACATGCCTTTGCTGCCGTGAAAATCACTCTTTATTAGAACACAGCACACACTTTAATATCATTCACTTAAGGCAACAAAAGCACAAACGGTTTACAAGTAACTCCTGAGAGGGAAGAAGTGGGTGTTTCTATAGGTGGTAAAATCCTTTTCTCCACTTCCTGAGTATAGTGCTTTTATTTTAATAATACACATTTTCTTATATTCCTTATATTCTGCACTGTGATTTATTGTATACTAAATATAAAAAAAGTATCTGATTTTATTAAAGCCAGAAATGGTTTTGGTTATATTTTAAATAAATAGAGGATTAAAGAAAATACGTAATTTACAGTCTGGTCTTGCCTTTATCTAAATGATTATTAGAGTTTCTGGCCTGTAAAATGAAATATCACCACTCAATATCACATATATCATTGTCTTATCTTGATATAATATGGACTTCAGTAGCAGTGATGTGCTTGCCCAACAATGTCATGCAGACAGAGAAAACAGTATGGCCTAACTTATGCCCAGAAATAAGCTGCATACACTGAAGAGCAGCAGGCCCCAACCAGTTCTGTTTTGTCAGGCAGCTGAAGGAAACATAGGAAGAACTGCAGTCAGAATTACCCAGTTTACAAAGGTTTTCTAATTTATACGGATGTTAGAGCCAGACCTGCTATTAGACTTCCCAGAAGATATGAACCAAGTTCAGCAATGTTTGTTTATCTCCTAAGACAAAATCTTTGTCTGTTACAGGAGAAAAGGCAGATTCTGGAGCTTTCCCCATCTTCCTTTGCCACTCTAATTCTCCCAAAGCTGTTCAGCTCCTGGGCCTTTAGTTTCACTACAACATTTTTCTGGAACAGCAGTGATTTGAATGTTTTGAGAAGCAGAACTGAAAAGAGAAAGGAAACAAAATGCAACAACTGTGCTGTGCACACAGGCAATATCCACACCTGCTGGGGAATAGGGCTTCACAAGAGATGCTCCACTCCCACCAAAAGCTAGCAAAATCCTTCCAGGCACTTTGACAGGTGTGTCAAACTTCCACCCAAGAGACAAAAGAACTCTTAAAATGGTTTTGATTCATTATGATAATGAAAACACATCTGCAAAGATGTAAAATTTGATTCCACATTTTGACTCTCATTCCTAAAAATCATGTTTATCAGATCCATGCTTTTTTGGGTTTTGTTTTTTTTTAAAACCCCAGAATTTTTACTTTAGTACTTGTATTGGTTATATCTGGTCCATGAGGAATTCTTAATGCCAAAGAGCATTACAGAAAATGTGCTATCTTTCTGAATTTTAGCCAGCTGTTTGATAAATAACATTGGTAGTTTAAAGCTCCTGCTGAATTTTTAACGATTTGGAAAATGAATCAGAGACTTCAGTGGGATTTCTCTGATTTATACCAGCTGTGAGTTTGAGCCTGAGTCTTTCAGAACTGGCTAATTGCTAATCAATTAGAAAACCTTTCAGTTGGTATGTGAAAAATAGCACTGAACTGCTAGTTCTGTCCTTGGTTTTTCCGGTGGAATTTTTGCAAAGAAAATTGTCTCAATCTTTTTAGTGGCTGCCCAGGCAGCAATTACAGGTTCTGCTCAAAGTAGCTGCTATGGCCTCTTGTGCTTTTAGGGCAGTAGAGGAAGGAGCCAGCAAATATGTGAAAGGGGGAGAAAAGAGAATGCAGCCATATGGGACTTGTGCTGGGATAATTTCACTTGTCAGATGGGTAGGAAAAGGCAAAGGATTGATTATCAACATGGATCCAAAGGAAGAGGCTGGGTGACTGTCGAAATGATATCCCACACAAATCATCCTGGGAGCTGCTGTGAGTCAAAGGAGGACCTACTTAGCACAACTGTGCCTAAAATTAGCACAACTGTGCCTAAAATTAGCACCAGCTCTCTGGTGCTAACCAGATTCCTAAATAGGCACAGGGAGAAGGGCAGTGCCAGTAAAAGATGATCCATGTAGGATGTCCAGGTGTTGATGCTCAGTGTGTGAACCAAGCACATAATGGAGAGCAAGAGTCAAACACCCAACCTGAACAAGTGCTCAGCACAAGCCTGGCCAATATCTGCTTCCACTGAGGGTCTGCAGAATCCCCCGAGTGCGGAGTTCTACCAGAGGTGCTGACTACCATCTTTTGGGTAGCAGCTTCAGAACATTTATCGCTATTGCCATAATCTACAGCTATAGCACTGGCCCAGGGGCTGATCTCAGCAGCAAGCTGTAAAATTTGGCTTCCTTCTTGCTTCTGCTGTCTATATTCCTAATATTTTATCTTGCCAAATTCATACATTAGTCTAGGGCTGCAAGGTATTTTGAGGAAAGCAGAACATTCAAGGCCAAACAGAAGACCTAAAATAGTCTTAGGCCTGGTTTTCTCTATCCCAATATCTGCATATCTGAGGCTGCTGATGGAGCTGCTTTCATCAAGACAACCTGATTTTGTAACCCAGTAATATTGTTTATTTCATCTGCTTTTACTATTAATTTTTTTATTTGTGTGGAGGATGGATGGAAAAGACTGTTTAAAAGATGTCACACTGGCATCCCCCCATCTTGAATTCCTATGTCTCGTCAGCTTGGCTTGTGTAGCAGGTCTGCAGTTCTTGGCTGAGTCTGGAGCAGCAGGCACACAAATGGCCCAGGTGGAATTATCTATTTTTAAACTGATTTCTGCATCAGCAGGAATTGGAAGCTGTTCTATAAATCCAAAAAGAGCTTTAAATCTCTCTCATATCCACTCCCGCACCGAGCTCACATCCTATTTCCCTGAAGTTAAAGCTTTACTCATAGAAATTTGCTTCAGGTGGCTCAGTTTCCTAGAATGCATTCGTTACTGCTGGCATAGCACAGTGAAGGTGGAGTGTTACACAAACAAGTAATAATGCTACTAATATGCGCTATTATTAAAGCTATTAAAACACCAACTGGAACTGCAAAAAAATCGGTGTCATTAAACATATATTAGGGCTTTATAATGAACAATCAGCATGACTGGTCCTGTGCAATCTTTGCAAACAGAGCTGGAGAGGAACAATTTCACTTGGCAGCTCTGTAGTGCCAGGACTGTACTTTGTGGTGGGAAGTGAAGGCAGAGCAGCGAGGGCAGTGGGAGTCTCGCTGTGGAGCCAGGCCTGGGGTGCAGCACCGCGAGCAGGGTGTGCTCTCAGCGCCATCTGCACCCCGGTCTGTCACACCGCCGCTCTCCCTGCCAGGGAGCTCCTGGGCAGGGAAAAGCATGGCCATGCCATGAACCTGAACCATGTCCAGGCAGGGTGTCTGAACAGCGCAAAGCTTTGAGGAATGGAGAATGTGAGTGTGAGATGTTACCTCTGGGGGATGTGACCCGTCTGCTCTGCAGAATCACTGCAAAGTGAGTTGCTGGGCTACTTGCTGGTTGCCATCAGAAAGTTCCTTGCCTGGTGTATTGGCAACCAGCTTTGCTAACTACTACACACCTATTGTTGCTTTTCAATACCTGGAGGATTTCCTCCAGTGGTGTTTGGCAAAATATAGAGCACAGAAGAAATAATAATTTTCATTTATAAAGGAACACGTTTGGCTGGGATTAGCTTGTAGATGGATTTCTTAAAGCATGCCCATTTTTTTCTGACTGAAAATTTAGTCTGGCATTTCTTTTCATGTTCATGGCTACAGATGAGATCAGATAAGTGACATCTGAGCACTGAATCTGACCTTTTCAAAAAATGGCATATCTATTTTGAGCATGCTGCAGATCCAATGCATCTCAGACACAGTAGATGTTCTCTGCAGATCAGCTGTAAAACTTCTGCCTCAGATGCCAACACTTCCCAAAGGTGCTGGACCACTGATCAAGGCATATTATGTTTGACCTATGTGGTGTGAAGAAATGACTGAAAACTCATAAAGCCAAATGTCAAAAAGAGCTTAATGCCTATTGTTTTTAATAGTTGGTGACTTTTAAGTCACTCACAATGTTTCCAATAAATACCTGCTCTTTTATAGCATGTCCAGCCCATGAATCTTGAAATGCTTTACAAAGCCATAAACAACCATTTTACAGATAGTCAAACTGTAGTCCAAAGACACAGTTTTGCAGACAGCTGAGCCACAAACAGGGTAAGAACCCTTGGACCCAGATGAACAGGCTATCCCCAAAGCCAAAGGATGAACAGGCTCTTGCCTTACCACAAACTACTGCAACCGTACATTCTGCAAACACAGACAGCCCCAAGAAGAACACAGGGAGGGTCCAAAGGACAGACAGTCCTTTCTTCACCTCAGAAATGTGCTATGTTTCCCCTGGGGTCTTTCTCATGCTTTGTCTCAGTTCCTGTGCATTGGCAGAGTTCTTGTAAGTGCAGTTGCAGCGCTGTTGCACTCCCGATGCTATCTGTTCTCAGCAAAAGCAGCTAAGTGGGAGGAATGGTACCAGAAATGACATATGGTCAATCTCTACTGTGCACTTTCATTCATTCATTCAAAATAAAGAAATCACGGACTTGCAGAAAAAAAATTAAAACCATGAATTGCAATTAGCAGGGGTTTTCAGAGTTTGCCAAGTGAGGCTATAAGCAGTTTATGTCTTAACTGGTTTCCTAAACTACATAGTATCCTTTCTTGAATGCTTTCTAGCTGTTAAAAGTAAATTTGATTCACCCTGCCTCCCTATACTCCTGCAATGACTTAAAGCAAATTGAGCAAAGGCCCTTTACTTCTGAATAAAAATGCCATGCGAGGGTTTTATAATAGTCAGTCCCACTCCAAACTCACACCTAGTTTAGCTAGTTCACAGCACCATTCCCAGCTCTCCCATCAGCCTACTCCCAGTTGCAGCTGCTGAATAGAAAAGTCCTAAATTTCTAACTCCTGAGCCTGCTGATGCAAGCCTCAAAAGACTGCCCTCAGGCTCAGGATCTAGAAAGAAGAGAGGAACTCAACCGAAAGGTGTCTCCAAGATTTCTGTGATCAGTTTTGATGACCTGAGGCACTGTCACAGGCTGTTCCAGGAACAGCACTGCTCTTGTGCTGCCCACGCTGCAGTGGTGGGATCAAAGCCTCCCTGGGCACACACCTTTGGGAGCACAGCACTGGGAGAAGAGATATGAACCTCCCGTGTGGTGCCTGGTCAGTGTCTGTTTAGTTCACAGTGCTAATACCCGAGCTATAGACACATGAGCACTGTGAGTACTGTCTTGTCTACTTGCTTAAAACATCATTGCATATACATAACTCAACATAATGGAACTACAGTAGTATTTCTTTATGTTGTCACCAGACCAATGAAATAAAAATTTGCTTAGTTGTAGCAGACTACCTTTATTTACATGGTTTGCTTATTTATCAAATAGAATGCAGAACCTGAATTTTACATTAAAATCTTTATTTTTTTTTATGTTCTGTCATTTTTAGGGATAGTTTACTTACCTGCAATTTTATTGTGTTTTCTGAGGAACTCAGTCTCTCTGACCGGATCAATCAAATTCTTTCAATCAGTCTTCAAGGCAAGTGTTAATGGAGAAGGATCTAAAATTTATTTTTTTTAGAAATTTTTTCTCCTTTCAAATAAAATTTGCTGTTTCCTTGAGAGGCTCAGTGAAGAAAACTTGCTCATTAAAATATTAATTGGAAACAGACAGAAAAGTGTTACGAACAGAGTCTCATATCTACTGAAATCTGCCTAGAGGAATGTGATTACCTAGTTTCTCAAAGAGACTTCATAGCACTGATCAATTCATTGCAATGAAAAACATGACAAGATCACCTTTCTAATCTTCTCATTGCTCAGTGGAAAATTTGATGGTGTAGGAATGAACAAATATGACTTATCCATATTATCTCATATTTCCTGGGAATGAACTGCTTCCAAAATAAGGTGAACACATCTGCTGATTGAAATATAAGAATGACATTGCCTTTTCTTATTCCGAACTTCCTTATTGAGTATATATTTTTACAGAGTGCAGTCCAAATCTTTTTCCAGGGTGATTAAAAAAAAACTGAGATGTTTTGCGACTCAGTTTGCCTTGGTAACTCTTGTGTCCCACGCTGGCTTCCAAGGCTCTGCTTTCTGAGCAGTTCCGCGTCCCTTCCTGTGCCATGGTGCTCCGGACAGGAGCCCACGCAGCTGGTGAAGCAGCACAGCAACAGGGTCAACAAACCAAACTCCTCTGTGATTAGCCAGGCCACACAGGGAGGGGGAATCAGAAATGCAGCCTGTGTACCCTGGCAGAGGTGGGCACCCTCTTGCTTTGCTCCTCCTCATGAGGAGCGGGATTTGTATAGTTCCTTGGCAGCTCTGCCTTTCAGACTTCCTAGGTCTGTCATATGGGCAGAGGTTTCGTAAGTGTGCTGGGGCTGCCCGAGCACCCCCGCAGCCGCTGTTGTGCAGCATTGCTTGTCAGTGCGTTTTGTCCAGCTCGACTAAGGAGGCCTGGTGCACGAGGCCAAGAGGAGTCAGTCAAAAGTACAAACACACTCACTTCAAGCCTCCGCCTGTCTATCACGTTTCTGACTTGTGCCGTTTCAGCAGCGTGCAGATTTTCCAATGGCTGGTTTTCATTCTCTTCATATCTATGATCAGGGACTTCAGCTTTTACAAAGCACCAAATGCTTCTGTCTGCATTCCAAGGGCCCTCACCCCTCCTGATCTCAAATGCGAGGAGGAGGTTGGGATTGCTTTGTTTACTGTGCCAAAGAGTACATGCCGTAACAAGTGAATGTGGGCATAAGTGGTGTGCCACAAACTTCACTCTGTGCCACTCAGAGAAGGACTGGAAGAACTGAATGTCTGCCAGCCAGTATAAAGGTAAGGTAGCCTGGGAACAGACAGTTCTGGTAGCTCTCTCCTGCAAAGCCTTGTAAGCAGCAGATCTCATCAGAACCAGGTAAAAAACCTCTGTATGAATTTACTTATTTTGGTTTAAGCCTGCTACTGTTCGAGCTGGGTCATTCCTAAGTGAAGGGTGGGATTCAGATATATCTCACCTGGCCTTCAGCTACCGTCCCAGAAGGATATGGGACTCCTATGCACCCTGTGTCATACCTGCCAATCCTATGGAGATACCTGAGACAGAACACAGTACTTATAATATACTGTATATAGACAAGTAAATCATCACCAAGTGTTTTTAAAATCGCTTGCAACAGGGTTTTGTGGTTTTAATCTGCATAAATTTGTGTTTATAAAAGAAATGTCTGTGTCCTAATATATGGGAACACTCGCAAAGATGGTTTGTTTTGCTGTGCTTGCTAATAAATGCAGAATGGTAGCAACCACAATGAACCAAGATTCTTACACCTAGCCTGTAGATGTTACCAAACCCCGAATATTTGCTCAGGTAGTTCCTAGCACTCTAGGCTGTTATATTCCTTCAACACAGCAGGTTTTCATAGCAATGTCTCATCACCACTTGATCCCACTTGCTGTCTGGCCACCTGGAGACCTATTTCACATTTATGATTTGGTGCCATTCTCTGGAATTCTCAACTATGTTACCAGCAGAGAGCGATTTGCTGAGTGTCCTTAGAACTTATCTTCTGGATATCTCAGGGAGAGCCAGATAATGTTGATAAACCCCAAATCTATCTCATTGTATTCAACAGCCTAGTACTGTAGTTTCAGGTTTGGAAACCAATAAAGGGTCTAATAAAGTTGAGAAGGTATTTGGTCTGAATTCAGGATCCTGGTTGGAATAATATGCTGAATAGGTAGGAATGACTTGAGTTTTGCTATACCTTTGATTTCCCCGAGGCAGCCAGACTGTTATGTAGTAGAATTTTTACTGAACGTTGCTCTCCTGTGTGCAGCCTGACCCCTGAAGCCTGGTTTTTGGGGGGGGATAAGGGTGGTAATCTGGGACATGTATATTTGTTCAGCTGGCAGCATGGGTCCAAGGCATCCACACAGAGACAGGGCTGGAGATGAGCACCTACGCACCATCTCTGGGGCAGGGACCAACAGCCCCAGGCTAAATCAAACTGCGGCTCCTGGGACATGTGCTGCGGGGAGGGACAGAAATACCATCAGTGCCCTCAGGGCCACAGCAGAGAAGTGTTTGATCCTCTTTTGTCAGTCACCAAGAACACATTGAAGCTGTGACCTTCAGGCATGAGAAGAACTACATCCACCAGAAACTTCGGAGGCTGTGACATAGGTACCTCTCCTAACACCTCGGTGCAGCAGGAAAAACGCTCAAGTTCCCTAAACCATAGGCAGGGTGCCCTATCTGGGTGTTTATTCTGAGAAAGGCAGGGCAAAAGAGTTTTCTGAAGCCTACAAGTAAAACATTTAAAACCAGATGCCTCCCTGTCAGGTGAGAACTCTGCAGGCTGTGGGTGAGGTGCTGAGCCAAGACCTGTCAGAACTGCCCTGCCTTCTGTCCTTAACATATTTTTTCTGTGATTGTTTTTCACCTTCAGAAAGTTTCCTAATTTATTGTCTTCATGGGATCTGATGTGGAAATACCAGCACTAATTACTCCTAATATAATTTTTTTCCTGACTGGAATTTACATACTTTTTAAAGCATCATCTGTCCCATTTAACATTAGAATTGAATAGAGACAGATCAGTAAGGTAGAGACCTAGAAATACAAGGAAAATTAGGACAGATGTGAGGGAACCTCCTTTACTAGCAAGATAAGAGTAACAAGAGAATAGCTCTAGCACACAGATTCTCTGCTGACAAGTTTGAAAACCTCTCCAAATTACCTAACATCTTAAGTACACAGTCCCCTCATATTTAGCACAAAGCTTCTAATATCCTAATGAGCCAGAAAAAAAAATCTAGAGCTTTACACACAAAAATAGCAAGTAACTTAAAATACACATTGCTTCCTTTGGAAAACAAAATAGCTAAACTCTGTGAGTAGTATCTACTAAAAGCTGTTCTTGGACGATACTGAGCATCATTTCATTAATATATTGTACAATCTGTCAAATTTATTTACATGTGCACAAACAGAGCTGTTATAAACATTACAGCATTGGTTGCTGCTCTTAACAGTGTTAGTGTTGACAGCAAGACTGTGCGTTTGAGTTTCAGTGTGTACATTAATTCCCACCAGTCTGGCACTGTAAATAGTAAAATATCTCCTAAGAGGCATAAACCGGGGCTACAATATCAAAAATAACTCTGAGAATTGACACATACTCAAGATGTCTTCCTACTAGGCTAACGGCAATAGTAATGGTAGTGAGATTTCCAAAATCACCTTCTTCTTTTAGAGAGACCCGCTCTCGTTAAGAGAAGTGATGCTGGCAGGTGGACAAACTCCATCAGTACAAAATGGCAGAGCTTGTTAATCTTTGCCAGCTCGTTGTGTTTGCACAAGGTAATGGCAATAAAGGAAGACCTGCCGCTTGGAATTATTTCTATAAAGGTACTATAATTAGCTTTCAGGCAGATGAGCAATATACTAAATACAATAATTTTTGGATTGTTACTCCACCACCCATTTTTTATGTAAGAGAACACCTTACAGCCTGGACAGGGCCTGCTGTATCCCTGTTTATCCCCACACTGAGGGATCATACATCACGATAAATTTGTTTTTACCATTAGTTCACCTACTAAGCAGCATAAAACAGCCCATAAGACAAATCAACAAAGGAAGATTTTAGAAGTGAGAATGCAAAGGGTTTCTTTTTATTGAAATTTCACCTGCCAAAATATACCTCTTCCTTTTCCATCTCCTAAAGAGCAGCAAAAAGCCAAAAGTGCAACAGGTAGGACAGAAATTAAGACAATGCCTTAGGATCTTTGTTGCTTTTTCCCTGGATTAAGGGGAAGGGCTCCAGCCATGGTGGGACCCCAGCTCAGGGCACCCGCCAGCTGCACAGGAGCAACCCAGAGGAGGAGATGATCCTGCTCCTGCTGAAGGGGAGGTGTCGGTGCCCTGGACCAGGTTTGACCTTCAGATCCAGGGCAACGCCACGGGTTTTGAAAGAAACCTTCAGCCAAAAGGCAAGGCTTGGGAAAAAAAAAACTGGAACAACTGTCAGAGATCTTTATTTTCAACTGCATTTTCCAGCACTTATGTCCTCTTATTTCCAAGGGATACAGATAATGCAATCCAGATGCTTCTCTGGCTATCACTTTAAAGACTTTTTTTTCAGGCAGGAAATGAAAAAATCCTTTTATAGCTGTTTCATTTCAACAAATGATTTTGCCTTCAGCTTTTTAACTTCTAACTAAATACAAAATGAAAATGAAAAGTCATTTCAACTAACAAACTTTTCTTCCCAGAACATTTTGATATTGTTGCAACTTTTCTCTCTTTCTTTTCACTGAGGTTTTATGCTAGAGAAAAAAGAAATAATTTCATTTATATCAGAAATATATTTAATTAAAAGCAGTGCCCCCTTTTAATGCAAAACAGCTTTTCTAGCAGCTTTACCTCCTGCGCTTTAAGTACTAAAGTCAAAATATGCTTTAAAACATTTGCTTCTGCACCTCTGCAAAAGGTGTTTAACATTTTAAAGCCTGAGATATTCAGAATGTAAATAAACAGGTGATATGGATGTATTTTTTCTAACATTACACTGCAGACTCCATGTTCTGTGTTCAAGAATGTATTTTACCAACCAGCTCCAACTGATTTAAATATAATTCAGGCTTTGAAAAGCTTTAAATACTTAAGCAGCTCTGTGGGCCTAAACCTTGCTCCCTCTGGTCTAATGTATAGTGATAATGGTAATTCAGGGATTACAGCACTGAAAATAAGAACAAGAAATACCACTCAAATTCAACAATCTATGCTTCTCACAATATTTTTTTTAAAATTGGAAATACAGATGGCACAAAAATGCCGCATATATCCTATTCTGATGGTTTTACCAAAATCAAGAACAGAGAAATTACTGGAAACTGCATTCGAAAACCTCACTTAGGAAATTTGCCTGGTTTAGGAAACTTAAACAGGTTTCAGTTACAGGTGGACAGCTTTTTGCAAGCTGAACAAAGCTTCTGAATATTCAGGTCTCTGAATTTCCTCTTATTGACAAAAACATTGGTTTTAATATTTATACTTCTGCATATAAAACCAGATGTTTATACTTTAACCAGCAGTTTAGGCAAAACAGAAAACTGAGCATGTGAAAAGGTCACAAAACCAGACACTGAATTTACTGGCTCTGGGCAGAATTGAAGGTTCTTCCCTTTGGGTCTTGAATGTTGTCAGTTTTCCACACTGCAAAGAGCAAATACCTCAAAAAACTTCTCTAAGGGTCACAAGCCAGCTGTTCCTTTCTATCCCATATAAACTTCAAAACTCAACAGTATATTGCTTTCCTCCACTATTATTGCATTTTCTATTGCTTCAGCAAAACTATTCTTCCCTCTCAATTTTCTGCTTTCTTTCTGCGAGAATTCACTATATCCCTTATCAAAAGCCAAGTTCAGTGACAGACATTCATCCATCGGCAAACAAAGCTGCTCTGAAGTTCTGCTTGGCTGAAATAGATCCCTGTGAGGTGAGCGAGATAATAAGATTTTCATTCCTGTAGTGAACCCTTTGTATGAGGCTGCTGCACTCTGTCCTGCAGAATTAAGCTAGTCAAGAATACCAACAACAGCCACAATACCTAATGGGCTTGTAAGATGATTTGCATAATGAAAAATCTGTATTAACGTTAACTAATTAACTTGGAAAAATGACTTTTGAAAGAAAATCTATTCTTCCCTTTGAAAAACAGTAAAATATGTGCAAAGTTCATATGATCACTTTATTGCCAAAAAGGCTGAGTAACAGGCTAAGGGTGGGGGAAAAATTACTGTGTTAGAAAATACGGTGATCTAAAAGAAAAGTGTAGGTCAAATCGGAAAATTTTACATAGGATCCAATAGGATTGTGAATTCTTCGACCAGAAATGTTTAAACTGTTACTTTCCATACAGACACATCAGAGACTTTGTTACCAGCTCTGCAGGGTATTCAGTTTACCCAGGCTCAGAGGCTGGTACAGCCAGATTTCCAAAGATGGGGATAGCAGAGAGTGAGCACTGAGGACAGGACAACGGGATTAATTCCTGGCACCAGCACACACGCCAGCCACTCAGTACCGGTATTTGGCGGATTTTATACACCAACGCCCAATCACTCCTCTCCATAAATGTAAATCACACACTGGATTATTAATCCATACCAGTGGATTAGTAGTTGCTATTGTTCTTGCAATTGTCAGCAAGAACCAGAAAAGAGAAGTTCAAGCAGGTTTGGAGCGATTCCCTTCAAAATATCTTATTCTTTAGACTCTGGAAGACCAGGAAAACAGAGATTTTTGTCTTCAGCCACTTTATATATGAACATGAGAAGAGGTGTGGGTTGACCCCCTCTGCCTGCCAGTTCCTCTGGAGGGATGTGAAGGAATGAAATACAGGCTGGGTCACACTATATACCCTGGCTACCTGACCTGAGCATCTGGCCCTTTAAAACCTGGCCCCCAAAAGAGAGAGTGTGGGGCTCTTGGCCTTCTGCCTCCATTAGTTGTCCCTGAAAGTGGTGTTTATGAGTCCTGCTTAGCCTACTCATTGTGGTAAAGAAACTTCAGAAAGCATCCTGTCTGCCCACCCAGGGCCAGCGCGGACTGTGAAAGACGCTCGAGTGTTTGCGGCTTTAGGCATTTTGCTGCCTGCTACATCTTGTCTTTTACTGACATAAGTTCACTTTTTTTGCAATCGATTCAGGTCATTCACAGAAGGCTGACTCTACCTTGAAGATGGAAATGTTGTAAATGCCAAACAACCTTGTGATTATTTACATGCAAATTTACATTGTATCAGCCATTTACATTATAGCAATCTAAATGATAAGGTCAGAATTAAGCAAAAGGTCAAAAGTCAACATTTTCTGCCTGAAACTAATGTGCCATTGAAAAATATTCCACTAAGCTGAGTTCAGGTAGAAAAATTCATATTTATCATGTGTCCTTTCCTCAGATATTGGACATGTACCCTTCAAAACTACAATGAAGTTGTTACACACTGCCTTCCTGTGGCTCCTGGAAATATTTTCAGTCCAAATTTCAACATAAAAATCCACTACAGCAGAGCAGTAGTTCCTGTGTTCCATTTACAAAATAATCCTCTCCCTCAGCTCACGGAAACATTCCACTGATTTCTTCACATTCTAAATCTTTAGATAACTCTAGAGGCTGGTACTACTCATAGCACAATCAACAAAACCAGAAGTGCTTTGATTTTGATGGCACAGGTCAGATCCTAAGGCAAGGCATTTTATAAGCAATTTTTAAATACTGGTAATGAATGTAATAAATAAATATATTTTCTTGCCTCCTCCCCAACACACATTTATTCTCTTTTCTTTGTTCCTTTGTATTAGCAACCCATAATATTTCAGAATTTGGTTACCTTTTTAATCCTCCTGTCCTATTTCTGAATTGCTCCTTAGCACTCCTGTGCAAGGCCAAGTTCTCTTTTTTCTCCCAGTTATCAAAAAAATTGTGTTATAAGAGGGTCCTGATTATTTTTGACCTTTATTTCCATTCTGCAGTACTTTTGTTTTACTTTGTATGAACAAATTCAGAGTTATTCACAAGAAAAGCAAGAAAAGATCTGTGTCTGCTTGATTTTCCCTCAGAGACAAGAAGAGCCAGGGAATAAGTAAACTGTGTTCACTGGGAACCAGAGTACATTTTCTGAGTTAGTGGCAGTTCTCAGGGAATTAGTTGTAGTAAATTGCTCCAGTTTCACAGGCCAGTGGGCATGGAGTAAACTCAGTGGTAACAATCAGAGAAGGGAAGATTTTTCTCCCTCAAGGAAAGGAAGATAGTTGGAGAAAAATATAAAGCATTTGTTCAGTGAAAGAGTTGTATACAGGAAAAGAAATGCTGCAAGAGCACAAGTATCAGTGGCTAAGAAACTAGTAGCTTCATCTAACTGCAAAAACACCCCAAACAATTGAATTTGGTGTAGCAGTGGGACGTCATGAGGCAGTATCCCTGCACTTGCAATATTGCACACTGATCTGAATAGAACCCTACCTCAAAAATATGTTAAACATTATAACCAGTTTAGGGGAAAAGAACATGAGCAGGAATTAAAGAGACCACTATATACATTATATATATATATATATGCACACAAATATAAAAAATTATTATACAATGATTCCCAGTAAAAGGACAAAATCATAGCCTATAATAAAAATTGCTGTAGATACCAGAAAAGGGAGGATGTATCTTGTATGATGTCAAAGGTTATGAATGGTCTGGTGAATATTAGAGTAAAATAAAAGTTGTAAGATTATTTTATTCTGTAGGAAGCATTCGAAAAGAAGATGTGAATTTGGGATATACACACATTTTCAAAGAAGGGACCAAATGACCTATTAAAATTTGGAAGATTCTGACAAATATATCCAGGGAATGGAATGTCATTAACTTCAATATCATTGATACTTTTCAATAAAAGAAGTTAATCTGGCACCGTGTTCCTGTATTAAAAAAATTAATTATTAATATGTACATTATCATTGCCTGAATTATTTTGGATGATAGCAATTGCTTTTATAGTATGCATCTTTTGGAGCTAACTTGGTACAGGAAATGCTTTGACTTAATTGTCTAACACAGTATGCTCTTTGGAAAAGTTATTAATATACATGTTTTCATTTTACTTTTTGTCCTTTTTTTCACTTTTAAGTAGGTGATTATTAGAATTTATCTTTAAGTAAGTTTATTGAAAATTAGGCTAAACATCAAGAATTCAGTTATGCAGGATCTTGGAGAAAACATAGATGAGCCACGAAACCAGACAGTTGCTGCCACAGTGGGTCCCCAGCACGCCTTCAGACTGTACACTGACTCTCAAATTGAGCAATTTTGTGTGATAGTATTCATATTGTCCTTTATCATATCCTGAGTAGTGCAGTATAGTGCAGAAAGCACTTCCATCTCCTAGGGAGAGAAATTACTTTTCATTTTCTGTGTGAATAACTGACTATTTAGGTCTTGAATTCATCTACATACCTCACCTTTCTTGTGCTAATTAGAGGCGTGCTCTCGTTAGGTACCATCTGCAGGCAACTTAGAGACAGGCACTTCTGCAGGGTGATTCCTCCCCCCTCACACAATGTTGAGGATCTGAGAAGGTCTTGAGAGGTTCCTGCAGTGATAGTCTATGACAACTGCATTCCTAAGACAAGCATCTCAGCCGAATGCCTGAAATTACCTGGAAAGGGCTCTGTGACATCCAGTTCGTACAACTCCAGCCATTCCTGTCTGTGGACCCAGTTATGTGTCCGTGATTTATTGGTCATTATTAGAGGGAGAAGGTATCTCCTGGCAAGGCTAAATCTACTAGATAGATGTTGTATATAGATGGGATGGGTCATGCTTTAGGGGTTTCTGTCTTTTTCCGTCAATGATAGAGTGCCTGGAATAACTACCTCAGAGCAGGGACATAACTCCTGGATGGATGAGAGAAATCCCATCCTAAACGACAAAGGAAAGTAACGATTTGGCAGCTCAATAGTCATCTTTTAGCTTGCCCAGAAGGATAAAATAGGCAGCAGGATGAAAACTTCACAGTAATGTTATGTGAGTGTCATTTGAAGTTATTAGGCTTCAATTTGCCTAAAGAGCAGGAAAATAGCTCAGTCTTCATTGCCATTAACTCAGTTGCTTCCAGCTGTACCACAAATTTTATGCCAGAGCACTATACATTCAGTATACAAATTTTATGTGATGAAACAGGTAGATTAGATACTAACTGAATAGAATGGAACTGAAATCTCAACTTAATTGTGATGCCATGATAAAGGAAAAAATATATTTAACTGTAGATACTTTGAATCCATTAAGAGAAGAGATGGGGAAAGGACCAGTATTGTTTAAGTATGTGATAAAGACTACAGGTTAAGGATGGTTTTAACGTCCTGAAGTCTTAATCATCTGAAAGGGTCTGGAGATTGTCTGATTATCCCTTGCTTTCTTAGACCTTGTCTAAACCCTGGTGGACATGGAGAATGTAAATGTTTCTTCATCCATTTTAATATTTTTTCCATTTCATAGCAATAAAAAATATTACCACGTTTTCCTAATAATCTCTTTTAAAGAGATGTCCTTCTTTCCTTCCTTCCTCCATCCCTCCCTTCCTTCCCAGCATACCATGCTGTTTCTCCTAGACTTCTACTGATTTCCATGTTGTGCTACTTAGCTGATTACTTCAACCTCAGTATAAATTTTTGCATATGTCTCTACTCAGTAGAATTCAACTTTTTTCTGGTCATTCCTTACCTGTGAGAATTAATTTTTTTTTGTGTCCTAGGCCAGAGCTCTGGCAGACTTGTAGGCCATAAAAGATGGTCTATTAAATATGGTTGCAAAAGGATTGTGTATCCTGTGATAATTGGAAGTGATTTACTTATTTGAAAATTAATTATTACTTCCATAAGCTCTTAAAAAAGTAGTATGCAAAATCCCACTTTATGGAATGGAAAACTCTAACTATTGTCTAATCCATTTTTAGATTTTTCTTTTATCTGGGAGCATGTGGATTCAGACGTAATGTAACAGCAGAAAAAAAGGTGCTTCTTAACATTTCTTCTTTGCTGATAATATTCAGAATGGGATTCCTACATTTGCATGATTTCACCAGTAGCAAGATCTTTCCCTTTTCCTTAGTAAAGTGATAATTTCCTTTATGTTGAGAGAAACACCTGTCCTAGATGATTTACTCTATGTTTGCTCAACACAGAAGCAAGAAATAGCAAAACCCCACCACATAAAACAATCCTACAAAGCTTTTCAATTTTTTAATCTCTACCTCACACTCATGTTCAGTTTGTTTCATAATGATCTGATTACTGGTGGTTTTGTTACCAAGTTCAAATATCTGTATGGTTTGAAAAGTGAAATTGGAAATAAGTAATTCACTCTGTTTTTTTAGAGGCATTCCAGAAGATGGTATATCATCTTTACACAGACAGTTTCCCAGTAAAGTCAAGCTTAGAAGAATGGTTCTCAAATGACTACTTGAAGAGTATAAAGAATACCCTCCAGAAATTCTGTTTCTATATTGCAAAGAATTAAGCTATTGGAAATCAAATGTAGTCTAGACACCAAATTCTCATGGAAATTGCCATTTCCTAAAGCTATTCTTTTAGGGTCTAAAAATATTGGATACTGCTGTCTTGAAGTGTAGTGCAATTTTCATAGCGTACAACAACATTTTAAGACTATACAAGATAAATAACCCATGAACGCTGTCACTGCTGCCTAGAATCACCAATTCACTTACCGTGGGTCTTCCTGAATGTATTTTGGCATTAGCCTTTATGACTCCAAGTAGTTCTTTTCATGTCTTTAACATGTAGATTGCTAGCCTGGGAAAACACTTACCTTTTCTATGCTGCTTTGCAATCCAAATGAACTGCTACTTCTGTAGCTTTCAGAAGTCATTTAAATTAGTTCCCCAAGCAGGTGAAGCAGTTCCAAGGCAGTTTATAATGCAGATTTTCTTTAAAGCTGCATTCCAGCTGTGTTAGATGTGGAAACTTACTGGTATGGGAGCTAGAAGGTAAGCAACCTCCTACCCCAGTCCCTCTGAAAAGTCTTGATTTTTAAATTTTTAATTCAAATTCAGGTAGTCATTTTTACACAGAACATTTACGGCCTACTTTAATTGGCACTTTTCTCAGCAGGCGTAGTAAATTGGACCCTTAGTTTTTAAAGGTAACAGACAATAGGGTCTGTTGCTTCAAGCATTCCTTTAAACTAGGATCTTTATTTATTTAAATAATGCAGAAAGTGCATAAAGGCTTTGTCAGACTGGACTTAGATTGACTTGTAATATTGTTCTTAATATGGAAATCACAAGCAAATGCGGGTCTGATGTCTCATTCCGGTAGAAACAAGTAAGAAGTATCTCCTAGTAGTTTGTGCACGATGGACAAACTATTTCTAGATAGCCTGATTAGAAATGGGTACTGATCTATTTCTGATTTCTTCAGAACTGAAATGTAAGCCAGTAACAGGTAAAGAAAATAAACAAAAAAGGCTTCTGGAACCCTTGAATTTTTTGCAATACAAGGCAAATATTGGTCATAACCTTTTAGCATCTACATCTCAAAACGTTCTTCCAGTGTACTAATAGTTACATCAAAGCCATAATGAGTTTTAACTCTCCTTGGCTTTACAAGCAGGGTGGGGGTGGGGGGAAAAGCAGACTCACCAGACAAGTTTTGAATGCTCATGAGAAAGAACAGATTTAACTCCAATAAGGTCTCAGAATAAAATCCTTGAAATCAAAGTCTGAATCAAGTTAATACATACAAAGGTGAGAAGAACAAAAAGCCTATCAGTTGACTACACTGTGGAGGACTACTGGACGGGAACAGTTTGATCAAACTATTTTTTAAGAGGAAATGCCAATCTGTTTTAAAAAAAATAAAAATACCTATCAGAAAATAGCAGGGAATATAGCTATCTTAAAGAAATTTATCTAGTCCACATTGACCGGTCAAATACCGTTTCTCAGAGCTGGAAATGGTGGTAGTAGCAGTAAAAGAGGCACTGATCTCCCTATTCCTGCTTGCTGTGCACCAGTAAAAGACAGCTGAAGGTGATTTCAGCTGCCCACATCTGTGCTACCTGTCCCTGCTGCACATGTCGAGATCTTCCAGCTGAGAGACGTGAGGGGGCTGTAACTCCTTCAGTCACCCCAGACAGAGATGGCTGATGACAGATTATTTCCAGGTACTCTCCTTCCTCCTTCCTTGTTCTCGTCTGCCTCCTTTTGCACAACATGTTGTGAAGGAATAACCAGGAAACAAAGCCTCCTCTCCCATGAGCCTTGTGTGTATCTTTGCTTGGGGCAGTGATATGTTTCTGTGTTTGGGGTGAAGGCCAAGACTCTTAGCCAAAGACAGTTTTTTCTGGTCAGTATCATCTGTCATATTCTCTACCCTGTGTTATTCTCTGTAATGATGCCTAATAAAAACATTAGAATTTTAGAAAAAAAGTGGGTGGAGAACATTAACATGGATTTTGCATGTCTACCACATGAATAACACCCAGGTGGATTACATTTCCTTAACAGAAAAGAAATGTTCTGGCCGGTAAGACACATTCTGGTACAAAAAAGTAAAGTCTGTCATCTGAGAACAAGAAGCCAGATTTGCTGAGATCCAGTGGCCCTGGTATCCTAAATTACAAGAACTAAAGAGTCCAGGGAATGCTGGTAAGTGCCTCTTGTACTCTCCAGTATTTATAATGGGAAAGTTGGTTAAGTTCCTGTTCTCGGCTGTTGTGGTGAGGATGTGTGCTTTTCTCTGTTCTTCCCGAGTATGCTTTGAACCTGTCCATGCGGAAAGGATCCTTTCCCAGATGACCACATCACTGCACATGAATAGGCCAGTGGGCTTACTCTTGCTAAAGGCATGATTCAAAATATCCACTGTATTAAGGACTGTGGGTTCATTGGTATAAATCTGCAGACACGCACCAGTTGATTACCCGCATTGTCTGGGTTTTCACTGGTGACACTTTGGGATGAGATAAGCTTCAGAAGCATCCTGTGCTATTGCTCTTGGTTTAAACTGGAGCTTATGTTCCCAAACCTTTTTTCCCTTGGGCTGGGAGAGGAAGGGTGTCTCTTTCTTTGCTCGCTGCCTTTTTCAATACGTACATGTGATAAACAGGAATATATCTTTCTTGACATAAACCCATTTCACCCAGACTGTTTTTAGCTTTCACATTGGAAGATATAACTTTAAAGTGCATTGGCATAGAATGACACTAAAGACAATGAAACATGAATAGCAATCAGGTAAAGAGGAAAATTCTTATTTACTAATTTTTTCAATGCCTATTGTCATAGTAGCTTGGCAAGGGATTAGAACGATTTAAATATAAATTAGATCTGTCATTCTCAAAATGAAAACAAGTTAGTTATTCAAAATTGTAAGGAAAAAAAAGGGCAAAAGAGCCTTCTGTGTTGCCTTTAAAAGCTTAGATCTGAGCCCTGGAAAGCACTGAGTGCCAGCCACATTGTAGGAGGCCTCCCAGGGGAGAGTTATGCTGCTCCTCTAAGTATTTTCTTAGCCTGCACAGAGAAGCACAAGTCAGAGGTAGCCTTGCATATGCAAATGTGCCAGAAGAGGAAAAAATTGTAACTGCAGGAATGTGATGTTGTGTCCAAACGAAAAGGTCTGCAGAGACAGGAACAGCAGAGCTGCTCTGCAAATGAGGTGTGGGACTGAAACCTGCCAGTTTGTATAGCGGTAGCTTTGGGGCTTAGAAGGTGCAGTGCAGAACTGTCCCACACTGAGACCATCTCAGGTCCTAAAAATAGGCCAGGCAAACTAAAAATGTCCTATGGTGAACAAATACTCTGCAATTTTTCATGCTTTACCGTTTAAAAATCCAGGCTGGTGTCTCTGTATTTCACTGAACCCTGCAGGTAAACTGCTTTATTTGGAAATAAAGGTAACTTATTTGGTCTCCATTGCACGATACAGACTCATGCACAGAGTATCAAATGCCCAAGTGGACAGTGAGAGCTGTCAGTGGCTTGAACTGCTGTGATATAGAAGAGGACTCTGGTGTATCCAGGATGGACATACTTTCACCTGGAAAGTTTATGCACACACAGGAAGGAAAATACTCTCTCAGGTTAAACAACATGCTCCCAAGCTCCCTCATTTTCTTGTATGCTTAATGTACATCCTGGGGGAAGTGCACTGATCTCCATGTCTGTTCCCCAGTGCCCTGGTTTCCACAGTACAGAAACCTGGTGACGAAGGCCAGAATGAGAACATATATTCAGGTCAGTTCCCTGACACAGATGCTCAGACAATAAGATTTGAGGATGTCTATAGTACGTGCTTGTTGGTCAGATCTCTTGTAGACTCCAGTTCTAGAAAAAGATTTACAACCTCACTAGCACCTGAAGTGACCCTTTCAAACAAAAGAGAGCACAAGCGATTGTTGCTTATAATGTCCCACCTCTATAGGTAGCTAGAGGTAGTAGAACCCCAGATGGAGGGGCTGGATGGGGTTTAGTCATAGTTCCCCAAACAGCAGTTTGAATTTGTTAGGCTGGAGCTAGCAAAGAACTGTGGAAAATATTTAGAAAATCTTGACTAAAGAGAAATAAGTTGTAAATCAAGACAAAGGCAATTGACAAAGTCATTCCTAAATGAGGAAAGCCAATCTTGGATGTGCACAGGGCATACCAAATGCATGTGGTGCTAACATGCAGAACTACCAGAGCAACCTGAGCTCCCATAGCGTACCTGCAAGAGACACAACACTGCCCAGGTCTGACTGCATGGGAGGGCAATTCTCACCAATGGCAAGAATCCTGGGAGCAAGTTAGGGGAGTCAGCCCCATCTTGTGAGGGGCTGAAGGAAAAGCATGTCCAGAGCAATCTAAATTGGAGGATGGGTTCTGTCCCATGGCCGTGGAGGGTGAGCACGATACAGAGCAGGTCCTTCTGCCTAGGGTTTGTGGAGGTTAGGATGGGCACTTTGGAGAAACGAGGGTTGGAGGATGTGCTGGAATAGAGAAAGAGAAGAGGGCCTAAGTGAAGGGTGGGCTAAGGCAAAGGGGATATGGTGTGTGCAGGGTAGGATCTGACATGTGACTGAGGCTTAGGGCACAGAAGCTGAGAAACAGGTTACAGGTGCCTTAATGACTTGCTGTGCTGAGAGATGAAGTTGCTGGTGCCAAGGAGGTGGGATTTATCTCAGGGGAATTAGACTGACAGGAAAGCAAGAGATACGTGGACAGAAGGAAAGGGAGATCCCACATCCTCAGATCAGTTCCCTGCCTCCCATTACTCCCCACCATGTACCCTCAGCCTTGCAACCAATTTTGCCAAAATCACAATGTTGATCTTTGCCACTCATTAATAATGGGATTAGTTCCTCCATGCTTCATTCTTAGATCAGCTGAGTTAAATCTTTGCTTACACTGCTTGGAAGCTTTCCACCAGCTCTGTCTTTGCACATTATGCATCCTACTTTTTTATTTATAGTGTATTGTGGTATTTGCAGATCTTTACCAGCTTCTCTTTCTATCTGGGAAGACATCTCTCTTACTAGCTGCCAGCTGTGGCTCTTCTATTATTTCATCTTCTCCTGCTGCTTCACAGCCTGCAGGAAGTCCTAAATTGTGTTATATCAAAGTGAAATCAGGAGCCACCCAACAGCCATACTCTTTAAGATTTGAAGGAGAACAGAAATGTTTAGCACCAGGTTATTGGGTTGAATCCAGCTCATTCAGCAGCAACTGGAAATTGTTAATACCTGCTGACAGGCTGGCAGCTGTGGGGCGTGATACTGGTGGCTCTTCCCCAGTTGCTAGTGGACAGATGTCTACCTCTTAAAACCCCAAACAAAAACTAACGCTGTTGCTGGCAGCCTCAGCAGGGACACATCCAGCGGGCAGTGAGGCTGTTCTTACACTGAGCAGTATCCCCAGACAATAGCCCAAGAGTACTGGAGTGAATAATTTGCAGGCCACCCCTCTATGAGGCTTGTTATGGGGATGGGAGCCTTCTCTACCAGCAACTCGAAGTCTTGTTTTGAAAGAAATAGTTTGATGATAGAAGCCAGGGGGATGTTGCTGGACATAGGAGACAAACTGGTAGGCTAATGCGGCGTGAAGAATGGTTTGACCATTGTTCTCTGCACCTCTTTTCTTTTTGTTTCCCATACCTCTGCAGACCTGTTTTTGTAACTCCTCAGGCTTCTTGGCTTTATTCTATTCTGCACCATCACTTCCACCAAGTATGGTAATGCTTCATTCAAATGTTGAGGATTATTTCCCTTTATTATTTAATACTGCACCCAGCAAGAGATGGCTTATTCTGTGAGGAGCTTCCTATTTGACTAGGGAAGTGAATTCTAGACCAGAAGATGAGTGGTAAAGATGTTGGATAGGATTCTGACTGTAAGAATGCCGTGAAGTGGATCCTGCATCAAAAAGATGCAATGTTACAGGAGAGAAAACCACTGCTACTTGTGAAGTGGTAAAGCCTTGTAGTCCACGGCTTGGGCTGAAACAGCAATGGCTACCATGAGTCTCTCTGCAGTAATTTGACCCATATAGTTTAATTACTGTTTATCTTATTTTCCTTGTTATTCTGGCATGTAAGGCTGGCTGCCTATTTTCCATGAAGAAATAGCAGGTGGAAGAATTCAACACAGACAAAAACATATTTTAGCACTGAATTTGAAAATTCCAAAACTTTATTTTCATTTTTTTTCTTAACTTCTACCAAACAATATTGATTTAAAGTTTTTATGCAAAATAAGAGTAACGGATATAGTAGCATGTTACTGAGGAATGATAATGTGAAAATGTATAAATTGAAAAGTTCTATTATATCTTCTTTCTTCATCATAGCAAACTGCTTTAGAATATCCTTTCTCATAATTTTAGAATAGTTTTATAAATTAATATCTTAAACAATTTTTTCCCGAAATAATTATTTAAAATCGTTGTTCTACAGTGGACCTTAAAAAAAAAAAGCTGACTATTTGGATTATTTTCTAATTTGGAGGATTTATCATTCTATACATTTAAGGAGAACATGTCACAAAGTACCAAAAACTTAGTAAAAAATATTTCACAAAGAAAACATGATGTATGACATCTAGAATGACAAAAACCTTCCAGTATAGAAATGACTGTCTTGAAACTGAAATTGATTCCAAAGACAAAATTGTTTTTATGCCAGGGAAGTTGAAAAATAGTTTTCAAATTGAAATACTGAAAGTACAACAGAGGGTCCACAGCTCAAAATTACTCTAATGTGTGGCACTCCCTGCCATCCCTTTGGTGTGGGAAGCCCTCAACCAACCCAAAGTGCTGTGTGAGCATAATCAGAGCTGGGAGTTTAATGACAGAGGGTGGTTGGTTGTTTAATTATAAAGCTCCAGTGGTTCTGCCTGAATCCCTGTGAGGCAGTCAGAGGGTCGAACGTGGCACTCAGCTCAGTGATCTCCAAGCATGGCAATCTTGGTATCTGTTCTCCAGCACAGGATCTCTTACGTGACCTTGTTTCACACTCTGTGTGAATGTGTCACCTGGGGGTACTCTAGATTCTGGCAAAGCAGAACATGGTTTTGCTCTCCCCACCCCATTTTTTTCACCTCCACTGGACAAATCCCTGCTACACTGAAAAGCAAAATTAAGTCAAACTGTATTTTTTTTTTTAGAAAAAATGGAACTCTTCCAAAGAATTTGTTCAGTAAACTACAGAGCATGGTGTAAGACCTCTGATGGGTAATGTGTTGTTGTACTACTTAACTGCAATCAGCTGTGTCAGGAGACACCTTTCATCAACTACCCTATAATTATGCTAAGGCTTTCACCAAATGACAAATCCCCATTGGCTGGGCCAGAGCCCTGCCTTTCTAGACAAGGGTAATAATTTTGTCCGCTCACCTGTTCATTCATTTCAGCAAGCCCTGACCTGTGGAATCATTGAGGTGAGTATTTACTGATTATTTTTATGCTGTTTAAATTTTTACTATTTTTAAATTCAAATCTTACAGAGGGAGAGTAAAATTTGGTAGGACTTTCCAGAAAGATTGCCAGGAGTTGTGAAGTGTAACAATCACTTACCTGTATTCCACACACTGAACTGTGTGTGACACTACCAGCTGTTTCTCTCTCAGTGTATTTTAACTTCTTTTTTCAATGCCAGTGATTCATTGAACTATTATACACACAAGAAATTATTAACTGCACACATATAGCTGTCAGAGGTATTGAGTAAAATCTATGTCTCCAGACAAACAAAATTGCTAAAACAATCTTATTTTAAATAAGTCTTCTTTCAAGCTTTTTAGGTTAAGTTGTTAGTCTAGGCAATTTTCCTTAGGGGGTGAGAACAGGTTTACTTTACAGGTGAGAGTAGGCTAATAGGGATTTTTGTTTCTTTAGGAATCTATTGGTTTAAATTTATGCCTGGGAAAATTAATATGAAGTTACTTCTCCCTAGTGAATGTTTCTAATCGGGGTGAAAGAAAAGACACTTGCATGTTTTCAGCCTTTCAACTCAGGTAAATAACATGTTGCAGTGTAATAGTTATTTTTTACATGAAGCCACAGGCAGGCAAGACAATCCACAAAATATCTGAGGCAAGAGGTTTGAGTCAGAGTCACATGTAAGCAATGGAGCACGTGCTGGGCAATCCCACACAGTGAGGGCTGGCATGGTTATCCACTAAAGCCTCCCAGGATGGAAAATCGGAGAGGGAGTGAGGACGTGGGCAGCAAGAGCCAGGCCTGACTGGCACACACTGTCCAAGTCCCAGTTCCCATGGCAAGTGGTCCAAACTCACTCTCTCAACACGTTAGATGTTAAGGTCTCTTAACCTTCAAACCAGTAGACATCACTGTGTTTCTGTTCAGTCAAAGTTTGTGAGGGCTTTCAGGGTGTCTCAGAAGCAGAAGTGGTGGTGGGGTCAGGTGTCCCAGCTGTATGGTCGTAGGGAAAGCACCAACTTTGCCACTGTAACCAGTGGCAGGTCCAAACAAAAAGAACTCATTTCCTCAGCTCAGAGCCACAAGCTCTGACTTCAGTTCCTGCACTGTAAATCCTTTTCCTTAGGCTTTCTCCAAGGGTTATGCTAATGTTCTTGCTCAGGCAGGCCCAACTGCACTCCTTTCTTCTTTTTAGTTGAACTGTTAATTCTCTGCATACCCGTTTCCCAAAACAATGCTCGATAATGCTAATGTCTCCTTCATAAATCACCGGTTTTCTGCATAGCTTTGTACTCGCTTTTGTTTTGGGACTTTGACATCTGTTTACCCATCTCTCTCACTTATCTCCAGGGATGGGTGGCAATTAGACCGGCTCCTCGGTATTAGTAGGTTTATCAAAATAACAAAAGGGTATGTGAGGGCTGTGAAGGAACAGCAGGTGAAAAGAGACACAGTAGGAAAGAGAAATTACTCTTAAAGCAAGGTTTATTTCTTCATTGCATTTTTGCATTTTTGTCAGATTGTATTTATTTATATACAACAGTGGGAGAAAGGAATATGGAATGAATTACAGTCCCAGGAGAGGAAGTTTAAAAAGAGAGAGCATTCAGGTACTGCTGAAGAGAACTTGAAATTGCATACTGTGAAGGCATATGTTAATGTACAAACTGGTACTGAGGTTAATAATATATATTTATTTCCAAGGATAATTCACTTCAAGGACCATTCCCCCCTGCTACCCCACCTCTTGTTGCTCTAGCGACACATTCTATAGAGCATGGCTATTGAAAATCCAGGAACAATTTCATCCATGCAGGTTTTATTTACCCCAGGGGTATTTCTGCTCCCTTATATTTGAAAGGGAAAGCCACCATCATCTTTCTTGAAGATTCTATTTTGTCTAAAAAAGACGGCACAATTTTGTGACTCAAACAGTTTCAGATACAGAATTGACTGCTGTGTTAATTTTAATACTGCAATACTTTCAAGGATTATGCAGAACTCTGTCCTGGTCTCTTCTGCAGACATT
Organism: Rhagologus leucostigma; assembly: GCA_013397725.1. Lineage (NCBI taxonomy): Eukaryota > Metazoa > Chordata > Aves > Passeriformes > Rhagologus > Rhagologus leucostigma. The sequence continues at coordinate 714,877 of VZTD01001028.1, forward strand.
CTCTAGAACAATCTCACCTTTTCCAAAGGTGCAGTTACTTTTGTACAGTGTAGATATGTTTTTTTTTCTTTCATAATTCCTAGATTAGTGTAATAGTTTCTTGAAGGGGAAATATATTTTTAGCACAGGTGTGAAATGCTACCTGCTTTGTATAAAAATGTACTGCAGTTATTCCTGTGCTGCATGTTGGCTTAGAAGGCAAGAATATATACTTTTTGTCCAGTTCAGATTTCAGGTTTTCAAAATAGTATTCATAAGGGAGATGATGATCATTAAGTTCTTACTAATAGTGGATTACAATCCTCCATGTTATGGGCCAATTTTAATACTGTCTATACACTTGTAGGTATAGCATTGTCTTGTTTGGAAGAGCTCTCTGAGAAGATCTAGCAAAGTGCTTAGGAAGCCTGTTCTTGAACTGCAACATGCACAGTGATCTACACTAGAGCTCTTTGTAAATATTGCCGTCCAACAAAATTTAAAATGATGCTGGAATACATGATGCTGCAGAAAATCTGACATTGGGCATCTTAAGTAATATCCCTAGTGGGTATTGGACCAGGTGACCTTTAAAGGTCCCTCCTAACGCAAACCATTCTATGACTCTACGAAAATTTAACCTACTGCTTCAAGAAGTAGTCAGAACAAAGAAGAGGCTGAATATACAAGCCCAAAGAAAATCAGATTTGGGCCTTCTGTTTGTGTTTATTTTTTTGAAGGTGTCTAATTAGAATTCTTCAAGAGGTTTCAGTGTAATATAGTGAAAAAAATATTTGACTAAAAACAAACCTAAGAAAACCACTAGATGCTTTTGAAAACTGGGCTGTGATTTGCCTGATATTCTAGGTTAGGATAGCAGTGGTGTAGTACAGTGATCCAAATATGCTTCCAGGTTGTTCTCGCCTTTAATTAACTGTATATGTATATTTGTGGTCGATCCATATTTGTGGTAAATATACAATAATATTTTTAAAATTCTATATTGACTGTTAATGCATTTTTCCTGCTTTAGATAATATGTTTGGGCTTGTTTTGCCTCAAAATACTAGAGATTCAGCAGACAGTGAACATTTTGCAGAGTAATCTTAGCAAGATAGAATACTTTGCAAAGTCACACATGATGGACTCTTTATTTTGTCCCCGATTCCTCTGCAATGGAAACCATCATTACAAAATCTGACTTCTGCGAAATCTATTTGTATATAATACAGCAAAAGAAATTTTTCCAAGTACTCTTGGAAACGTGTTCAGATAATTTATTTGGCTAACTTGCTAAACACCAAATCAGAACATCAATTAACAGGCTGTTATGATATTAAGAATTTTTATAAAATTGAGAATTAGAACTTGCAAGAGAAAAACAATGAGAATGAAGAGAACAGAGATTTTCCTAATATGTGAAAGTAATCATGGAACACTGCAGCAGTCATCATAAGACTATGAAAATAATTGGGACATAATAGTAAAAACTCATAGTTTAACTCATTTAAATAAAATGAATTAAAACCATATATTTAACTCAAATAATTTAATAGTTGTTTGACTACTTCTGCATGTGTATTTTTAAGGAGGGTTGTCTACAGTCTGGATGCTCAGTTTGTGACCTTTACATCACTGGCACATTTTGATTTTTTTCTACAGGCAACAGTCAGGGATGCTGGCACAGAAATTTTGTGGGAGGTTTTTTCAGGTCCTCATGTACTCATTGCCCTGTGCTCAGAAACAGAACTCAGGAATGGGAGTAACCAATGATGCAACAGATGACTTGGCAGTTCTTGATGATAAGGACAGCCACAGCACCCGGGTGCAGTTTGACAAGCATCTCTTAAATCAGACATGCTGACTAAACTAGCCAGTTTTGCTGGTTCACATACCTAATCATAAAAACCCCTTCCTCTCCTCTATTTCAGCAGAGGCATTTTCAACCTCAACAGTTTATTATGTGGCCTCATTAACAGTTGCCTTAGCCCAACTGAGAAGATTACACTGAAATGAGAGTGGAGTTTTAAAATCACTGTCAAGATCAGTGCTTACCAACTTCTGACTTCACAGAGAAGTGAAGCTTAATGCACTTGTAATAGTGAGGCTACATCCTCCATGCAAATATCACCCTTCACAGGCTAAACCTGCCATCAGCTGTGTAGCACAGACAGCTCATACTTCCAGATGTGGACCTTCTTTTGTGGAGCTTTCTATTCCTCACAAATGTTAATTTTATCATCACAACACCCATGTGTGTTTGTGTTAATTGAATGTCATTGCCTCCTCTTTAAGAAATGCCCAAATGATGCAAATGGGGAGTGCAATATAATTACAACACTATTCTTCCCTTTCTTCTGTGGCTGTTTCATGACTCTGACACCTGTTTGTGATGAATAAACAGCCTCTAGCCAGAACATGCATCTCTAAAAAGAGCAGGAGGGTTTAATTTGAAGTTGCAACAGTGGTACTGTTCCCTTCATCCAGAAGACCCCTCCAGAACAGAATGGATGGGAATGGGGCCATTTCCCACAGTAACACCACCTGGGGCACCCAAGGACAGAGCAGGACAGATGTCAGACACATTGACTGTTTTCCACTGATCTATAAAAACTACACGTGTTGACCTCAGACAGCTCTTTCCCAGCAGTGTGGGCTGATTTGATCCTATTTTGAGAAACTGTGTACGGCTGTATTAGTATTGTTGGTAACTTTAAAAAATGCTTTGGATTCTCCTTCAGGTTTGTACCAAGTTTAAATACACTAACATTTAATTTAATATATCCTTAGTCTGTTCCTCTGCTCCTCAGAAGTCTATTCTATTTCTTCTTAGGATTTAATCATTGCTGAGCTCTTCACAGAAGCTAGAATTGAGTCCTTAGATATCTGTACAACTTTATGTTTTCATAACCTTCAGACAAAGGAAAATACAAAGCAACTTGTCCTGAGAACTTAAGTTACACTGCCTAATACCTTATTTTGTCTGCAACATCAAGAGTTATTTCTACACTAAAGTAGCTTGTGTTTATATGAAAACAAAAGAATAAGGATTAAATCCTTAATATTCTGGTCCTATCTGCGTATTTGACCAAGTACCTTACATCACAGGCATTTTAAAGACTTAAATGCAAAGACTTAAAGAGCTAGATTCTTCTGTCCCTTCAAAACTGCAGTTCTACACGCTGACTTCTGTACCCATATTTTCTTTGGCATAGGGAAAAGACCAGCCAATTTTCACATCATTTTTTTTTTTGTTACTATATCATTAATTAATAGGTAATAACATATTGTTGCCAATGAAAGAAACAGTTAATAAACACAGTGGAAGTATGTAATCTATAATCTAAAATGATAATTACACTGATGATAGCACTAGAAGTGTTCTTACATGTGTTGCTCAACAAGATAGCACAGTTCAGTAACACCTTCTCCCTTAGAAGTCATGAAGAGCATGCCTGCTCTCGTGTGTTCAAACTAAAATAGTGAAAGTGCAAGATTTTACAGACTTCTGCTTGAAATTCAGTAAGTGTAACTAACACTATTAACGTAAGAATATCAGATGCTCATTTTGTTTACTGGCTTTAGTTTAATTTTAGCAGATCTGACTTGACTAAGCAATGTCTAATTATATCAAGGCTGAACGTGGACTTTCACATATAATTTTCATAAAAACCTTGAAGCTGAATTCCTCTAATGTTTAGTGGCAGCTTTTGAACATAAGCCAAACAGTATAACCAATGCTTTTTGATGCAATACACCATCCACTTGCGGGGCAAAAAACAACATCTATTTGTGTGAAGTTCAAGGGTATGTATAGTCCATCTTTCCCTTTTGTTTTCAAACTCTCTGGTCAAGGGGAACCTTTTCAGAGTCCACCTTTTCAGGGACATGTGGCATGCCCAAATTTATGACTTTGTAGTTATCAAAACACAGGAGCACACTTGCACTTTCAACCATTTGTGTTTCCGCGGTCCAGTTCATGCTGTGAAAAATGATGCAATAATTAAACCAAGAAAATTAATATGATTTCCTGTAATACTTTAACCTTTACAAATGCCAGATTTGGGAAAATCTAAATTCAAAGCTTTTTCCCTAGACTAAAGGCACTTAACTCCATCAATATGTACTTTCAGTCAGGTAGCCCACGAACAATTAGTGTTAATATATTGTAAAGAAATTGACTTTTTGACAGGGAGAAGGGCAGCTTTATGACTCAGCTCACTTAGACTGACATCAAGGAGACTGAAGAGAGTACCATTTATCAGAGCTGTCATTGTTAGGCTGGGATGAAGGCAATCCTTTTAACTGGAAACTATCACATAAAATAATCTATTAACTCATACCCAGTAGAGTACATCACAGCAAGATTTGGAGCAAAACCATTTCCCAACAATCAGTTAAATTTAACTTCACAAGATTAGCCAATAATAAAAGAATTCTAGCTAAACCAGTAAACGTAATATTAAAAGCAGTGTTTTCCTCTTTTCCTTTACATCAAGTCAGCCTATTACTAAAATTCACTCATAAAAATAAAGCTTACAGGAACAAATAATAAAATTTCTGTTCTGTAGTTTTCTGACTTTAATGGGAGCACAAAATCTCTTATAACCAAAGCCAGAGGAACAGTAAAAGCCAAACTACTCCTACAGCTTCTTTCTGAGGCGATCCCACTTTCTTGTGATAAAACCAATCACATAAAAGATCACTGTCCTGGCAAATGCTGGTGTTTATCAGCTGGTTATGTGTGAAAAATTTATTTAATTCGAATGAGCTGTATTTGCATAAGTGGAAAATGTATTTCTCAAGAATTTCAGTATGGAATTCCTAAAGTTTGTCCTGGAACTCTCCATCTGTATTCTTTCAGGTAGTGTCACTTAGGGTAATGCAGGAGCCAGCACGAGAGCTGCTCTGTTGTACCTCACAGTTACAAACAGGAAAGGTGAAGGCTGGGTCTTGGCTGTAGTGATTATGAGATAGTGGAGTTCAGGATCTTGAAAAGAAGCAACAAAGGAAATGGCAAGATCATAATCACTGCCTTCAGGAAAGCATATTATCTTGAGGCATCAGCTTGGAAAAATTCCTTGGGAGACAGCCCTGAAGAGAAGGGTCTGGGAGCTGATTGGTTTTTAAGAATCACCAGTTCCAAGTTCAAAAATCTCCACATACAGGAACTCAAGAAATGGAAGGAGGAGCTCCTGGCCAAGCTTGGACATAAACAGGAAGCACACATGAGGTACCAGCAGGGACAAGTGAACAAGAAACACTGTCTGAGCAGTTGGGATTGTGGTTAAGAAAGCCGGGGCCCACTTGGAGTTGAATCTGGCAAGATGTGTGAAGGACAGTGTGAAGGACAATATGAAGGGTTTCTAGAGGTACAGCAGCAGCAGAAGCCAAGGGAAAATGTGGGCCTAGTGCTGAGTGGGGCCGGCAGGAGATCCAGTAGCAAAGGACAAGCAGGATCAGGAACATTTATGCAGACTGGACAAACACAAGTGTAAGGGACATAATGGTATGTGCCTGCAAGCAGCAGTATGTGCTGAAGGAGCTGCTGATGTTACTGTAAAGTCATTCTTGATAATCTTTGAATAGTCACAGTGACTGGGGGAGGTTCCAAGAACTGGAAGAAAGGAAATGTAACTCCTTTCTTAAAAAGGTTAAAAAAAGGAGATCCAAGGAACTATAGGCTGGTCAGACCAGCCTCACCTCAAACCCTGGGAGGTTGAGAGAGCAAATAATTCTGGAAAACATTTATATTAGGAACAAGAATGTGATTGCAAGTAGTCATCATGGATTAACAAAGAGGAAATTAGGCCTGCCCAAACTGGCAGCCTTCTACAAAGAGATGACTGGTTTGGTGGACATGGGCAGAGCACTGGATATTGTTGATCTTTATTTTAGCAAGGCTTTCAATGGTGTCTCCTGTAACATTCTCACTGATTAAGTACAAGCTAGATAACTGGACAGTGAAACTGAAAACTGGCTGAACTATCAGGCTCAAAGGGTTGTGATCAGTCCGGGAAGTACGGCTGGAGGCCCATCAAACCCAGCTGGAAGCCTGTTTCTAGTAATGTACACTATGGCTTCATACTAGGTCCAACACTATTTAACATCCTGATTAATTATCTGAACAATGGGGAAGAGTGCTCCCGTGGCAAGTTTACAGATAATCCAGACTTGGGAATGGCTGATATGCCACAGGATCATGCTGCCATTTAGAGGGACCTTCACAGACTGCAGAAAGAGGCTGACAGGAACCTTGTGAAGTTCAACAAAAGAAAATGTGAAGCCCCACACCTGGAGAGGAATAACCCCATGCACCAGTACAGGCTTGTGAGCTGAATGGCTGGAATGCAGCTGTAGATTAGGCTCTAAATGATGGCCGGACTGAGCCATGCATGTTTGCAGCAGTGAAGACCAACAGCCTTTTGGGTGGCATTAACAAGAGCATACACCACCAACAGATCAAGCAATGTGTTTACTCCTCCTATTTAGCACTGATGATGCCACATCTGGAGTATTGTGTCCATCCCTGAGCTCCTTAGTACAATAAAGCAATGAGCATACTGGAGCAAGTCTAGCACATTGATGAATAAGGGATCATAGCATTCGTCATATGAGGAGAGGCTGAGAGACCCAAAATTGTTTAGCTTGGAGAGAGATGCCTTTTTTGTGCTGTCACCTGTGGGCAGCTGAGAAAAATGCATGCAGACCTCTTTTCTACAAGTTTCATCAAGCAGATGCCATGCAAATGAGGTACTGCTCTTGAAGCAATTTAAAGGAACAGAGCCATACCTTCTTTCCTGGTGATTGGATCTATGATCTAAGTCTAGTTTATAAAACTGATTTTTGGCAGGGTTTCTTTAGTTATCACACCAGCAACTGTGGAATGATGAAATATCTGTATGAACATTCAGATTTCAGTCCATCTACTGATTCTATACAAAGATTTGTGGATTCCACTCCTGGCTGAAATCAATAAATACAAACTAAAATCTTTGCTTTTTTTTTTTAATCTGTCCTTAGAGATTTTACATTGTCAGCCACTCCATGGCCCACTTCATGGTGACACCTATATTTTCGTGTACACTCTTGTATAATCCTTACATACTCTACTGCCTCAACACGGGGCCTCTACAGAAAGTGACGGATTCAGGTTTGAACCATTTCAAAATCAAAAGGAAGGTGGATTTAGGCGTTACTGCACAGAGGAACGCTTTAGCTACTGGGATTCTATGTAAAAGTTGATGCCTGTACTGAGGCTATCACCCCTAAATATGACTGCTCACTGTGGGTGTATGGACAGCCTCAGCTTTCCTAATGAACTACACCCCTGGGCAGACTTTGACTCAGGGCCACTTGATCTGCACATCTCAAATGGCCTGAAGTAACATATAGTTGGCCATGTACCAAGGTGATACACATGTGTTTGAGCCTGTTTAAAAGAGGTCTGGACAGAAGATAGAGTGCCTACAATATTTCAGATACCTCACTGAGTTAAATGAGTGTCCACAGATTGTTTTTTTGCAAGGGTAAAACAGTCCAGGTTTCTTTTGTGTTATCTTGTATCTTCCCTTAAGGGCTCTGTAAAATTAACAAATTAAGGCTTAGAACTTTATTTTGATATAGGTGAGAAATATTACATACACATTACTGATTTAGAGAAGTCACTGTGAAACTGCTCATTTTTACAGACATCAGTAACTGGCACAATCAGGACTACTTCCGAGCACACTCACTCTGATCCATGAGCCACCAAATACCGTTCCACTGCCAGTTTTACACCTAAGTTTTTTACATCTAAGTTTTAGATGTAAAACTGACAGTGGAATAGTACAGTTTATTTCTCTATGGTTGTACATTGTGCTTTTCCTTCAAAGGGGAATTGTATTCAAGCATTACAATATATTAAAAATCAGAAATGGTATTTATTTCAAGGTTAGAAATTAAATATGTATAATTTCTTACTTTACATTTGCCTCTTTTCCTGCATTAGGTCTGAGAAGTTGTTGAAAAGTTTCCTGCAGCCTGAAATGACAGAGAGCCTTGTAAAAAGGACAACCCTATTTTACACCCAAGGAATATTGCTTAATAGGTATTAATCTGAAGAAATATATTGTATGGTAAAGTTTTTGACAGACTGCCAACCTTCTGAACACCCAGAGAGCATTTAATTTTTGTCTGATCAGAAGCACCTAATGTCACTGCACATGCTACAATGGAAACTGTAAGACAAATGCAAAGTGTTGGCATCTGTGTTACCTGTACGTATCCTGTAGCATCTGGTGTGGTGTTTGCCACTCTTCTAGTTTCTTGCTGCTCATCTCTGAACATAAGAGCTCGTCCACTTGTTTCTAATTCACCTTTCCTTTCTATCTGGAATGCTCCTACAGAACTTTGTACTGAAAGGACTGGAGTGCAGCTGGACATGAATATTTTTCCTCTAATTGGAAGTACACTAAAGACATCCATTGGGCAAAACATCACTCTCTTCTATCCAGACAGGCTTGGCTACTACCCTTACAAAAATGAAGTCACAGGAGAGGCATTCAATGGAGGACTCCCTCAACTCTCGCTGCTAGAGAATCACTTAAAAAAAGCCAAAGAGGACATTCAGTTCTACATTCCTTCAGATGAACAGCTTGGATTGGCTGTCATTGACTGGGAAAACTGGAGACCTGTGTGGATAAGAAACTGGGGATCAAAAGATATTTATAGACAGGAATCCATTGAGCTAGTTCAGCAGAGAGACCTCAGTCTATCAGAAGCCGAAGCTAGAACTATAGCTAAAATGGAATTTGAATTTGCAGCAAAGTCATTTATGTTGGAAACTTTGAACCTGGGCATAGAAATGAAACCAAATCGTCTGTGGGGATATTACCTTTATCCAGACTGTTATAACTATGATTACAAACAAAACCCACACAATTATACAGGAACCTGTTTAGATATTGAAATTGAAAGAAATAATGAGCTTAACTGGTTGTGGGAGAAAAGCACGGCACTTTATCCATCTGTCTATCTAGAGACAGCCTTAAAATCTTCCAGAAACGCTCAACTCTTTGTTCGCAACAGAGTTCAAGAAGCCATTAGAACTTCCTATGTCTCTAATTCTAGTCACCCCCTTCCTGTTTTTGTATATACACGTCCAGTATTCACAGATCTCTATGAGGAATATCTCTCTGAGGTGAGTGAAGCTAGACCTTAAATACTTCAATTTTATATGGCAATAAATTACCAGGTGACACTTACTTAGCAAATTATACTAACTTTTATTAGAAAAAAAGCGTGCAACTTTGTATCAATATTAAATTAATTCATCAAAGAAATTTGACCAAACGGAACACAAATATGTCTATTTGCAAACCTTTCTCACTATATTTATCAAATAGTGTTTTATTCTCTGAGTTCTCCTCATATGTAACAAAATATTACAAAGCTAGAAAACATATTTAGCACACTTAGAGGAAAGAAATATGAGTAAAGTCTTCCAAAGAGAATTAGTAGTGCTGGGCTCACCTAATGCCTGCTTTTTAGGTTATAAGAAAAAAAATGCAATTAAACAGAGTCTTTCCTTAAAAAGTGTTTAAAGCTAGTGAAAAAATCCTGTCCTTAGTTGTACTCAAGTAGCTTTTAAAATGGTATTTCAGCATGTCATGGGTTAGTTAAGGTTAGGTTCTGATTAAAATTCAACCATCTTATTGCACTTCTGGCTAAACTTTTCCCTTCACATTTTTATAGACACCATCCTATCAGAGATACTACCAGTCTGGGGAATCTCTTCTTGGTGTTCCAGACCATGAGGAAGGGGAAGTTAGAGGCTGTGGTCCTGGTGATGGCATTGTATCTGGTGTCCTCCCACATTCTGGATAGAGCATTAGCAAGTGCTGTCCCCAGCTCCGTGATACTTTCAGAGAGCAAGGGGTGCTGTCAGGGGCCCCGCTGGGATCCTAATTAAAAATTTAAATCCTATAATCTTTACATTAATCCTTTTTTGGTGTTGTGACCTAAAACAAGTTGCTTTTTCATTGGTTTTTTTCATTATCATAGTCCTCTCCCATCCCATATAGGCCTTAACATTTTGCTAGGACTGGGCTAATAGCTGTCCTTAAAAGGAGATCTGAACAGAAACAAATTATCCAAATAAATCTGTAAAAGACCAGGAACATTCTCCGAAAAAGAGAGATTCTTATTGTTGAAAGCTTTTTCTGTTGCTACTTTTCTGTTTTAGCACTTTCTGATAAAAGAAATTAAGTTTTAAAAAAACCAAAAAACTGTGCTTTCCAGCATCTTTATCCCACAGCGTTACTGGAATCAGTTGCTACCAACTCTGAGCAGCCAGGAGGCAATGCAGCAAAACAAGCTTTAACATGGTTGGAGAAATGTATGTCATATGCCTAATCACTGGCTCAGTTTTACAGCCTTGTTCTTCTAACCAGGTGACATATACAAATTGGACATTGTTGGCAACATTTGCTAGCATCATCTGTGCAATACAATCCCAGGATCAAATTGAGCAATTGAGAGCAGAACATTTGCATCATGTATTACTGCTTGCTGTCTTCAAAGTAGTTACTTTGGATATGCCATTTACTGTATGCATTTAATCGTTTGCCCTTATGTTAAAGGTTACTTACATTTGTATGATTCTTCGCACATTTTCCCTCAGGATGACCTGGTAAATACCATCGGAGAATCTGCTGCTCTGGGTGCTTCTGGAATTGTGATCTGGGGTGATATGAATTTAACACAAAGTAAGGTATACCAGATCAATTATTACATGACATTTTTAAGGAGAAATAAAGTGCAAAGGATGCAAAGCACTATGATCACTTATATCATATCGTCTGCTTTTAAAATGATGACTCTATATTGCCAGCAGTTTTTTGTAGTCAAAACCCAAGCACATCTGACGATTATTAAGGTCATCATTGACTACACAGAACAAGAGTTCAATCTTTCAAAGTATCAGTCCTGTTGGCTCTGGGTAACTGGACAAGCTTGGGCAAGTTAGCATTTGTTTAATTAGTATAAGAAAGAATTCCTGTATTTTCATTTCATTCCAGTCATGAGGTAAAGAAAAAATTACTTGGGCTTGTCCAGAATGATTTTTAAAAGACCCTTCTGCTTTTTGAAGTGGTGCACTTGGCAGTAATATTTCAAGCACTAGGAGGAGTCAGTCTGTAAAAGTTCAGCCGTAGCCTGTTCTGTGTGTTGTAAGTGCTACTTTGATTAATTTCATCGTATGAAACATCTGAGTCAGAAGGAAAACTTCCAGTTTGTTTTAGGAAGAGGAAATACATAGTTTGAGAAAACACTGTTACAAGGATGTTCTCATAATTCTTTCCAGGTAATTAATTTATAACCAGGCAAGTTAGATGTAACAAATTATTGTACGGGAAGACTCTCCTGAAGTCTTCTGTGTGTAAAGAACTGAAATGCTTCATCCCCACCAGACCTCCTGTCACAGAAAGCATGGCCAAATACACCTCCACAGCTCTGTAAGGTTGTTATTCCCCAAAGCATCCCACTTTGACTTTTTTGTATGTGCTTCCCTCTGATAAAGGATATCAGTTGCACCTGGAACTTTTATGCCCATTATCTCAGTATCAGAACATACATGAGCAGCAACTTTTATTGTCTGAATTCTGAGATTCCTGTGAGAAAAAAGAACTCTCCCTAGCCCAGTCAGACTGTGTATTTGTGCACTAATTGCACCTGATTTTTTACAGCTTTCACCTTTCAGCAATGAAATGTTACTATAAGCCTCACTTCTTCATCAATCAAAATTTCTTGAAAGTAATTTTATATATACCTAAAAAACCCCCAAAGCCCTACATCTATCTCAGATTCACCAAAGTGATCTACATGGGTATAAATATTAGGTGTATCTACATGTGGTATTGGGCAAATGCCCGTAATGTCAGAGACAAAGAGAGAGTTCCCAAACCATCTGGTTATTAAACTGTGCCAAGAATGCACAGAATATATGCTAATTCCATGACCAGTTAGAATGATCAATTATCTTAGCATACCTTCAATTTGACCATCTGACCACAGTTCTTTTCATTCAAAAATGCCATGAAAGCTCCCTATCCTGTAGCCAAGCTATTCAGGTCAGGGGAAAGCTGAAAAGTGTCACAGAGATTACCTGATAGAAAAAGTATTTGTTTAGGCTGAAGAAGTGAGGTTTTTTTCCAAGATCCATCCAAACTATTTAAGACTTAAAAAGGAACTTCAGTCCTTCATGAAACTTCTTTAAATGCATCTGATTCAAAAAGCTACATGAAATATAGAGATAAAATGAAAGCTTAAAGACAACTGATTTCTGATCTAAGTGCTTTTTGTAACATCTCCAGCAACTACACAACATAAATTTGCTGTGATCCTTGAATTTTATAACAGCTTCTCAGATAAACTTGTTTCCAACAACAAGTTATAGCTATTACCAAATCCTCAGAGGAAACATTTATAGATACACACTGTGGTACTGTTACCAGAATGCCAGCCTTTTAATGGTTTCCATACTAAACTGTGGACGTATAACGCTCTTTTCACAGAACAGCTGTAGAACTCTGGACAACTACCTTAGGAGGACTTTGACCCCATACCTCATCAACGTCACAATGGCGGCCAGAATATGTAGCCAAGTGCTATGCCAAGACTCTGGTGCTTGTGCACGGAAAAAATGGAATTCCAGTGACTATCTTCACTTGAACCCTGAGAATATTGCAATTCAAATGACAAAGGATGGAAAATACACTTTACAAGGGCAACCATCATATCGGGATCTGCAAACATTTGTAGAAAAATTTGATTGCCATTGTTATGCAGGGCACAGCTGTGAACGCAGTGCTGATATAAATGACATCCATTACCTCCATGCTTGCATTTCAGAAGATATTTGCATTCAGATATCCTCAAATTCACTTTCTAACATAGAAGCCTCTGAAGAAAAGATCCTGTCTAACAGAACTGCATTTTCATTTACCTCTGAGAGTAAGGTGACATTATCTACACATCCTGAAACAGAAGATTTCCAATCTACCTTTGGAAATAATGTACTTAATATAACAGCTGCAGAATATAACACTGTTACAGGTGCCAGTAGCTATGATTTAGAAGAAAATGATACTCGTATTTCCATTAGTTCTTCATCCTGTAAGATAAGGATGTTTGATCTGTTTCACTTAATTCTAGTTTTGAGAACCTTAATACAAATGACCCATGAAAGTGAGAATATACTTTTCCCTGACTATATTTGAAATTCTAAAGGTTTTATTTACAAAAAAAGCAAACAAAATAATTCCTGAAAGGTTTATGGTCTTATCTGTATCAGGTAACCTTTTCCAATCCATAGGTGCCACTTCAGCTTGAATGTATTTCTTCAGTTTAGTTCTATAAACTACTATTTGTGCCAAAGATGTATTGGTCTATATAAATTGACTATACTATATGAGAGGATAATCCAGAATAAGAGACATTTTTAACAATTTACATTTTCAACCATTATATTTGGAAAAAAGTAATTGTTGACAATGCTGTTTTATGTACTTCAAGTTAAGACAGTTAAATATATAATATATAAAATAAGTCATCAGGTTTGATGCTCTATGCAAGAATTAATTACATTCCATATGAATGGAATTAGCTCTTAAAAGTATTTGTCTTAACTTTAGATCTGTGGGACTTTGCAGCATAAAATTTATCTGATTAATGTAATGTTCCTCCAGTTTTCACAAAACCTTTAGGGATCCTGTAGTTTATCTTTTAATTACATATATTTGTAACTCTTCAAAAGGTTCTAATTTTAGTGTAAACATTGACTTTGAACATTACAGCTTCATTATTTAAAATTTGAGCTGTAGCAGTTTATCCTTTCTTCTCACAAACCCTCTCCCTTATTTCAGATGTCGCTTTCTTGGTTTCCAGTTGTTTTGTCTTGCCAATACTCACAACTCATTTGCTCTGCCTGTTCATTCCCTGCCAGCACTGGTCGCCAGTCCTAGTTTCTCCATCCAGCCATCTCTAGGAACTGGATAGGGCTGTATGTGCCATTTGGACAAAAGTCTGTGCATGGGACTTTGTGCCTCATTATTTCTTGAGGAGTCTCTTTGGTGGAAACCAGTTTGCTCCTTAGGAAAACCCAGCAGTGGAGGCACAAAGATAAGCGTCACTGGGGACCTGAGACTCCCTTTTTATTCACTTCCCATGGTCCTCAATCTCAGGACCACCTTTTTGATTCAGTTTGCTGACAGAACTGAAAGTATTTGCTTAATATTATTCCATAGCCAAAAGCAGTGTTACACTAGCAGAGATACCTCAGAAGAAAACTACTCCCAGTATCATATCAGGAGTCTAGTTATGATTAACATATAGTCAGTTTAAGCATTTAGAAGCAATTAACTGCAGTTTATTTGATAAAATAACCTTTTCAAATTGTTATGTCAGATACTTAATAGACAGTCAGCCTTCTGATGGGTGAAGAGTGGCTGCTGGCATGGATATATTAAAAATCTCCCTAGAGCTAGGCATGATCTGCATAAATAACTCACCACCTCTCACAGATACAGCCTGCCTCACTAATGAAAATAACCAGGATTTCAATACGGTGGCCATTTACTCATAAAAAGTTCATTCCTTAATCTAGCAGAAAACACGTATTATATCCATTTTCTTTGAATTTTCAGGTTGTTGGTCATAACAGAGATGCAGAAAAATAGATGAAGCCTTTAAACTTAACATGGAGAAATAATGTTTTATGGCTTTTGGACAGCAAGTTATCAGGAGGAAGTGACAATTTTCTCATCCCAGTTACAGTGATAAGTCCACGAGTCAAAGCTATTTCTGCCATTAATGTTCCAAGTGGAATCACGAATAAAAAAATATATATGTAGTAGATTGTTCAGCACGAAAGAATCATCTGGTTGTGATCACCTGTGTAAAAACATGCTTTTTTCACTGCAGCTTTGATATTGGTTATTTCATCTTGGATAAAGAAAAGGCATGTATCATAACTCCTTTGCACTGCATTTGTGGTAACTATCAAAGGGTTTCTGAAAACTGGAAACATCACTGGTAATGCCTTAGCAAAACCTGTTTGACTGACATGAAATTCTATTTTTTTCACAATGCTTTAACATGGCTAAACTGAAAGGTACCGGATCTGCAGCACTTTGTGGTAAGACAGCTTGCAGGTTCACAAAATCTACAAGTCTTGCCATGAACGCTTTTGACTACCAGCCAGGTAATAGCAAGCAGAACATTTGTGATGGTTCAAGCAGGAAATCACCAAAAAAGGAGGAATGAGAAGTTAAAATCACAGAAGAGTTGAAACAGAGCACCCAGGACCTCCCAATGGATGCAGAGGAAGTGAACTGCAGAAGTGAAAGAGTGAAGCAGCGGGAAGTGTGGATAGACCAGTCTCTTCCCATTCAGTATTTTTATCTTTCTGGAACTTAATATCGACAGTCTTTTCCCAAGGCTGATAAAAGGAAAGACAAAGGAACACACTAACTGATATGTTAGACCTATGCATCCAAACCCATCTCTTTTTTTCTTGAGACCAGCCAGGACCAGAAAAAGTAAAAGGAAGATGAGAAGAAAGCAGTCTATTGCAATAAACTGTGCCTTCCTAAGCTGCATGTGTAAGTTTCTATCTACCTTGTGCTCTGATGCACAATGCTTTGCCAACCATATTTCAAATGTTCATTCAGGATTATGTTACCTACATGTATCTGCAATTTATGCTTTAAATCCTACAGACCTCAGGATTTAAGTCTATGTGTTAAATCACAGTATTTTCCAAATTTATTATTTTTCTCTGTATTATATTTGTCTTACCTACATTCTATGATAAACAGTCACCATGGAATCAATGAGTCTCCATGGAGTAAAAAGAAAAAAAGAAGGAAAGGGGTGCTATGCCTTGCATTGCTGGTGACTATCTTATGTTCAAAGCCAAACTTATGTTCTCCTAAAGTGGACCCCCTTCCAAAGAGATTTTCTTCCATTCACTGTATTTCCTGTAAGCATTAATTAGCCTTATAGTTTTCATTTCTTGCATTCTTGTATTTTTCAAAAGATTAAATACTAGAGGAACAGTTCCTTTGATTGCCATTCATTATTTTGTATTTCTCCTTTCTAGAGAGAACTCAGGCTGGCAATACTTAGGGACAGAGAAACGCTAAAGTGGGTTTGATGAAAGAGTCTGTTTGAGTGAAAGCTGTTTAATACCCTCCTTCAATGTTCTGATATTTTGCTAAAATTTTAATTGAAATTCTGCTTCTCTACCTGAATAATCTGGATCTAGTTTATTGTGTTGCTTATTCTGGGACACACAAAGATACTGGTACTTCAAAGAGAGATGGCAAGTAGCACTTAAAGAATATGAACAGAATGAAAACATAGTTTAGTCCTTGCCTTACAGTTTTTTTGCTTTTCTGTGTTAAAAATAACAACATGGAGAGATATTTTGAGAGGCCAGTAAGATCACTTTGTAGAAGCCTAGGATGTGACTAGAATCCCAAAGAGTTCAGCAAAATTTGCTTTATTCCCTGCATCACACTGGGATACCCTGTTGTATCAGCAAAGAATTGTACGGAAGATTTCAGACCTGTGTAATATGTACTAGACAACTTCCAAACAGATTAGATTTCTACATGTACCTATCCATCACTTTTCAATACAAACAACAAGACAGCAGAGACAGTTACATAATTTTGAAACACATTCGGTTATGGAGAACTGATGACCTTTTTAAGATGACAACTAAATTCCATCCTTTAAGCATACACACCTTAAACTTACTTGAAAGATTTTTTCACACTGTGCCTGTGCCAGCTCTTTTGCACTGGCAGATAGCCATTCTATCAAAGCAGAACAGCCTGCAATATTAGGGCCTGAGACTTCAAGTTTTTTGAATCAGTTTCATTCAAAAAAAAAACAAACATTGATATGAAAAAAAAGTTTATTGTGTGTCTTAAAAAATTACTGCTTTATTTAATGATTTCGTCTTTCCTAAAGATGATTTTTTTTGTATCCTTTCTTGGCATTTTTTCTTCCGTGCTGCTGAAAACCATTGTATAGGTGGCTGGAAAAAGATTCAAAAAGCTTACTAGTCTAACTTCATCCCTTACCACTTCTAAATGATTCCCAGTGTGTGGCTACCCCAGACCTTCCTGTCTGTTTTTCTGGAAATACTTCATTGTATATTAACCCTGCATCACAATACTTTTCATTATGATGATGATCATGTAAACATGCTCTATTCAAGATCATTTCTAAGCTTTTGTGTATACCAGTCAAGGATCAGGGTCTTTACAGACTAATTCTTTCATGTAGCTGTTCCAAAACACTTGCAGCTACTCTTCACTGTCACTACCACTCAGGACTGCAAAAGCTTCCCACATTTGTTGTCCCCTTATTATATATAAGAAAGTAAAGGGCAAGAAGGTAAAGGGCACCTATCAATATTAGCATCCTTAAGGGATTAACTTTGGATTTAATTATGTTCACTAATGTGTTACCACCATCATGGTATATTGATTATAGTTCTCCTGGGTCAGTAGTAATTAGATGACATTTTTCAGTGTATGCTTGTATAAGCCTTAGTTTATAACTGATAAGGTATTTTATTGATTAGTAATCAGACACAAAGAGACAGTATGAAAATTAATGTGCATCATTACCTTATGTATTCAACCGACGTTTTGGCTCTGTGCACACAATTCCAGAGGGTGGTATTCAGCACCATATATATGTGGACTCTAGACAATATGCAGTCACCTGTCTCTGCCTTTGTTTTCATATCAGGAAATATATTTATTCAACAGAACTCTTCAAGATCCTGCAGAAGAAATATACCATATGTTGGCAGTCTCATGGAGCACACTGCTCCCTCAGGCTACTAGCAGGCTGAGGTAAGACGACAGCTTGCCTGTGTCAAGTGAGGATTTCCTGAGGCAGGGAAAAAACAACCACCCATTTAAAGGGAGGCTAAGGGCACCCTGCACTCCCACAACAATAATATGGTTAATGTCACAACAAAGCACAAAGTACCTTACTGCTGGGGCAGCCGGTAATTAAGGGACTAATAACAGACTTAAGCTGCCTGTAAATCCTATGCACTATTTCAGCAGGAACTGCATATACCAAGTTTAGGTATCCAAATCACAGCATTTTTGAGTTAAAAACCTTAATCTGCCATTATAACAGTCCTTACAGAAATCCTTCTTCATCTTTTCCCTCACCAGAGCACGACAAGAATTTAGGGTACATGCTAGAGTTTCTGGGGCTGCAGCCAGCAGAGGGCACAGATGACACATGCAGACACTGGTGGGTACCTTACAAGGCTTTCACTGAAAAGTTCAACACAGTCTTTCTGCTCCCTTCAGCAATGCAGCTGCTTGACTCTGGCCTACAAACAGAAAAGATCACTAGTCACTCCCTAATGCAGTGCCTCACTAGCAGAAATGACTTATTCTACAGGTTTTTCCCCCAAACATCTGGTATATCAGGACAAACCTGAATATATCAGTGAGACATTACCTCTTCTCATGCTCTCTTCTCTGGAGATTTCATTCAGCTGAAGTCTTCTTCTCCTTAGATCTGCCCAGGGAGGTGGTTGCATCACTATCCCCGGAAGCATTCAAGAAACAACTAAAGGTGGCACTTAATGCTATTGTCTAGTTTACAAGGTAGTGATCGGTCAAAGGTTGGACTCGATGATCTTAGATGTCTTTTTCAACCTAAATGATTCTACAATCTACAGCTGTCACTAAAATGCATGCTTAAAATACAGCTAATGTGATTGAATATCTTCGGTAGTCTGAACTACAAACCTGAGTCTCAAATACCTTGTTTCTCCCCAAATGTGAAAGATCTGGATATGCAGTGTTGATTCAAGTCATTTTGCTGACCGTGTTTTTATTGCATCCCCACCATTGCCACCTGAAACATAAGATACACTTCTATAAACTTTTATAGCACAAATAAGTCTCTGCAATGGAGCAAGCTGCTTTGCTATCCCATCAGAGCACTTGGAAGACTCAATCAACTGGGTGCTGCATGGTCCCATAACACTGCTAAACTGGTCCTGCAGTGTGTAAAACTCAACAGAAAAGAGAGAAAAGTAAAATAATTCATCAGTGGTTAAATGTTTCCCAGAAAGATTAAGTGGCTAGTCTATCTACAGCCACACAGGATAACAGAATAGCTTTTAGCTACAAAAACAAATGTCCTCTGAGCTGCTAAGTGTAGCAAGGCAGCAATATCTTTACATACAATATTCTATTACCAAACAGTTTGTAAAATAAAGAATGTCGTTTATAATCATACAGTTTTGCAAAAGATGTAACAGATTTTAGAACAATATAACAGAACTTTAAACTTGGACAAACCCTCAAGACACTTACAAAAGACTTCAGTCATTGTACAACTGAATTAATGTTTTAGACTTTATCTGTGCATCTTCTGCCAGCCTTTTATGAGGATATGCCTGAAATGTATTTTTTCAGAGTGTTACTATATCTACAATATATTAAACTTCCATCACTATGAGACTCAAGCGCTATTGAAAAATTTAGTATTTCTTGCAAAAATAGAGACTGCTCAATTTTATGTGAATTGTCCCCCCTGCAGTAATCAGAACCACTTCATTCCCAGAAATCACTCTCACAAATGGACTGACTGTATTTTACACATCACCAGATGAGTGATATATGGAGATGGGGGAAATTCTTATATTTACCAGTTTTAAGGCAGCCAGAAACATTTCACTTATTCACCCAAAATTCAGTAATTGCTTTGGCCAGGACAAGTTTTTAAAAATCACAAGATACAGAGCAGAAAAACGAAAGATTAGTGATTTGCCTGTGAATTATTTCCCAGTCCTTTATGCAACCAGAATAACCCACTTCATCAATGTCAGCTTTCCTACCCATTTTCCCAGTGATTTCCCCATTTAAGTGTAGTGGAAATGGTAAACTGGCCAGTACATTTGTGACTGCTGGTGAGGATGTATCTACATACTGAGCAGCCATCTGGCTGCTACTCACAGACAAGTAAACCAGCAGAGTTCTGCTATATTCTCCCTCCATGCAGGATCTGACCTGGTTCCTTTCACTCTGCCACCAATTTTCAAGAAACTTCAAGAGCTATATCATGCTTTGAAACTGCTGAAGACACTATCACTGCCTCAGTGTTAAGACTGGCATTCAAAATTCTGACTCTACCCAAACTACCGTGCTAGGGAACAGCGTTAGGAGAAATGGACTACCTGTAGCCAGAACAAAACCTGATGCTACGTGGAGAAAACAAAAAAAAAGGTGCCTCCTTTTGTTTGTTTGAGACTTGCCACTGAATATAAAATCTGGAGGAAAGCAATCATTTAAGAGAAGCAATGAAAAATAATTCCATAACATTTCCATTGGGTGGCAGGACGAGCTTCAGTGCCCAGTTTTGTTTTGGAAATGTGCAATTAAATTTATAAGAGAAACAACTCAGTACTTTTAGAATTACACTGTGAGTCATTTCGACTGTATCTAAAACCAGGGCATGAAAAACCATGATATTTTTTACCTCTACACCTAGCCCACAACCAACTGCTCTTGAGAGCTTCAAGATTTTATGGTCCAACTGACATAATCAGTTAAGTTTTGTCACAAACTGCATGCTCTAAATTGCTGAATTATGTCTCTAAAAAGACCAAGAAACCAAATTTCAAAATGCTTTGAAGAATGTGCTATGTTTCAATAGTAAAGGTATCCACACTAAATGTGTATGTGCCTTTATACCTGTATGAATGTCCTTCATCACCCAAACCCACCACCACTGTAACCTTTCCAGAGCATCAAATTTCAGTAGCAAGTTCCGAGACTGGCAGATGGATCCAGGAGAAGTGTTAGCCCTGTGTTTATGGGTAAAACAAGCCTTTCCCTAATGCTCTGTGGCAAGACTGTATGCTAAATGTCACTTATTCAGTGCAGGCAGAAGATTCTTGGTGAAGCGACGTGTCCCATCATTGATCACAACACAAAACAACCATCACAAGCATCTCTTGAGGAAAGGAGTCATACTACGGGTGATTTTCCAAAAATTGTCACAGAAGAAACTAAACAAAACCACGGTAAGCCCTGGATCTGAAAGTCTGTCACTACACAATGAACAAGTCAAGCAGAGTTTCATGGTAACAGTGGAGGTCCTAGCCTAGGGGTGTGAGAACAGCCATCACTAGACGTGATGAACTTACAAAATCGATGCTGTCAAGCAGCCCAAGCCCACCAACTCTCCTAAGCAGTGCTGCCAGCGCGGCCTCGGCCCCCTTGCTGGGTGTGGGATGCTGTACAGCCCGCCCGCGGCAGCAGGTCTGTGCCGGGCCGTCCCATCCTTCCACACCCCAGGAGCAGCTGTTTCCCGCACGGGATCCCCGCGGTGTCCGGAACCGCCCTGCCGCTTCCTGGGGCTCGGGGTGCCTCCATGCGCCGCCTCGGCCCCTTAGGACCGTGAGACTGCCCCTGGCCTCACTTGTCATCCCGCGGCTCCATCACCTCCCCGGGCGCTCAGGGCCGCCCGCCCTCGGCCAGCGCGGCTCCTCGCAGGGCGCGGCCGCTGCTCCCCGCCTGGGCCGCCGCGGCCCGGCC
>VZTD01001028.1:736869-789849 GCA_013397725.1 Rhagologus leucostigma
CGCCTGGGGCCGCCGCCCTGCGGCCTTTCCCCCGGCAACAAGTGCGGGCTTGGCTGCTGCGGCGATGCCACCGCCTGCCATGAAGTCCCGCGGTGGGATGTGGTGGGATGCGGTGAGAGGGAGGGAGGGAGGGAGGAAAGGGAGGCGGGCGGGCGAGAGCATGAGGCGGCTCTCGCATCGTTTGCAACCTCGAGAATTTCACGGCAGGAGGCTCAGATGTGTGTGAAAGTGTTTTCAGAGGGAGGAAGAAGATGTCTCCTGCGTCTAGCTGCAAAGTGTGCCCATCTAGAGCAGATTCATGGGTGTGGGCTGTTGCCGTAATTCAAGTTAGCTTTTCATGTCCAGTGTATCCCAGAATAATATATTGTGCATCCCCTCAAGGCCACAAACTGCCCGTTACTGAATTCTCTCCTCCCATCAGTTGCATCAATACTAATGCCTCCCACAATTCTTCCCTAGCTCTTTCCAAGCATTCAAGTCTGATTCCAGCATTCCGTTCCACCTCTGGTGATGGCCTTGCAGCCTCTCTAATGCAGACACCTACCATGACATTTTCTCTTTTGTCACCATGCTGGAATACATTCCTCATCTTTGTTTGCTCTGCCCTCCAAAATGCATTTGGGTCCATCCCAAAGATTTGCTTTCCATCAGAGGATGGGAATAAATATATATATATGTTACCTTTGCTTACTACTAATCATGAAGCTTAGTGCATATCCTTTTCTGCACAATGGCACCTCTTGTGAGGTGTATCTCAGCTTCAGCTGCTATGAGATCGAAATTTCTAGATGTTTTTCAGTCCTTATCATGAAAAGCTAGTAGATCATGAATCAAAACCAGGATGGGAGGTATGTGGGCTAAAGTCAAAGAAATTGAGACAGTGAAGACACGAGTGTATGATATTTGTTACTTGCTTTTTTATATGATTATGGATTAAGGAAAAAAAAGGAGATTTTTAGTGTGAATGAAGAAGCAGAGAGAGCAGGAGAAAAAGGAATGGCAAGTGCCCAGTGAAAGTATGTTTTGGGTGACATCAGCAATCAATAGAATATACCTGTAGCTGGTATTGTAGTTGGTTTGTTAGGCACTCAGGTGGTCTTGGTACAACAGGCCTTGGTGCTTCTTGTGCCCATTGGAAGTATTCATTTCCCAAGGGCAGGCCTTGCCGAGGAATGGGGAAAAGACACGACAATTTACATTGCTTCTTGAATTGTTTTCATGAACAGAGCAAAGGGGAACACAGCGGTTCAGAGACCTTGGCGGTGTGTGGTGTCAGACTTCGTGTGTGTAACTGTTTGTCCACTCCCTTGTACTATACCACCAGTGGAATGGCATCATAGGTGTTTGTCTCTGTGGTGTTAATGCCTTGAACACCAGAGCACTCCTGTTACTGCAGGTCTGATTTTCCCTGCAAGTGTTATTTCTTAAGAGTATTCTACAAGGCATTCATATTTTTTGACTTAGGGAGGGTCACACATTGCAGGTTTTGTAGCTTTTGGATCTTCCAGTCTGGAGATGACATGCCATGATAATCACCAAAGAAAAGTAGTTGGAGAATTTTGAAAAAAAGTTAGGATAAGGCAATGAATAGTAGTTTACTCTTGAATACCTTTCATACGGGAGGGCAAACAGACTGGGAACTCTATGTATGGTTGTGAATACGTGGCTAGAGTGTAACGATGAAAATAACTGTTGCAAAGTAGTGGCTACTTAAAATGCAAGCTGCAGTGGATCAAGAAAAAACATTGGAAATTACTATTTTTTCGCTTTGCAAGAGCACTCAGAGATCTTATCGTGCTAAGACTGAATAAACACCCTTTGAGACAGACCCTGCTCTCAGGAGTTTGAGCCATATTTAGTCCTTAGTTACCAATGGAAACCTTGGATAAAGTCACTGCCTTTTACTGTGGATGTGCATCGATGTAATGGAGTAAAATCTGGTTGTTGATATGGTAGGGGGTAATGACAGCGTTCATTATCAGTTCAATATTCAGAAATTTTTAGAGGATATTACAAACTTCTTAGCATCAGTTATTTTTAATTTGTGTCGGGATGTAATCTGGTTTTTACTGAAATATGGCAATAAACTTTTGGCACTTCTTAAATATTCATAAAAATATGCAATTTGTCACGAAAACCTTACTTAGCAAGCACAATAGTACATACATTTTATTTTATGGTGGTTAGGTGGTTACAACACTTTAAAACAAAACACAGTAATCAGAGCTCTTGGACTAATGTGGGCAAAAGATTCAACCTATTCCTTTCTTTTCTTCACTGTGTGGGAAAAGAAAAAACTGTGGACATAATACTTTCTTTGTATCTGATTCCATTCAACCAGAATTGGGAATTTTTAGAGGAAAATACTAAGGACCAATGAAAGGGATGCTAATTCTTTACATTCTATCCCCAATACCAGAGCAGTTATGGTGGTTTGGTTTTTTAATTTATTTTATTTTTTTCTTCCAGTTTAGCATATTACATATGATGTATAATTTGCTGACAAAAGTAGAATTCTGATTTTCTATAGCCTCCTGAGTCAGCTGCCTGGTTTTCCAGGCATTCCTGTCCTTGAGTAGTGATGCTGCATTTTCAGCGTTTATGTGTTCATATGTGTTTCTATGTCAGTCCTCCACAAATATATGTACTACATATTTTATCAAATTTGTAGAATCATAGAATCATTAAGATTGGGAAAGACCTCCAAGATCATCAAGTCCAACATTTGAGCGAACACCACCCTGTCAACTAAGCCATAGCACTAAGTGCCACATCCAGTCGGTTCTTGATCATTTCCAGGGATGGTGCCTCCACCATTTTCCTGGGCAGACCAGCACCTGATACACAAGATGGTTGGCTTTGTTACATTCAGTTAAAAACTACATTGAGTTAAAAACTTCTCTCACTGCTGCATATGTGTATCTGTATGAAACTGCAGGTGCTTTTGTCTTCACTTTTATTTCCTACTGCTGTTGACAAGTTACTGAAGCAGGGAAGAAGAGGAAAAAAAGAGACAAAAGATGGTGAAGATGTATAATACAGAATTTAGCAAGAAGATTCCCGTAAGTAAGGTTGAACAAGGAATTGATGGAAGTTGTTTCTTGCCTGAAGCATCTGATTCCAAACTCCAAAATCTTGTGAGACAATCAAGTAACTGTCAAAAGTTATGCAACTTTTAAGCCCCAGATTAAAAATTATTACTTAGATTGTAAATGAAAACTGGAGCCGGAGTGTATTCTCGCTCCACTGCAAACAGGAAAGAGAAAAGTTTCAGAAATCATGCAGATCCCAGGAATAGCCCTGGATGGGTAGACTGAGAGACACAGTGCTGTTCCACTGCACCCTGAAGCTTTGATCCTCCATTTTTCAGATGAGAGGGAACTGATGGAGCATGACTGCACCTGCCTTGTCCATATACCCATGTTTTCTTCCAAAAAAACCTGCAGGGCACATGGGTTGATGAGGTGAATGTGGGCAGATAGATATGGAAGGGCAGTGGCAGGCCCAGAAGGTCCTGCTTTCCTTGCTGGATGACTGGAAAACCGGGATTGCTGTGCGTGTTGCAGAGAGCGCCTGGGCCTCTGTGTAGATATAACTTACATACCTAACTGCCTATCCTATTGTACCATGTCCAGGAGACACAACACCTTGTTAATGATACATTTTCAAAAGGAAGAATGAACAATGAGTTACCTGTTTAGATCTGGGTTTCGTCTTTATCCTCAAAAGGTGTCTTCTGTAGTGGGTAGAAGTCTATAAGATTCCCATTGGTGTGATGAGAAGTGTCTCTGTTGTGAAAATATTTCTCTGAACTGGGGGAGGAGGCAGCAGTTTTGTGCTAGAGGTTTATGTTTGGGGTTTATGGTACACTGAGTTAGTACCTTGTATTTTTCTGTTTGAATGACATTCTCTTAGCTCTGCAACAGGACTCCTCTGCTGTCACCAACACAGAAGAAACGAGTCTGCCCATAGTAATCTCTACATGAGTAGTCCTTTACTGTTTTTATATTTGGAGTTAAACCATTGGTAACAGCAGTGAGAAACTACAGGAAAAAATCATGATGTAGTCAGTTTTATAATATTTTACCATATTGGGGGTAGGACAAGTGACATTTGAAGGTTTCTTTCAACTCAGATCATTCTACAATTCTATATTTTGGCCGTGCTGCTGAAGGATCAGATGAAGGATTATCTGAAGTCTCGTGGTTTCTGGGGTGATCTTTGTTGCTGAAGAGAATAAAAGATCATTTAAAGGGACTGAAATGAACAGTCTTCCTTGATCTGACAATGCAGTAATTGAAGTGCTGGCCAGTGCTTTTGCTGAAAATTAATGTAATATTTTACAATATTGTAAAATAAAATTTTTTAGATTGCAAATGAAAACCTTTCTTGTATGTATCAACTGTTTTATAATAAATATAATTTTGGTTTTATATTCTAGTCGGGGCAGTTCACGGAAGATATGATTCCTACAGTAGGCTTCAATATGAGAAAAATAACAAAAGGAAATGTTACCATAAAGGTAGGTGTGCATCTTCGAATTAATACAGAGTGAATAAACAGTAGAGTAATTTCAACTGGAAATATGAAAGACAGGAAATTTCTTTTAAGATTATAGGACTCATATCTGTTTTTCTAGCTCCAGATGAACTTTTTTTAAAGCAAATAGTCTTATAGTAATATATTTCACTGTTACATTAATCTGTTTGATTTCATTATACTCCATGCCAGGCAGAAGCTTTGTTGCACTTTTTTGATTTAGAAAGGTCATAAAATGTGGAGATACTGAGGTAACTGAGTTGACTCCTGGGACTGTATCTGTCTTCTCTTCTCTCTCTCCCTCCTCCCCTGCCCTGAACTGTAAGTGAAATCTGGAGCGACTTGACTCCTAACTTTGGCAGCTCAGTGGAGAGTGTGGTTTAGCTCACACATTAGCTGTGCTGAAATAGAACATCTAGCCTAAGTCAGTTATCAGGGAGCCACGTCTGAGAGCTATAGAGACACATAGGCATCAAAATGGGGATAAATCACTCCAGTAGAATTAAGGCACTGTCTGTTGATTGATTATGAAGGGAGCCTGGTTGATTAGTCTAGATCAAATTCACAACTTCTAGCTAAAATCAGGTCAGGGGAATCCAGATTTTTGTCTTTACCTTGACTTTTCCTTCCTTTTCCATAATAAGTAAGTTCTTTTCTCCCTCGGTTCTATAGATACTCTTCCTCTGGTTTGGTATGATTCCTAAACCACTGATCAAAGTCCAGAGATGCCACAGTCAATAAAAAAGTTACTACATTCAACCATAGTTCATAAATAATCCACAGGAATAGGAATTTCCTTAGTTTTCTGTCTTTTGCACAGAAACAACGAGGCCATGCCTTATAGAGAGAAAAGCATAGTTGGAGGGAGGTACCGATGCTGCTGCGGAATTGTCAGATGTGGAAGAAAACAAAAAAGTTGTTGATTGTTCATTAAACTAGGCAAAAATCTTTTACTAGTAAGCAGAGTCTTCAAAAGAAAGTATTTTATGAGCCATGATAGTTCAAGAAGGAGCTGACTAATAGTTCATACCAGGGTTGTCTGAGCAAGATTAAGTTGTGCAGAGAGGGTGTGCGTGGGTGTCTGTGGAACTGTGCCTTGTTTTACTCTTTGCTCTCAAAAGTAATTTTATATATAGTTGCCATAATAGAATTTTTAAGAATAAGGAGATAATGCTAACATAATTAATATTTATTAGTTTCAAAAATGGTACTTGGTTTGGAAGCCACTCTGCACAGGAAGATATCTTGACTCATTCTCACAGTCTCTCTGGTGCAACAGCATTCAGTGAGAGTAAGGGGTGTAGGGGAATATGACTCTTATGCACAGATGCTTATTTCCTTAAAAGTCTGTCAGGATAAACTACTTGTATGTTACTATTCCTGTATCTAGGTTAAAATCTTGCAGCCTAATTGCTACATAAAGTTTCCAGAATTATTTTACTTTGAGAAGAATGACATCATTTGTTGATAAGTTGATGACTGAAGAATGATGACGGGGTGTCTCTGGCTAGAATCCTTTTAAGAGCTATTTGCGGCCCAGTAATAAGGATTCAGAGTGGAATTTTCTTTAACCTTTTTATACCAAGAAAACAGGTAACCTTTTTCATAGAAATACTATGATATTCAACTGTCAGCTATTAAAATTCATGGATAAAGTGTTATTTTACTAAACCCTTGAAGTTCTTTAAACATGACAGGAATGATTTCTGGGCTAAGCGAAGACTCATATTGTGTCTGACCTTTTTCAAAGATTTCAGGGGACACTGCAAAACAGAATCAATTAAACTTACTGTAACAGCGAAGCTGAGAAATCATGTGGGTCAAAAAGTCATCAAGTGAAAAATTGGCGTTCTAGAAGTGTAAGACTGATCACCTTTGGAAAAGTAAGTTGCAAAACTAGCAATTAGGTGATACTAATTCTTTATCTTTTTTTTCTGTATTTCGGGGTAGGCCACTAAGAAGGAAGTACTATGCTAGTGCAGTGTCACTACCTGGTTTCTTTACTTCATTTCCATCTGCAGATTCCATACAATTCCAGAAGGCAGAAAGAACTGAAGCCCATGGTCTTCTTTCCTTTCTTCTGATTTTGGCAGTCATTTCCAAAAGCCAGTAGATTTATTCTCATTTTTAGTCTCTAATCCTAATACATGAGAGTATGGTCACTGGCATGCCTGTGTGTATGAGTATTTATCTGAACCACACTAAAAAAAACCCACTGATTTACGCAAGCCAGAATATTTTGTAGGAAGATGCCAGTTTCAGGTGTTATTAAATTGAAGCTAAACATGCTTAGAAATGTAAGGCTGTCAGCTTTAACCGCGAATTGTCAAATTTTGGCTTATCAATATATTTAATAACCAGTCAGTTGTTATTTCCAAGAAAAAGAGACAAAAAGGGAAGGATTTTACCACATGGTATTTGAAATCTAAGCAGGAAGCTTTATCTTTTGAGGTTGCGGTTGAAGTACTAAAGTACAGGATGATTTCTAGCATCAAAATATTTAATGTACTACAACTTAAAGATCTGCTACAACTATTTTAATGAAGTTCATTACAAAACTGATGGCTGTCTTTTTTTTTCTTGACAAAAAAACTGTCTGAATTGCTTTGAGATTTTAATTCCAAACAAGTTTTGCTGTTTGCTGAGTAATCTGATTTTGATGGATTTTCTGTTTTTTGGATCTGCTCAGTATTAGCGGTCCTTTTGCTTTGGTGAGATTTACTATTCAACAGGCTAGACAGCAATTAATAAAATTTACTTTAACAAGCCAAGTTTCAAGAACCTCAGAAGACTTGAATTGTAAGCTGTTATTTAAAGTGATTGGGATCTTCCAGCTAACCAACCTTTGGTTCTTGCAGTGACGGTCTTAGAACAGTCTCAGTTAAAAGGAAATAGAGCACCACAGACATGTATAGGCACAGATAATGCCACAGCTTCATTTCCCTCGCTCTTCCACTTGTTTTTCTTAAAATAGCATGGCCAGGCCGATTCTGCACTTCCTGGGCACTGTGGTCTGGAGGGAGTGGAGAGCAGGTGCTCAGGGGATGGGAGCTGGTGGGGTGGGCTGTGGTCACCCCAGCTGTCTCCACTAGATGCCGGTGTCCCTCCACCACACCCAGTGCAGGCCCGGCTGCAGGAGAGCAAAGCTGAGCTTCTTGCTACTTGCACTTGCTCTGATGTGGCAGAGAGGGAGAACAAGGATACCAGCTCAGTGCATTCTTCTGCCAGCTTCCTTTGTTGCAGCACTCCTCCTCTGGACAGTAGTGTTTTCAGGTCTCCACGCATCCTCATACAAGCAGAATCCTCCTGTTTTGTAATGCTTCCTCCTGCTATTCAGGTTATCTTTTCTGTCATATCGTCATTTCAAATGTCATGCAGTAATACAAGTCTCTGTGGGTACTCACTGTATAGCTCCAGCCAGAGTTTCAGCACACACTGGCTATTCTGTATGGCTTGGATCACTCTGAAAAAGCTGTGCTGTGTCTGGGCTGATTTCAAGTCAAAGCAGTTATTTCTATAAAAAAAAGATTTTTGCTGGATGTGTCAGTGATTTATGATAGTTGTCTGTAAGGAAGAGCTGTGCTGGTGGATTCAAAAGGGCTGTCATCCACATCCTGAAGCCCAGTTACTAGTGCTAAATCCCAGGGATTGTTTAGTTCATTAGTGACCTGAATGGTGGGACAGGGTGCACCTTCAACAAGTTTGCTGGTAGTACAAAACTGGGAAGAGTGGCTGGTGCAGCAGAGAGTTGTGCTGCCATCCAGAAAGACTTTGACAGGCTAGAGAAATGGACTGATAGGACTGTCGCTGTTGTACCTGGGCTGGAGATAAACGAGGCATCCAGAATTCAGGAGAATGGAATTATTTATTAATATACAGATGGGTTTTTTAATGTTAGTTCGCTTAATGTTTGCTTGAATGGTAGAAAATTATTGGACCTCTGACCAACCACCCATCAGGGTGACTGTTCAGTCCACACAACACCCATTTCAAAATATTTTTCTCAAAATGTCATAACAATCCTTTGGTAAAAACAGCAGGTGTAAAGTATAGAGAAATAGTTTACAAAAACCCTTAACAGTATTTTTCATAGTTCCTGTGAGAAACATAAAGTTCTCACAGAATGCAGCAGAAAGCTGAAAAATTCCTCTGCTAAAACCTTTCATTGTCCACAATAGGACCTTTAGGAAGTTAAGTACAAGGTCCTGCACTGGAGAAGGATCAACCCCAGCACCACTACAGGCTGTCTGACAGGGAAGCAGCTTTGCAGAAAGGGACCATGAGTCCTTGTGGACACCAAGTTGATCACTGGCAAGCAGTGTACCTTTGCAGCAGAGAGACCAACATCATCCTGGGCTGCATTAGGAAGAGTTTTGACAGCAGGTCCAAGGAGGTGATTCCCCCCTTTTATTCACCACTGGTAAGGCCATACCTGATGTGCTGTCCAGTTCTGGGCTTCCCAGTACAAAAGAGATGTGGAGCTACTGCAGAGAGCCCATGAAGATGATTAAGGAATTGGAGCATCTCTTGTGTGAGATGATGCTGAGATATCTGAGACTGTTAAGTCTGGAGAAGAGAAGGCTCAGGAAGATAACATCAATGTAGCCAGAAGATGTAACCAAACTTTTCTTTGTGATGTTCAGTTACAGTACAAATGGTAGCGGGCAGAGACTGAAATATTCCATCTAAACCAGAAGACAAAGCGTTTCCACTGTGAGGAGGATTAAACATTGGAACCAGGCAGGTGCTGGAGACTCCATCTTTGGAGCAGTCTGCTCTTAGTGACCTTGCTTTGGACCAGGGAAAGTTGGATTATGCAGTCTCCAAAAGCCCCTGCCAGCCTTGGTGATTCTGTGAAGAGGAGTTAAAATGCGGATTAGAGTGGCACAAAGGATGAATGTGAACCATACTTGGAATTACTCTAGGATCAACTAAGAAGGAAAAGTATGAAAGTACTTTCCCTTCTGATAGTTTGAGAAAAGCCTTGGGGATTCTACCTTTCCTGGGAGTTGTGTGCTGCAGAGGGTGAGACAGGATCATGAATTAGATAGGAATGCGCTAGGAACCTCTACAGTAGTCCAGACAAACACTTGGGGTCAGAAAGTAGTGTCCTGAGTCAAACAGGCAATGTTGAATGTTTCACCAGCCATTCAGAGTAACTGTCAGGAATCCTAAAAGTGAGGACCAAGAGTTGATCTCAAGGGTGAATCAGATACTTACTCAAATATCATCTGTAATTGTTTCTTAAAATTTGTTCTTCCGTGAAGAAGATTCTGCAACATCCCTTTTTCTGTACAATGTTCTTTCACTCTAGAAAGCTTTTTTCCTGGTATCTGACATGAGTTGCTGTCATCACAAATTGAGCTGCTTTTTTCTTCTTATATGTCTGGCAGCCATATCCCGGGAATCATTAAGGTTGTGCTCTCCTCTCCCCTCTTTATAGGTCATATTGTTAAAATCTCGTCCTTTTTTATCTCATCAGGAGTTTCTGAAATTTGGCTGTGTCTGTTCTGGAGACTGATGCTTAAAACCAGTATAGAAGCTTCCCAGACACTGAGGACAGGGCAGTATATGCTTTCAAAATTATACATAAAATGCTTCTGATAGTCCATGCTGATTTAAGATCTGCAGCCCTGTTGAACTGCATATTTAGTTTGTGAACTAATCAAGCTTTTTGTCCTACCCCTCTACCTGGTTATCCATTTTGTGCATTTGGCTCCCTCTGTCCAGCTATAGTATTCTGAACTTGTTTATGTTAAATTTCAGCTGCCTTATGTCAGACCATTCCTCTAGGTAGTCTGGGTACTTTAGGCTTCTGATCTTTTTATCCACGCCCAGCTTGCAGTTATCTGCAGCTTATATAAACACGTGTTCTAGTCCAGCTGGGACACCTGGGAACCATAAATGCTGTCCCTGCTCAGCTCTGTCTTCAGCATCTTTGCCTCACTGTTAAATGCTGTGAATCTGTCAAGATTGCTCAGACTTGAGAGGTAGAGGGCAAGAAGAATACAGGAGGGAACTGCAGACCTAATCTCTCATGGGAGAATGTCCTTTTCTTGTCCTATCTGCCAATATTAGATTACCTTTTCCCAGCATACCCACCGTTGCACATCCTCCTGGATTTTCTCTACTGTTGAGCAAATACCCATTTTTGGTTTCATGGTTATATGTTCTTCAAGGACAAGCAACGTTAATAATCACTGTGGTAGCTATTGATTGGCTGATTTGAGCTATGGTGTCCTTGCCTCTGGTCTCCCTCCCCTCAGTCTTCTAAATGCATGGTGTGCCTACATCTTAGACCTCCAATATGTCTGCTTTCACCAGAAGCTTTTGGAATATGTCTAGAGACTGAATCATGATCGTGTGAGAAAAGGGTACAAATGATTGCACATGGTCATGCAGAATCAGGGCTTTTTCTTTGCTGAGGACACAATATTGAGGCAAGGATGGTTTGGTTCCTTGTGTGTGCTATGTTGAGATCAAGAGGATTCCAGTCTTATCTCTAAAACTGAGTTGCCTGGTACGCTCCTGTCTGAGAACCCAGTGTGGATGTAAGCACCTTGAGGTTCTGAGAACAATTTCTGAGAACTGACTTTGCTTTTGTGTCCTGTTTAAAATCCATCTGTTGATCCTTCTAGCATTGTACTTTGTCTCTGATAAAATGGCAAATATACCCTGATCACTCAGAAATACTCTCTCCTATTAAAATGCCTTTTTGCTTGTTGTCAGGAGTTGAAGATACTTTGTGAACATTTTGTGTTGCAAGTCTAAGCCCATTTCCAGTTCTTCAGTGAAGATATTATGATTAAATAATGAACACTGAAATGTGCATATAGCTTTTTTTTTGTCTGACGTGATTAAAATGCCTAATGGTATGTTTAAAAGTTGGATTTTATCACCAATGAGGAGTGAGAGCAGAGTTCTTTAAAGGGCCAAGACTGATTTCAAAGAACATAGTGTTCTCAGAAATATTGCTTGCAGAAAATGTAACCACGTGGCACATTTTTTTTTTACTCTAAAAGCAACTATAAA
This sequence comes from Rhagologus leucostigma, assembly GCA_013397725.1. Taxonomy (NCBI): domain Eukaryota; kingdom Metazoa; phylum Chordata; class Aves; order Passeriformes; genus Rhagologus; species Rhagologus leucostigma. The sequence continues at coordinate 748,441 of VZTD01001028.1, forward strand.
GGCATTTCCAATATATAGGATAATAAGTAGTAAATACTCTAAAGTAGTAAGGTATTCTAACTTCCATATTAAGTTACATGGCTGGTAGGTACTACAAGTAAGGCTGTATAGATTTGTATATACAGGGCAATTTATTAAAAAGTTTAAGGTTATTAGGTTTTTTATTCTTCTGTTTATTAGACAAAGAAGATGGATATTTTTGGTTGAAGATTCCAGCCTAGAATAGGTGATTGTTTAGGATTTGTCTCTCCTGAGCTTAGCCAGGTGGTAAGTAATCCAGCCTGAGCCAGTTGTCTGAACTTGGTGGGGACCGGTGGGTGCTTTGCAAGGAAGGTTCACCAGGTAGGCAAGATGGGTGAGACGAATGGAATAATTTCCTGCTCTTGGTGCCCTCTGAGCACTTCAGTAGCCACAGAGAAATTTTGGTCACCTGAATTAAATGCCTAAATTTTAGGTGATTAAAGTTGTCCCTTTTTTTCCAGTTGCTCCCTGTTGTTACACATGGAGTTGGCTATGAATGCAATGGCTGCTTGCTGTGTATGTGTGAGCTCATTGGTCACATCTTAGCATGTCACTGGTCACATCTTAGGCTTGTCTGTGTACACTGAGGTGGTGGTGGATGTTACTGGTGCTGCCTTATTCTGCCCAAATACTCCTCTCTGCTTACAATTTCCTCACCTGTTTGTTTAGGTTAGGTTTTATGGCTGATATTTTCTGAATACTTCCAAGAAGAAAGATATGTTTCTGAGTTCAAATATTTGTAGTGTTGGATTCATCTTGCAGGTTAAGATGTCTGAATGTAAACAGCTATATGTCTGCAGTGAGGCTTAAGCTCTTTTAATAATAGTCAGAGGAGCTGTAGTCAGTACTGTCAAGCCTAGAGTGTAATTCTGTCATCCTAAACAAGACGTTACATCTGATCAGCTGAAAGGCTGTCTAGACTTTGCTGACTACTGTGAGATTGTAGGTACTGAACCCACACATTGACATGAAGGTACAAACGTGTCATTGTACACATCTCTGTCCACAAGAGATACCCTACCCAGCATGTCTGAAAAAAGCCATGTAACATGACATCTAGAAAACACTTTTCCTGCAGCTTGAACCATCATGAACCATTAAGCCTTCCCACATATGCACTAATTTGAAGAAACACAACTAGAGTGTTAATGAACCTTCCTGTAACTGAAAGCTTTCAAAAATCTTTGAACCTATTCTCGTGCATTTTTGCTCAACTGTCATCATATGGTTCTGTGCAAGAGAAAAGGATCTGCTGCTTAAACATAGGTAATAGCTACGGTCTTAAGATGGAGCCTTAGATCCTCCTGAAAAATTGGAAAGAGATATATCCAAAGTTTTCTGTTTTAGAAGAATTTGATGTAACAGGTAAGTGTATGGTAAACAGTGATTCCATCATGGTGATCTAGTTTACAGATTAAAACACTGCACTATTTAATGAGCGTGTAGACCTGCAAGCACAATAAGAATTACTACTGTACAGGAGTAGATAATAGAATAAAACAGTGATTTATAAAAAAATTTTAAAAGTTTTTTTTAAATGCAGTACCAGCAAGATATGTGCCTTTGAGATTGAGCCTGAACAACTCCTTGAGATTTTAATCTCTTGTGAGGCAATGGTACTGGCTATGAAAGCAACTTTTTCTCAGTTTGGTCATTCTGTAAGCTTTTTCTGATTATTAAAATCAACTGGTCTTCTAGGGATAAAATTACCTTTTAAATATTATGAAATTTTTATTCCTGGGGGACTAATAAAAGCCATGGGAGAAATTTGAAGTCAAATCTCTTTTTAAAAACAACCAAACAAAGTAAACTTCTTTTTATAGCTAGCTGTATGTTCAGCTGTTAAGGTGTAGTCTCCTGCCTCTCCCTGTTCATACCCAGAATATACTTTATACCTGTGTATTAAATACTGGGATACAAAAGCAGTTGATATACAAAAAATGCAAGGCTCATGCAAGAAAACTTCTTTAACACTAAGACCTCTCCGCTTTCCTTCCTGGATGCTTCTTGTGTTCTCACAGATCTGTTTGTTCAGTCATGTACTGCAAAAATGGTTTGGTACAGTAATTTGATTTTAGAATAAAGTAGTTAACTCTTTCACTGGCTATTCAATATAACAAAGAGTATTAGAAAGTTACTATTAGAAGCATTTTGATTTCATAGGGAAAGAGGTGAGGATTTTTTTTCATTTCATAAATTTTTTTTCCATATTTCAGATAATTATAGCTTATTGTATTGATGTAAACTTGGTTCCAAAGCACTGTTAAAAACACCTAGTCTATCTTGTGTCCTTCATGTTGTACTTTAATGAATAGCTGTAAGCCTGATTAGGGAAACTGACTGGAAATGACTTATCTTTCCATTGTTTCAAGGTGACTTTTTCTCCTAATGAGAGTAGTCTTGTTCTGCGGTGCAATTTAGTACAGTAAGATATAGTATATAATCAAGCAAGGACAAAACCAGTATTTTTTTATCTTGTATTGTTTATTTTGTGATTAGTCCAGGCTACATCATCTTGTAGATTTTCATGGCTATCAGCATTCCAAAAATCTAATCTGACTACTAGCCTGCGCTATCATCTTTCCCTTTCTTTTTTTCTCCGGTCTACCAAGAAAATAATTTAGTTTCTTTTTCGAGATACACAGATGTGCACCAGATGGCTTTGGATAGTTTCAAGGTCCTGATGAGTTATTGGAGTAATTAGCATTGGTGTAAGTTTTGTCACCTGACCCTAATGCTGAACTGTGTACTCATCACGTTCAAGCTATTAAAGTATAAAGGTTTATTTTACTAAGACCTTTGATACAGTGCTTCAAATGTCAGGAGAGATAATAACTGATATCCACTTCATGGTCAGAAGCTCTTTCATAAGTAAAATATTTGATCTTATACAGAGGATCAAAGGCACTCTACATTTAGGTGATACGATAATTTTATGTTGGAAGGAATGGTAAGATATCATTCAGGGAATGATTTTAATGGTGAATTGGGAAATATTTCTTTCTAAAATATGAATATAAGATACTGAAAATGATACAGAAATTGATACATAAATATGACTTACAGGCTATGAAATTAAAAAAACAGTGGACATTAATTGAAAATGGCCTTATCCCATGGGTCTGTGAAGTCTTGCTCTTTTGTGCAAATCTCTGTTACCACAGCAGGTTTAATACATTTGGATTTATAGTGTAAATGTGAGGACAACTCTTAAAAAATTTTGCTTCTGTGTATATTACTTCCAGATTTAATTTCTTCTGTGATATATATGCCTTCTAGATCTGGTATACAGTATATAGTGTTTTGATAGCTAGATCTGATTAAAATAAGAAATAATTACTTCTCTTTGTCCTTTACAGAGGAACAAATCCATTACTTTTATTTTTAAGTATTCATTACTGTTAATGTGTGTGTCACTTGTAACACAACTGTCTTTGGATGTAGCTGTAACAGCTACATTATCACACAGCCCTGACCTGCATGATGTAGATATGTTACTCGGTATTTTGATCTGAGAAACAGTTTTGAAACAAGATACTGTCATCCCCCAAAAATATCAAATTTTTTGCAAGTAAAGCAAAAATAACTAACTCCTGTACAGAAAAATAGTGTGTTAACGTTTTAACAAATAGGAATTCCGTGGGATTGCTGGACAGTAATAGCATGTGTAAGTATTTACAGGATTGGAGCTTTTATAAAATCGTAAGCAGAATTTGAGCTTTCTTCCCTTAAGAATCACTGCTTAATCACTTCAGGCCTACCTATACTACTGTTTCCTTTCTGGTTCTGGTTAGTTAATCCATGTGTCTTTTAAAGCACATTTGTTGAACAAATGAGAGAGCTGTGGAGGTACTGGAGCTCCTTGGAGTGGGGAGTATCACCCCTTATGTGGATTCAGTCTGCTCTCAAACCAACTCTTTGTTTATTTAATATCTGTCTATCCTGTTGAAGATCTGGTACATTCTTAACTCAGGTCTCCCTAGCCACATTAAAAATTAAGCTGTATAACTGGTTCATACAATGATCATACTCTTTTGTTTTGAGACTGTGTATTTGCAGTAATTCACTTTAGTATCTGAGTAAGACTTTTCTTTCAGTGAGTGGGAAAGGGTAACATTCTCCAAAAGAACATTTGGCGCTTTTAGTGTCACAGGACTGACTAACTCTGTGCCTGTCCCTCTCCATTGACTGGAAGGGGCCAAGAAGACCTTCTAAAAAAATTTGGAACTGGCAATAACAACCTTCATGCTGCATGTAAGAGTTCATTTATTCTGTTGGGTTAGTACTCTAGTTCAAAACAATTTTAGGGCCGGAGTGTTCTTACCTTTTCCAGGTGTGGGACATTGGAGGACAGCCAAGGTTTCGAAGCATGTGGGAGCGTTATTGCAGAGGAGTCAATGCAGTTGTGTAAGTTGTCTTTTGTACGTCCACAGAAAATATACCTTGCAATATATATTATTATACATTAGGTATTACATTATAATATGTATAAAGAGGTATGTTTTTTAATCTGTCCACCTCCATGACATAAGAAGACCCAATACAATAAAAGTAGTGTGTTTTGCGCATGCAGCAAGCCAGACATATAAGTAATCGCATATTCCAGGCCATTTTTTCCCCACAGGCTGTATTTAACTCTATCTTCCTGTATCAATAAATGCAGGGCTTATACAACTCTGGATTTTTCTAATGCTGCTGTCAATATCAACACGTTTGTCACATTTCAGATGTTTTAATGCAAATTTCTGCAAGTAATGGTCAATACCATAAATAACTGTATTCTCATTGCAGTTACATGGTGGATGCAGCAGACTTAGAAAAAGTAGAAGCTTCAAAGAATGAGCTGCACAGTTTGATAGATAAACCACAATTGCATGGAATTCCAGTAAGTATTTTCATTATTATTCTTACCTGAATATCAACAGTGTAGCCTAAATCCTCATGAGTTGGTTACTCTGGTCTCTTGAAAATACTAGATTATATGTGATGCAGCCTTCATGCATTGAGCACTCAGAAAAATTACTGTGGTTTTTTCTCATAGTACTCAACAACTTACGAATGCTGAAGTGTGTTTGTACATTTTCTTGTGTAAAGGTCAGAATAGATTTGGAAAAACTGTGTTTTCACATGTGGCATTATCAGACAGTAATTGCTTCCAGTCAGTCCCTTGTTAGCTGGGTTTCAACCAGTGACCCAGGTATGTTTCTGGCAGTATCTTAAGGCATGTGAGATCCATCTTTCTGCTGGTTGGCAGTCAGTAACATCAAGTAGTGTCCTCTGCCTGCAGAGACTGTGTAGGAGCTTGGCTTTTTATGTGTCCTGACTTTTTCTTGACTTAGTATTTCAAACTAAATTGTGTGGAAAAAATGCAAATACGCATCTGTTCTCCAGTTGGAAGTGTCAAAGAATAGTGTATTCAGCTGAAATTCTAATGAGGAATTACGAAGATGGAGACTAATGTTGTTTCTTTAAATGTAACCTGCCAATTTAGGAATCCATCAGGTTATCATTGGTCTTTACGTTGACACCACCAAGCAAGAGTTTATACCTTGATTATAAGAAAGAAAACAGTCGTACATACAAATGAGGAAGAAGTTGCTCACAACTTGGTGACTCTTCCCTGGCCCCTTTTTTTTGTAAGCAGTTATTTGGACACTTGGCCACTACAAGTAATTGAAGTTATCTGAGGATGAGTAGACAGTGTAAGGACTTAAAGAACGTAGCTGAACTGTGTCAAAACGCTGTCAAAGCCACAGAAGGAACTTACCATAAGATAAACCACCACAACAGGAACTTGAGATAAGCACAGACGCCACAGCAGGAAGGAGCTAATTCCAGGCCTAATGAAGCTGAAGGTTTAGTTAGCATCTGGACATCCCACCCATCTAGACATTGCCATCATGGTAAACGGTGGGAAAGGAAGTAAGGGTTTATACACATGCCATCTCAAGTTATGGGAAGGGCATCTACATCCCATGGATACCTGGGATTTGGTGTGTATAAGTTGTACCTCCAGTATACAGTCAGTCTCCTTCTCTCTCCCTCCTCTCCTCCCACTATTCTCAAAGAAGAATTTTTCAAGTGAGTCTCCATCTTTTTTTATAAGGTTTGTTATTATTGTTGTGATTTTATATGTTAATTATCTATTGAACAAATCCTACAGAAATCTGTAGTTATGCTGTTCATGGGGAGTGACATTGCCTGTCCTTTGCACTCTCTTCACATGCTTTTTTGCTTCTCACTTTTCCTTACTGAAATGATTGGTCTCTCTTATCTTCAGTAGTATTTAATTAAGTTCCTTGCCTTTTATATGTTATAATATCACATTTCAAATGCCCAGCCTGACCAGCACAGTAATTTCCAAGGTGCAGTGATGTATTTTTTACTTACTTTTATTTCATATGTAGTAATTAGTATTGAACTTCCTTCAATTTATTGTGCTCAGGTTTTGGCACTATAGATTTTAAAGCAACCTTGGTAATCTGGACTGCAAGTAATGAGTTTAATATGTTCCAGATTCATGGGATATAATGGGACAGTCTTGACTTAGAATCGTAGCACATCTGGAAAACAATAATGCAATCCTAACTAGAAAAGCCTTCTGTTGCTTACTTTATCTGAGAATGTGCTCAACCCAATTATCTGACCTTCATTTATACTTGAAGCCTTAAATAGGAACTCTGAAGTTCCAGCGTCTATTTGGTAAATTTTCTGCATTTCTTGGACTTAATTCGTAATGGCTGCCTTTCAGATTTCTACCGTGGATGCTCAAAGTGGAGGGAGAGGAATTGGTCATTTGGCTAATGCGTAGGTGATACTTGGTTCAGAGGCTGAGCTGTTCAGTGCATCAGTGTTAAGAAGCAAGGGAGCAAAAAAACGTAGAGAGAATTTTATCTGGGTCTTTAGGACCCAGCCTCTGCTGCTGAGGCCCTACTTTTGATTAATGTCAATCTAGTCCTCTGAATTAAATATCCTTCAGTGGCTTGAGTGCACCTGATGCATGCTCTCTTCCACATTTCTTTGCATTTAATCTGATACCATCCTATAATGCCATCCAGAATGGAGAGATTCACTTCCAGAGGAGACTTCTGATACTAATACACCCAGAAATAATTTGATCCAGTTTTAAGAGGGTATACATCCAGCATCTGGTCCTGACTAGGAGCGGGATTTCCATGATGCTCCCACAGTCATTGGTCATTTTGAATATGTCCTCTATTACTTTCTAAATAGCTGCAAGATCCAGAATAATGCCAACAAAAAGTTAAAGACAAAAATAAACTTTCATTGCTCCTGGATTTAATATGCATATGAATGACTTCTTTCAGGTGTTAGTTCTCGGAAATAAACGAGACCTCCCGGGTGCACTGGATGAGAAGCAGTTAATTGAGAAATTGTAAGTAGCTGGCTTTTGTAAAAAGCTGAGACACTGTGAAATTTGATATGTAAGTCAAAATCATTGGTAGTCTATGGCAATAACTGTCTATAAAAGATGCTGTTTTCCATTTTCAGATATTCCACTTTGAGCTCTGCTGGCACCTGATACAGTGATCTAGGCTGATAACTGACTGCAGTAGATTTGAACCTCTCTTGATTGTTGTTCTGGTTGTGTAAAGTTATTTCAGATAATCCTGTTTTCCCATCACTGAGGATACAACTGCTATGGATAGTAATAGGGTCATTTTGACTTTTCACATTGCAGTGTCAGTTTAATGCTTGAATGGCATTAGAACAGAACCATTTCAAACTGCTATTGGTAAATTCAAGCAAGTCAGGTATTTTTGCTGTATATATCCAAAGCATAACTTAGGGATTACTGAAACTAACGAATTGATGCATAGTAAGCGTAATTGTAAAGAAAATACACAATTTTGTAAAAATTACCAGTATAGCACTAATTTTGTAAAATAGGATTCACAAGTCACATAATTTTAATTAGTAGAAAGTGAAGTTTTGGTATAGTAAGGATGGTCCAAAGTCTGGGCTACTAAACTGGGACTCACAGAATGGCTGAGGTTGGAAAGAACCTGGAGGTCATCTTGTAACATGAAGGGTGGTTGTAACCTGGTTTTCTCTCAGGGGCTGTATTACTAGATTTTGGCCAAACTGGCACACACCTGCTCAGGCAGAACCTTTTGCCCCTTGGAGCTGATTGCTCTGGACCATGTCCAGACAGCTTTTGAACATCTCCAAGGATGGAAACTTTGCAAGCCTTTCTGGGCAACCTTTGCCAGTGCTTGGTCACCCTCAGAGGTAAAAAGTGTTTCTGTGTGTTCAGAGAGAGCTTCTTGTGTTTCAGTTCATGACCATTGCCTTTTGTCCCATCACTGGGCTCCATCTTCATTACAGGCTCCCTTGAGATTTTTGTACACATTAATAAGAAGTTCCCTAAGCTTTTTCTTTAGGCTAAGCAGTCCCAGCTCTTCAGCCTTTCTTAGTATGTGAGTTGCTCCAGTTCCTTAATTATTTTGGTCATCCTTTATTGGACTCTATCCCATAGATTCATATCCCTCTTGTACTGATGGTGCACAGCTGTCAGGTACAGCCTTACTGGTGTTGAGTAAAAGGGAAGGATAACCTCATGCAGCCTGCTGGCAGCACTCCTAATGCACCCCAGAATACCATTGGCATTTTTATCATGCTGCTTGATCATGTTTAACCTGGTGACCCACCAAGACCCCCAGGTCCTTTTTTTCTGCAAAGCTGCTTTTCCAGACAGTTGGCATCTGACATGTGCTGGTGCCTGCGCTTATTCCGCCCCAGGTGTAGGACTTTTCACTTCCCCTTTTGAACTGCATGAGGTCCCTGTCAGCCCTTTTCTCCAGCTTGTGGAGGTCCATCTGGGTGGCAGCACGAGCCTCTGGTGTATCAGCCACTCCTCCCAGTTTTCTGTCATCAGCAGATTTGTGCTCTGCCCCATCATTTGCGACAAATGAAGATGTAGAACAGGACTGGACCCAGTATTGGTTTCTGGTGTACACTGGTAGTGACTGGGCTCCAGCTTGTCTTCGTGCCACCGATCACCTGCTGTTCAGCCACTCTTCAGTCTACCTCACCGTCTGCGCATCCAACCCATACTTCTCAGCTTCCTCAGTGTATGGGGATATTATGGAAGACACTGTCAAAGCCTTACTCAAGTCAAGGTGCACAATATCTGTTGCTCTCCCGTCATCTACTGAACTGTAGATTTCATTGTAGAAGGTTACTGAGTTGGTCAAGCATGATTTCCTTTTGTGAATCCATGCTGACTTCTGATCACCTTCTTGTCTGTCACATGCCTGGGAATAGTTTCCAGGATTAGTTGCATCATCACCTTCCCAGGAATCAAGGTGAGGCTGACTGTCACTTACTTCCGTGGGTCCTCCTTCCTGCTTTTTCTGAAGAGTGATATTTATCTTCCTCTGCTCTTAGGCACCTCTCTCAGTCGATATGATTGTTCAAAGGGTATGGAGAGTGGCCTCACAATGACATCAGCCATCTCCTTTAACACCTGTAGGTGCATCCCACCAGGGCTGATGGACTTCTCTATGTCAAGTTTGCGTATTTATTCCCTGATCTGATCCTCTTCCATCAAGGGTACAACTTCTTTGCTCCTAACTTACTCATGATCTCTGGGGCCTGGGGTTTCTGAAGGCTGTCCTTGCTAGCAAAGGCAGCATATTCATATCCTGTGTAACCAAGTCCCCTCTCTCATTGAGCAATGGGCCCGCATTTTCTCCTGTCTTCCATTTGTCACTTTCTAGTTTCCTTTGACATCCCTCATGGGATCCAACTTCAGTTGGGCTTTGGCTGACCTGCCGGTGTCTCTGCATTCTTGGACAATGTTTCTTTATTCCTCCCAGGTTACCTGTCTCTGCTTTGACCTTCTGCATGCTTCCTTTTTATTACTGGGTTTTGCCAAGAGCTTATCGTTCATCCACTTAATGCCTTTTGGCTTTTTTTCCAGGCTTGTTAGGATAGGTTACTCTTAAGTCTGGAGATGAACTTTGAATATTAACCAGCTTTCTTAAGCTCTTCTTTGCTACAGGGCCTTATTACATGGGACTTTTCCAGGCAGATCCCTGAAGAGGCCAAGTCTGCTCCCTGAAGTCCGGGGAGGTCCCTATTTAGTTCTCTTCTTTACTAGAGTCTCTTGTATGGTCTCCAGACTTCTCAGTGCCTTCACTCCCCACCTGCTCCAGGAAAATGTTTCGTGCATGTCTGTGTCACTTGTGTGAGGATAAATAAATGAAAAAATAGCAAAGTGCTCAGAAACTCTGAGGGGAGTAGGAGAATTCTCAAAAAGAAGTTGATTAAGAATCAGTTTCTTCCTAAATGTAGAAGCATCCTTTCAGTAGGAGTCAGATCTAATACATTAAATGTGATATAGTAAACATCCTGAAGATAAATGGTGTGATCATGTGAGTACTGTTATTTTATTATGATTTATTGGAGATAAAAACTTGGGATTCTAAGTGAAAAGAATAAAAGGTGAATGATAAGACATGGGTAATACTTGGTTGCGACCACAAAATGTTATTTTTAGCTTATGGATTTCTGTGGTTTTATTTCCTGCTATTACACTGACCTAATGAGAAATTCAAATTTTTGTGAAATGACTTTATAACCTTTTAATCCTTATAGTTTAAGAAATGTGTGGTTTTCTGCGTGCAGTGGCATATTTTAAGATTTTAACATCTGAGACTAGAATTGAACCCACTGAATAAAAAGCAGAAAACATATAATTTAATGGAAATTTCTGTTTTCAGTGTTTGGGGAGTTATAACAGTACTTCTCATTTTTGTTTCTTTAGAAACCTTTCAGCTATTCAAGACAGAGAAATCTGTTGCTATTCTATTTCCTGTAAAGAGAAGGATAACATAGGTAAGCTGCTTCTGGTGTCATCAATGTATGCTTTGTACTTTGGATCAGATCAGGTTTGAACATCTACCTCCACTATACTATTGAAAATCTCAATTTACATTGAAAGATATTTTGCAAATATTGTATGCAGCTGTATTTGTTTCAACATAGAATTATGTGTAATTTAGAAATAACTTGTGCAAATATTTAGTTCCATGAGAAGTTAATTTGACAGGGACCTTGAGAAAGCGAATTTAAAGCCTGGAGTAATTGAATCCTTTACAAGAAACCTGTGTTACATTTGAAAAAACAGTAGCTGCATATGAAGGCCTTCCAGTTATTAGGTGGTCCTAAAAAAAGTTTGATGATTTACTCCATAGACAATTTTATTTGGTAAGCAGGTTTTATGTGCATGTGGCTGTTCCTCGAACTGAGGGACTGGTGCTTTTTTCCAGCTGGAAATGCAATGAGTGTATCCTGTAGTCACTGAAGACTTATCCCCATGAACTTGTCCCATTTGCCTTTGCTTTTTGCCTTTTCATCTCTTTCCTATCTTCTACTTTCCTGTCCCTTTCCTCTGTCATGTTCTCCCATTCCCTTCTCTCCACAGGGCAGGAGGAAGGGATGAAGCACAGGCTGAGCCAGCAGCAGCAGCAGTTGCCTGCGGGCATGCTACCTCTGTGCCACCCTTCTCTGCATGCTACTAAAACAAGTGCTGGATGGAGGGATACAGCCTGGCTAGATATTTATAGCTGCTACTTGAGGAAGCCAGACTTGACAGAAGAGCTGAGCAGCTCTGTAGGGCTCAGCTGAGTGAGGAACTGAGAGTGGGAATGGAAAGAAAGCGAGTTTCTCTCAGCAGCAGGGGAAATTTCCATCCTACACAGAGAGAATCAGGTAGTGGAGATGGTGAGAAGACTACCGTGGCACCTGGACTTCAGTGAGCTGGGGGAGATTTCAGCTGTGTGCACAGATGTTGTCAGGGAGTGAGGGCTTCTCCTGGAAGTGGTGTACATGATTTGGGGATGTTAGTTTGAAGGAGACCAGACCCAGGTTTGCTGCAGCTTGGGGTGCAACTGTTACCTCTGAGTGAGGGAAATGCATAGAAGGTGCTGTTACACTGAGGAAGATCAGACTTCAGGAGATAAGGACTATGGAAGACAACGCAGGATAATCTCAGTAGCTAAAGGGCAGTGAATGTGATCGAGGTTTTCAAACTTCTGTGCTTGATCCTTGTCAAATTGGCAAGGCTGCAGTGGAGATTCTCAAAAGTGGGATTGTGACTGGAAATTAGTAAAAACAGCTTAAATTCTGAAAGAATCCTGGAAAAAATAGATTTTGATCCTGGTCCATTTATATGGATGTCCTGGAGGTGAAAAGCATGCAACCAAAAGCATGCTAAAATTTGCATAAAAGAATGATCATTAATGCAGAACAGTGTAGATCACTTACTTGTGGAAGTTCTGGGAGTAGTGATGAAAAAGACTCAAATCCTAACTGAGACTTGGTCAAGTATCTTCCAGTGTAATATTGTGTCTAGAAAGACTAGCCAGGTTCTTGAATATTTGCCAAAAACAAAATAAAAAATAGGAGCACACTGCGTATACCACATGTATTTGGTACTGTATGGGCATTGTTGGAGCACCATGTGCCATATTTTGAGGAAGACCTTGAGAAAAGAGGTTGGGCGAGAAGCTAGGGAGACCAAAGGACTGGAAAGTACCATTTATAATGAAAGACTGTTATGCAAATATATTTAGCTTATTAAATTGATGAAACTACTAGTCTGTTAAGAAGAAGACTGGGAACTGTCTTCTTCCTCTGCATTTTTGATTGATGTCAATGCAGTTGAATGAGATGATACTGGTTTTTCAGTGCAAACTGCAGCCTAGCTAACTGGTCTTATCAGGAGATGTAGGTGTAAGGCTGCCAGTTACTGTGTCCTGAAAGACTGTGGAAGAATATTATATAGTTATTAGCTTTGCTGTAAGTGCTGTGGGTTGCTTTTGTCTGCAGTCTCAGTCCCTAAGCTGGTCTGCAAGGATATTCATGGAGTGCTGTCTTGAACTTAGGACAAATATGGCAACAAATTTCAATTTGAGGGCTAGAGCTGCTGCTGCCCCCTAACATCCTTCCTGCTTTTGTGACAGATGTTGCTGCCTTGAGGCAAAAACATCTAATCTGCTCATGAATCAGTTTGTGAACTGCTGCAGTTTTCAGCTCAATGCATTAGATTGCATCAGGAGGAGTGCCAATTTCAGCTATCAAATTTTAGTCCAATGTTGCATGTCTTTCAGAGACCTTGGACTCCTACAACCTACCTAAATAGCTTCTTAATGTATTGTCAGATGTTTGGCCTTCTCATTCCTTCTGTTTGTGTATTTTTCTTTGTTCTCACACAGCATTTCATTCTAGTCTGGATTTTACAGTTCATTTTATGGTCATCTTAAGTCTTTGCTTTTTCAACATTTCCTTATCTATGGCTTAGAGAACTTGATGTCAGTCATCATATTTCAAGAATACAAAATGCACATGATTTAAAAACATGAAAAAAAATAACTAGAAAAGGGCCACCTGGAGATTTAAGTTGTGTTATTTATCTGTGAATGAGAATGTGTGGTTTCTGGGTTTTGTTTGGTTGGGGGTTTTGTATTCGTATTAACCTGCTGGTGTTCTGTTGTGCTTCTACAGTCTGCAAACAGGCTGTTGAGTTTTTAATTTTGTTTCATCTGTCCTGGCAGACATAACATTACAATGGCTTATTCAGCACTCCAAATCAAGAAACTGTTGAAGAAAACTTTTGCTGAAGATAACTCTTCCCCAATCACTTTGACTCCTATCAGCTATACACACTGAAAAGATAAGGAATGCAAATGTCTACTACCAGGACTCACTGTGGTCATATTTGTTAACAGAAGTAAATCTGAGTTGTAACTTGTCTGTCTATTTTGATTCTTTTTTTTTTTTTTGAATCCAGATATTTGTCTGCCTAGGTGAAATTCCTGAACGCCTTAATACATGACTGGAAGAAATCAATTTTTTGAGCTGAAATGTTTTGAGTTTATGCATGCATATTGTCAAATACATCATAATTTTTTTCTAATTTGAAACTGAATAAACTGTGCAGTAGAAACAAATGACTGTTTTTTTTGAGTGTAGCATATAATTATTCATACAGAATGTTTTTCTTCTGAACACATGTAGTTAAATACTAATAATCAATTAAAACTATAATTAAGAGTTGCTTATTTGAACACAATGCTGATACTCAGAACACTTTCACATACTCTGGAGAGAAGTTATTTACGAAATTATGCATTTGTAGTTACTTAGTTTTTCCAGTCACTAATGTGAATTATTCATATGAATATTCTTTTGAAATGGAAAAATAAAACAAATTCTAGACAATCCCATCCTTCTTTACTGGGAGAGGAAAGAGTCTGGAATTGCAGTGGGTATTTTTCTTTCTTAAACAGAGAATGAAACAGAGAGCAGGTGAGATCATATGCAATCCTCTTTGACATTATTAACCCCCAAATTCATGGATTTCCTAAGCATTTTTACTGTAAATGAAATGGTTTTCATGGTGTTTCTGGACTACTCTGTCCATTCCTGAACCTTTAGAATTTTCAAGTATGCAACATAAAATAGCTGGGCTCCGAAGTAGGATTAGTCCTTTTGAAACAGATTAAAGAAGCAATACATTTTTAAAATTTTGATGCTTTGCTAACATCTTACAGATACTTGCTTCCAAGTGCTTCACTTAAAAAGCACTCTAGTGGGAACTTTTCTGTGAGTATGGAAATTCTATTGGATATGGAAAGTTCATGTCAAGAAATAGCAGACACTCCGTTGTGTTGCAAGGACACTTGCAGATCTAAGAGGGAGAAGTTCAGGTATGGTGTTCTAAAGATGAGGTAAATCGATCGATTACTATAGTATTGAAAGGGCTACAAGTCATTTATGCAGTTCTTGCACTTAAGTACATGAACTATAGAAATAGCAACATTTTTGTCACTTCTATTTGAGGGTGCTTTTAGGCTAGTGGCTATGATAAGCTGCTAAAAGCATATGGCACAGACTTGATAAAATCTTTCTTGAGTGTCATCGGAATGCTACTACAAACATGATAAACATTATAGCACTTGTTGATAATTGCAGTCTTACCTGCAGAGGGATGGCCACAGGAGCTCATTGTTCTGTGGTAACATGAAAATAATTTGACTAAATGCTGAGCACTCAGTACATAAGTGGTGGATACTCCTGAAATGGGATGTTGCATTTTGACCTTCCGAAATCTGACATATAATCCATTAGTGACAATTTGTACAGTGAAAAAACAGCACTCAGTGGCAAAGGTGACGAATTTCAAATGCTCTTGTTGCTCATGGACTTTTGAAGGAGTGGAGCCATTGCAAAATATACTGGAATTGCACTCACTATGCATACAACACATGAGAAGAGCTACTTCTGCACCAGTGGTCTCAATATCCCTGTCGTCGTGCTTTTTGGCAGTAGTGCCTCATCCTTCAGAACTTTCCGGGCGTGGAAAGTCATACTTCTGGCATAAGAGCTCCACATAAAATCTCACTGAATCACTCCTTAATCGGGAATCCTTTGCTCAGTGTAGTATTTCCTTGGTAGGTGACCAAAGAAGTTAACTTCCTGTGTGTGGTATACACATCATCAGGTGCCAGTGCAAGCTGAGGACAACCTGTGGAGGGAGGAGGTCAGGTTCGAGATTGGCTCAATGAATCTTTGGGAATAAGAGGTGAAAATTAGCAATCTTGTTATTAAAATTATGCCATTATATGGCATGTGCTGATTTTTTTCCTCATTTCTCCTACTATGTGACCTTATATCCAAACCTTAGGCAAATCAGCACAGGCACTAGTCTCACTGTTCCCATTTGCAACAGCCTGTCTGTTTTTCAACAATTTGCCTTCAAGTAATTTTTCAGAATGGGCTTAGCTGAAGGTGAGTGTTTACTGTCACATTCAATAGCTTTGTGGGCAAGATGAATTGTAGATGACTGACAACTGTGACATCTTCTTTCTGAGACTCTGTTGCCAGGAAGTGTTACAGAGATCTCGACCACTGGAGACATTACTGCAGCAAAATTCTTTGGAGAGGTCACAAACACATCTGCCAGGGAGCCTCTGTGTGGGGAGTGTCCCCTTGCTCAGGCAGCAGTACGTAATGCAGTGCCTTGCATGGATCCACACTAGGAGTGTTTCAGAAGCAGGGAGGGCGTGCAGAGACAAGGAGTGACCACACGGCTTTCTGCTTGTCAGCACTCCGACAAGGTGACTGCAAGACAACTGCAGCAGAGGCTGCTGTTGTGCTCTAGCTCTGCTTGGGAGTCCGAGTGCCCCGCACTGCTCGGAGGTCCTGATTCCCAGGCATGCGTGGTGCTGGCAGTCTGATCTACATTCTTCGGGCTCTGGGAAAAGAGCAGTGTTGGGGGATGTGGACAGCTGAGGAGTTAGGACTGACATTCAGTTTAGGTACAGCACAAAACCCCAGACCCTACAATGTCAAGAACCCTAAAACAGCACAAGTGTAACAGTGATACAGACACATTTAACTTCCCTTTTTTCCTTCTCCAAGTGTAGGAACAGTTTTAACTGTTACCCAGGGCTATAAAGGACTACCAGGTGTCAACCACCTGTTTTACTTCCAGCACATTTTATTTATTGATTTTTTTTTTCCTGCTACCAATGTAATTTCCCCCATATTTCTTTTTCATTTGCATTGTGTATTTTAAGATGAATCACGAACATAAAATTTTAGTTAAATGGTATTAAAAAGAACCCCCAAAGTCAAGTTTTTTAACAAATGCACTATAAAACTTCTATGTTTATTGAAGAGAGCAGTGACACATGCATAATTTGTTCCTGAATAAGCTATTTTGTAAGATGCTGTTTTTTCAGTCATCTGAGCAGCATATTAAATTGAATGCCTCTGTTCTGTGCTTTAGGACAGTGTGCATGTACCAGCTGTCACAAGACTTTCGAGCAGGTGATGGAATATATACAAGAATTGTGTATAGTGACCCCGAAATTTTAAAGTTTGTGAAACAGAACAGGCTGTACTTTTGGCCCATGTCTCCACCAAGGCTCTTCTGCCTCTTGCTGTGCTGCAGCCTGGTCAGTGTCACTCAGACTGTGATCCTGCAAGGGCCAGCATAGCAAACTCTGCCTAGCTCAGAGCATATCATCACTTGGAAGCCTGTAAGAGAATGGGGTTTAGGTGAAGGGCTGGCTTCTGGCTATTTTCTGCACCCGGTTTCCAGGCCGGTTCCTGCCTTGGAGTCAATAAGTATCCATCTATACAGTACACCTGTGCAGCACTTGTTCCTGTGGGTTTGTCTCACTCAAATGCCTTCAAAGAGCAGGATACATTTGTACTTTTCTCTTCAAAGATCCCAGAGTATGCTGACAGGAGCCTTAGTATCTCTCCATTATATTTCTATGCTTGGGACCTAAGACACAGACACACTCTTCTATGGGAAGTGCTTGGAAAGCAAGTAAGGATGAGATGTCCTTACATCCTCCTTACTTATGGGGAAGGATGGTTTTAAGATCTGTAGGGCAATGAATAAGAACAACCCTCATGTGACATCAAATATGATATGATCAAATTTTACCCCTGGCAAGAGATGGTGTTGCATTATGCAAATCAAATGATTCATGTCATCATAGACTAACCATCATTAGTAAAATAAAGGAAAACTATTCCAGGTTCTTAGAAGATACGGTCATTTAAAAGCCTCAGGGCATGGGACAGGGTGGAACTACTTTTTTCCTCCACTGCAGAAGAAATGGAACATCTGTGAGGGGTCATACTCTGTTCCCTCAGCAGATACAGACTCCATGACAGATTGCAGACTGGATTCTGTTGTGTTTTCAGCTTTCAGTAGAAGCCTTTGACATACTGGCAAATGGTGTCACCGTCAAAAGCAGTGAGCTCTGCCTTTCTTGGTTGGCCCCCTGCCAAGACAGGCATTTTCTCCTGTAACTCAGACAAGTGACCTGACAGTTGTCCATCCTGGCTTTAACACTTTTCAGGAGCTGCTGCTTATTTCCATTCTCTCTGCACTTTGCTTCCTGGCAAAATGGACATAATCCAAAGAGTCTTCTCAGTGCTAAACTCATCTTGAAAGAAAACACCATATCCCGGTTCTTGAGGACACTGTCTTCATTGCAGCATCACATACGGGATCCCGAGAAGAAAAGGGAGTCTGGAATTGAGCTAACAAGAAAAGCTGAAGAGGAAATGCAGTCAAAGTTGCACAAGCAATGTGAGAAAACATGAGCTTGTGGTGTGTTACCATCAGAGACAGCCACTGCACCAGCCCCCAGTTCTGCAAAGAACTGGGGGCAGAGCCAAGCAGCAGACTATGGCAGCACTTGTGCTACATACAGTGTCCAAGCCCCTCACTTTTCTTAATCTTATCTCTCTGCCTGTGTGGTTGTGTTTTCCTGGCCCTGGAAATGCTGCCTCTCTTGCCTTTTCATGTGTGGCTGCTGAGCAGGTCTCCACCAGCTCCTGGGGAAGGGAAGAAGGCTGATGCCACCACAGCCATGTAGCAGCCAAGGGGGTTGCCTGGCATCCCCCTCAAGGCTCAATGCTTGCTGAGCCTCGCAGGCCTGATGGCTGGAAAATGAAAAAGGAAAGGAGATGTGCAGCTCATGGCAGCCATTTGTGAGTCTCTGCTCTCCACTTGGAAAGGAGGGAGCAGGATAAGGAAGGCTACTGCCCTGCTGTACAGTTTCCCCAGGGTGAGCTGGGTGCCAGACTCTTTGTGGCACCATTAGGTAATCCTCCTTGCAGGCACCTGGAGGTGCACTCATTCTGACGAAGGATGGGGCTGGGATCACTTCTTATGTCTGAGAATTTTTGAAGAAGCACAACTTTTAAGAGAGTGGACAGGCAGTCCTGTGGCATCCCGTGGAGCAGACTCTGTCCACTTGCTGCTGGGATGCACTGGTGGCCTTAGTCCCTCTGGAGGTGACTGTATCAGCCAGCAGAAGCATTTGGATTTGCACTGAAAAAAAAACATTCAGAAGGGTTAGCCACCTCTGTATAGATTTTCCCAATACCTCTCCAAGGCCATGATAGTGTGGACAAGGTGTGGGGCCTTTTAATAATTTAGTTTGAGAGGTGCTGCTCTGGATGGGTCTGCTTTTCATGGGTTTTTCACGTGTCCAGCACATCCCGTGATAGAGTCAAAGCTCCACTGAGTTGAAGAAATAAGGAAGTGATTTCTCTGTAATCTCAGAACACCTAATCCTTGCTAACAGAGGCAATTTATCCCTGGGACTCAAAGGTAGTAATTTAGAAAACGCTTTTGTTTTTTGACTGAGTTGGACATGATTGCACCTAGTGCATATAATTTTTCTGAAATGGTCCCCAAGGAGGGTAGCTCGTCTACTTCTGAGATTCAAAAACTGAAGCACTATGATGCATCTATGTAGGCAGTATACTTTGTCAGGGTAAAGTATTTACAGATAAGTGCATTTGAAGTAAGTGGGTTAGTTAAGCAGCATCGCCTGACTCTTTACTTATTGTTATCTATAGATTTCAGGGAAAGTATTTTCACTTTAGTGGAAAGCAAGTCAATACATTTCCCTAATCCATCCTTCAGTGTAAACCTGGCATGTGCACTGCTGGTATTTAAAGTTATTTACCAATTAAAGGACAAGAAATACAAGTTTACAGCATGTTACTTGATTTGGAGGCTACATGGTACAGCCATATTGGACCAAGAACCTTGCTACAGAGATTCAAGAATAAAAGAGCTCCCATGTTTTTGAATAGCCTGTTCCTTCTAATGTTGATAGCATTACCTAAGCAAGGTTATCCTCCTTATATGCTATGGAGAAGTTGTCCTCTAGTCTGTAAAAGAGACTGGAGTAGATCCTAAGGCAGTCAAGACCATTTATGCAGCATCTTGTACCTTCCTTCATCTTTTTTCTTCTTCCCTAAGTTTGTAGCAGTAGGACTTGAATGGAGTGTTCTAAAACACCCAAATAGTTGTATTTTTTTTCTTTTTTTCTTTTTGCAGATGTGATGAAGTCTAGTGGTGAGATAACATGTGTCAGCTTCCCCTTTCTACTCACATATGGGCACAGAAATTCTAGGGATGAGTAGATCTCACAGAGTAAATGGATGCTTCTATATCCAGAAATGCAACTTTTTGGCTAAGAAAGAGGTGATCTAATGCCCACATAGTTAAGAACACAGCATGGAAATATATATATACGTATGTATTAGTGCATGAAGTGGTTGAATGTATATCAGGCATAGACAAAGATGATTTCTTGACATCTGTTGGACAATATGTAAGTGTATTCTTCAAAAAATAGCTAAAATGAGAGTTAGGAAAACAGTCATTCCTTTTCAGTTCCTAGAGAGCAGAAAACTTTGTTTTAAAGGCTTAAGCTTTACCTTTATTTTAAACCTTTAACTGAAATCCACACACTAGATCTTGATCCATTCAAACCCCAAACACACATGCAGCAACTTTGATGGGATATAAAAGTGTACATCCATGTACTTTACGTGTAGTTGTACATGCAGATGGGTAGTTGGCTACCTGCCTACTTGATTGAGGTTGAAATTAACCAGATATTTGGAAGGAGGGGTCATCAGTCACAAGGAAGAAAGAGCGCTACGTGCCCTCTCTTCTGTAGAAATTAATATGGATTATCTGTAAGCATTTTTGGTGAACTTATGCTGCACGGAGCTCTGTAAGTGCTCCAGAAACAATCTATCAAGATGGTCCATGTTAATTTTGATACTTATTATACACTGTGCCACATAATTCATCTTCCAGATCAGATGAATTAAGAGCCTGTAACACCACTCCACGTCTGACAGCCTTCAGTGTGTGCTGTCTTGGATCATTCCTCAGCACAACAGAGTTCAGCTCCCAAACTATCACTCTGCACAGATGGAAAATGCCTTGAGCATCCTGGGTCTGACTGTTAATCTGAACACTGCCATATTAAGACAACTTTCATGTTTCTACAACCTCAGCTTCCATGCTGAGTGAAGGAAACCATTTTTATCACGCAGCTGATTATCAGCTGATTTGTCCCCTTGTGCTATACAGAAAAATCCACTGGTTTTCTGGAGGACCTCCTAAGGAGCAGAGAAATGGATTGGTCAAAAAGTAAGTTTCATTTGCCTTTCAAAATTGCATCATCTTTGAGAAAGATGAATTACTGTCACTGTAAAGCAAGTCTCCCATGAAATGAAATGGAGGAAAATATGTTCTTAATATAAAATTCTCAGGAGGGCTATCTTCTATTTCCAGGACCTGAGAACTTGATTTTGTTCTGCTTGTGAGGAAGCCAGATATTCCAAGCAGCGAGCCTTTGAACTTTTTTATCGTCTCAGATCCTATTTGTTTGGCTCTACACAGTCTTCCTTGCACTCTGAGATTTTTTCAGTGTTTGTGACCCAACCTGTATTGAACTTCTGAAATGTTACGAATTATGAGTTTCAACCTTTTGGGTTAGCAGCTGTCTCTTTTTTAAATGCACTGAGGGACAAAAAAATGGATAGAATATAAAATCTCTGTGTTTGGGGATACTATTTTAGTTAATATAGTGACGATTTACTAAGTGCCTAACATCCAGAAGTGCTTTATGTTTTGCCCATGACCATCAGCAAACGCGCATGACTTATTCTGCATATCATTCATATCACTGCTAATCTCCTTGGTCTGTTTGCTGTGTGGCCTAGAAAATAAAGGTATTTTATCTGTGAAAAGTTAAGGTTAGCATATCACACAGCATGGGTCAGGTTGGAAGGGACCACAGTGGATGATCTGGTCCAACCTCCCAGCTCAAGCAAGGTCATCCCAGACCACATTGCACAAGATTTTGTCCAGACACTTCTTGAATATCTCCAGTGAGGGAGACTCCACAGCCTCTCTGGGCAACCTGTTCCAGTGCTTGGTCACCCACACAGTAAAGAAGTTCTTCCTCATATTCAAGTGGAACTTTCTGTGCATCAGTTTCTGCCCATTGCCTCATTGCCTCATTTCTGCCCATTGTCCTATTGCTCGGCACTACTGAGAAGAGCTTGGCTCCATCCACTTGGCACCCTCCCTTTCGGATATTTACAGACATTTGATGAGGTTACCTCTCAGCTGTCTCTTCTAGAGGCTGAACAGGCCCAGCTCCCTCAGCCTTTCCTCTTAATAGACATGCTCTAGTTCCTTAATTATCTTTGTTACTCTCTGCTGGACCCACTCCAGGGGCTCCATTTCTCTTGTCCTGAGAAGCCCAGGACTGAACACAGTACTCCAGGTGTGGCCTCATCAGGGCTGAGTAAAGGGGCAGGATCACCTCCCTTGATGTCTGTCAATGCTCTTTCTAACTCACCCAGGATTCCATTGGCCATCTTGGCTACAAGGACACACTGCTGTTGCATTGACAGTTTGTGGTCCAGCAGAACCTCCGGATCCCTCTCTGCAGAGCTGCTTTCCAGCAGGTTGCTCGCCATCCGGTACTGGTAATCTGGGGTTATTCTTCCCCAGGTGCAGGACCCACTCAGGCTTGGAGGCAGAAAAGCAATTGGAAGGCATTTTCATGAGTGGAAGAATGAAATCACCTAATATGTTCTTAGCCTTCTTTAACTTCTCAAATTCTCTGCATTCTCATTTCTCTGATAACTAGGAAGTCCTAAAGCTGTTTTTCATGCATTTGACAAAACACTATTACATGCTTCATTTGCATCAATTACACAAAAATCAGAGCTGAATGGCCTGTAAGTCGGGGTAGAATGATACCTTTAGTGCTTCAAGAAAGCAATATTTAATAAAGACTACTCAGAACGCTATATAGTGCTAGCACCAACAATTCTCTCTGAAAATACTGTGCTTTGGAAATATAGGAATAGAGAAAGAGAATGGAATACAGTTATGACTTACATTTTAAAGATATTGCTAAACAGATCAGCAATTAATCCTATACACATTTGCAATTTCATTGCTTGGAGTATTTCTTTGAAATCACATTATAGTAAGGTCACTGAAGCCCTTTTTTCCTTTATGTTTATATGATCATCTGGAAATATTTTATGAGTGGGTTTATAGGTTTCTATAAACAAAAAAACAACAAATTAAACGAATTGAGGAACAAGGCAGGCTTTATTGAGGGGAGTGATTCCACAAGAACTTTGTTTTTCTGCTAATTTTCTGACGGGTGTGGATTAATTGGTTTTCATTGAAAAGAAAGTCAAGCTGTCACACTGCCTTACATGTACCAAAACAAAGTTCAAAGTTGTAGTTCAGTCTATGTTGAACTAAGCATAAAAGAGGGAAACACAAACAAAATAATGCTGCAGTAGTCAAACTGTTGGGAAACTGACTGCTAATTAAATCTGGCATAACTGTCAAAATAACGGTGCAATACATTTGAGAAATGTGACTCCAAAGTCACATGTAAGAAATCCGAGCACCAGAATTTCTCAATTTACCTGAGCTATAAACTAATAAATCAATGTCTTTAAAATGAGATGAAAGATGAGGGAACAGCAAGAGATATTTTCACACTACACAGAACTAAAGGTATTAATAATTTTAGTGGATATTTTTAATGACATTTAATTGTTGCACTTTAAGTCTTAAACAGAGGATTTTAATGGGCACAGTAAAATTTTTGCCATTAGTTTTCAGTGCAATAAAATTAAATGCCTGATGCTCAGCTGGTATAAATCAGTGAAGTCAGTGGAGTCACAGATACACTCTTTGAGGCTCAAGTCCCTTATTTTGCATCAAGTGCAGCCAATCTGCACTATCAAACACTGTAAACAGGAAAACATGCTGTGTAAAACCTGGAGTGGGAATGGCATCTTTTGGGGAGGAGAATTGGAGGTCATCATTGCTGGCTGAGGTTTGCTGGTCCAGGGGCTAATGAAAATTGACAGATTACTCCTCAGGAAAAAAATAACTCCTCGCAAAAATAACAACCATGCAAATTAATATGATACACAAAGGAGGTGAAGATTTATGTGGCTGTTTCCCGCATCCCTTTCATCTGGCTTCCTTTTTTTCTGCTGCTCCCTAATGATGCTCATTTGTCTGCTTCACTTACTGCTGCCTCCCCTTCCTCTCATGCCACTCCACTACTGCTGGGACACACAGGGCTGCATCTTCCTGGCCTCTCTTGATCCCCACTGAGGTGTTTTTGGTGGCAGTCGAGCTGTTGCAGCTGAGGAATCTCCTTTGCCCATCTCTTCGTGCCACTTCTCTGCCAGAGTTGATCTCCTCATAGCAGAGGTGCTGGGATGGGCTGCAGCCCTGCACTGCAGCTGCAGCAGGTCACAGCCCTTATGTTGTGTTAGTTAGCAATCTGTGAATCGCTGATCTAGGAGTGAGCTGGATTATTGCCTCCTTGGTTAACCTCTGCCTGCCAGGCTTCAACCTGACAGAAACAGTGAGGCAGAGCCCGGCTGCTGAGGTGGCAGCCCAAATCCATGCAGATCAGCAGGAAGATTCCTACTGCTTTTAAAGAAAAGAGGACACTGGCTTTAGCTTACCCACAAGACTCAATTCTGCTGTGACTTTTACAAAGAGTAAGGAGATCCACTTGAGCAAAACATGAGTCAAGCTCTCATTTCTGTCCCACCATATGACACCTTAACTCAGCTGAGATATAATGCAGTTACCTTTCTCTATTTCCATCTTCCTTTTTACAGTCACTCCCTATTCTCTCTGCTCTGGTGCATCTGAAATGAGATTCTGGCTTCTTAGAACAAAGTCTCTGGCTTTCCATTTAAAATGCAAGATGTTAGTCTTTTTGGAATGTTGTGATATGATAAATGTGTAATGGAAAATCTGTTTTCTGCACGTAGCTGGAGAGTAATTAATCCTAGGGCTTTCTCCTTCCTTCTGGGAATAGAACTATCAGCTACTTCCTGAAGATGAGAGGCAGATGGTAAGAGGTAGCCTTCTTGATGAAGTGAGATGTGTGGTGGATTTCTCTGAAGATATTGATATTGAGCAGGGTCTGTATATGAACAGAATAAAGCAAAAGGGAGGGAAAGGGAGGAGAACTGAGGAAAACCACATCGTTGCCCCCTTGTCTCTCAAAGTCAGGAACAGCTTACTCTGAAGATTGTTGTAAAGTAGTTGGTTCACCGTTGTATCTGCTCTCAATCTAAATAGCAGAACATACGTACAAGATACACGTGTAAGTACACACACACGTGTACACATGCCTGTATAGTATGACAGCTGATGCACTTTTTATTTAAATATATGATATAATATATTAATGAGTTTTGGTCTGAAGTTTGAGCTTTTCGTAGCACAGCATGAAGGGCTGTTCTGGTAAAAACCCACCAGCATTAGATAACTTGCTAAATTCCTTACTCAAGTATGGGAGAACTATTAAAAATAAATGCCCATTTACTTTCATTTCTGCACATTTGTGGCTTTGTATTTTGCAAAAGTATTTTCTGCCTTGTGTTTAGCAAATAAGCACTTTTATTTGCTTTCACATTAAGAGATATGAGAACATATTATGAAATAAAGCTATGTTTAGAAATCTCATCTTATGAGATAAAGCTATTTTTAGGGTCACTTTCAAATGTCAAAGCATTTCTTTACTGCATGCATCTTTTGAAACAGAACACTGGGAAACCTAACAAGTGCTTGACTCCCGAGAGCATTGCTCTCGGTTGGGAAGGGTTTAAGAGTGATGGACATGTTTTTAAATTAGCTGCACATGTTTTTATATTAGTTTGCAAACTACTGCTGTGGTCGATGCGTTTTGCTGGCCTATGTCAGGGTGTGGCCATGCACGTAAAGTGCAGGAGTTTTCAAGGTCTTATGGCAGTCACACTACTAGATGTTTAAAGAGACTTGTGAAATCTGATGTGGAATATATGTGAAGAAATTTTTAAGCAAATGTTGCCAGTCTACAGTAAAGACCTCCAAACTCTTCCATGAACAGGTGTCCTCTCTTTTTGCAAAGACTTCTGTTAAATACTGAGTGGGTGAGAAAAAACCCAACCTACCAGTCCTTGGCAAAAGACTTCAGAACCTCCAGGTTACAAAAGAATAAAAAAAAGTGCATAAATTTCACATGCTTTTTACAGCTGAAGCATCATTTGGTTTTGGAAGTTTCAGCAGCTCAGCATAAGCTGTTACTTACACCTTTGGGGTTGTATCTGGTTGTATCTGGGGTTGTATCTGGGGTTGTCCCTTGAGTATTATCCACTTGATTCGACCTCTTTTGCAACAAGTGATGATCCTTTTAACATATATATAACCTGGAGTTGATGTAGCCAAGAACTCCTTTCTGTCTCTGGGAGAAATTTCTTTTCTTTGCCACCTGGAGACATTTGTGTCCTGCTGTGTTTATTAAACTGCTGGCCTAGATATTGCTGAAATAGCTTTGGGGTGACAGGGGGATATATATGTACCAAAAGTACTTTTTACCACTAGTTTGCTCTAGCTGAGGTTACCTGTAGGGACAGTGAATGAAAGAAAACTCAGAATATATTCTTTTGCAGTTACAGAGAAATTAAATTTGCCTTGTAAGTCACTGGACTGCTAGTTTTATTGCTTATTTTTCTTTTCTAATCTCTTTTACAAGATGAATATTTAACAGTTATAATTTAAAACTTAATCTGAAGAAATTCTCCTCAGGACAGCACTGTGCCAAAAGCAGTAAGCAATGAAATATGCTCCCCATTCTCCTTTCTGGAGAAGAAAAATAAACTATGGTATTTTGAGATATATACATATTGGTGTGAAAGTAGAGTAGTTTCTCAAAGCAAACTTCATCCTGCTTTTGACAATGGAGTAGCATTCAGGATGGATACTACAGCTATATATTTTCAAGCTAGGAGGGTTAAGTGGCAGAAAGATAAATTGGTTATCCAGAATCATTCACATGTTTGGTTTGCCACCAGCTGATGCACCTTCATCATTCTCCTGGAGACTAATAGTGAATTTTTCGATTGTCTTTGTGCTTGTGACAGACCCTGAGCTGAATTCAAGGGATTGCAATAAGATAAATCTATTTAAACCAACATAAATCACTGGTAAGATTTGGGGCTACTTTCTTTCTTTTTTTTCCTCTTCCTGTAGGCTTTCCTGGAACCTGTTTGGCAGTGTGTTAGAGTGAACACTATGTTCATTATTGGTCAGAGCAGTAAGTTTGCTGAAATTCTGCCTCTTCACTGAAAAGAACAGCAACCATCACTCCATAGTTTGGGAGCAACTGAGAAATACTCGAATGCTGTTTACTCCATGGAAAGTCTGTTCTTATCTTAACTGAATTGGATTAATGCAGCAAAAGCAGGGACCTTTTTAGTTCTTCACTGCTCCTTGAAAACCCTAGATTTTTTTTTTTTAATACATTATCTGAGAATGGTGGCTTTTAGCTAATACCTTTATAAAATGAAGTTATCCCTTGCAACATGAACTAAGATCCTGCAGTGCCCAAAGAAAGGGAACAGCTTTCAATAGAGTGATTTTGTTTGCAGTGTGACAGAGACGCACAATTTTCGTGTAGGATGTCACTGATTGTGAGACGGATTTCTTAGAGCAAGTATGAGGCAGATCCTGCTGGCACTTCAGGTGCAACAGGATGAGAGACCCCACAGGTTTAGGATAGATCAGTACTGTCTCTGCTCACATCATTTCAGACTAAGCTGGTTATTTAGAATGCCTCTAGCACATGTTGGATAAATGCAAATAAGTGTCCTGTATCTTCTTTGTTGCTATTTTGCAGACTACAATCACTGATGTATTCAAGCTACAACCTTCCCTCTGCCTATTGAATTGTGATAAAACTGCGTAAGAAGTTGGACAAAGATTTATTTTTCTGTTAAGTTCCATTGCTTTTTTAAAATTCAACTTTCTAACCCAAAGAGCTTCAAATTCTCTGAATAGCTGTCAGGACTACATTCCGACTCTTCGAGGACATGGGAGCAATACTTCTGGAGAGGTCTCCATCATCCCAGAGAGGTCCCCTGTATGTGCACAGGCGGGTTATATGACACGCACAGTAAAATCCAGTCAGAGTCTTTGAACATATGGCACAGCAACAACTGTCTGCCTGCACAGATGGAGTGAATGGGGTGATTTATCTGTTCATGTCAACAGCAGCTTCTGAGACACACCACAGTCACTATGGCCATGGAACATGTAAGATGCTAGCTGGGATGAACAGCCGTTCCAGTACTGATTAATGTGTCCTGTGACCATTCCAAGCAGGCTTTCATCCTTGTACTGAAAGGTGACATTAGCACTCTGTTATCTGCCTATATGATGTTGACCATAATAGGAACCCTGAATCAGGTTCACAGGTGTTAACAGGATAGAGCAAAATACTAACTTATATTCAGTCTTGAAAGTTACCCGGTCATGGGTCTCAGCAAGTTTTGTCCTGGGGTTCATGCTGGAGATCCTCAGTCTCAGTAAGAGACTGAATAATCACAGAATCACAGAGTATGCTGAGTTGAAAGGGGCCCACAAAGATCATCCAGTCTGACTCCTGCCCTGCACAGCACCATCCCCAATAGTCACACCATGTGCCTGAGAGCGTTGTCCAAATGCTTCTTGAACTCTGTCAGGCTGGCGCTGTGACCACTTCCCTGGGGAGCCTGTTCCAGTGCCCAAACACCCTCTGGGTGAAGAACCTTTTTCTAATATCCAAACTAAACCTCCCCTAACACAACTTCAGGTCATTCCCTCAGGTCCTGTCCCTGGTCACCACAGAGAAGAGATCAGTGCCTGCCCCTCCTCTTCCCCTCATGAGGAAATTGTAGACTGTGATGGGATCCCAGCTGTCTTAGGAGTTATTCCTTTTGTTGCTTTAGTTAACCATTTTCCAACTGCCTCTAGATTTCCCCTACAGGCCAAGAGCTTTTGTATCACCTTATGTTTTTACCAGGGTAGAAGTAAAAAATATATTTTTAGCAATAATAATGGGAACCATATCATAATCATGGCATTATACTGTGATCAAATAACACTTGACAATATTCTTTGTAATCCACAACTTGAAAACTTAGAATCTTCCAAACTTTTCTTATTTAACTAAAATTATTATGTTTTAACTAACTCTTTAATTTTTCAGTTATTTCCTTAAGTTCAGCAGAGCTTCATAAGGTTAAGTTCCACAAACTAATGGTGTGTTGTTTGAGGGCCCTTAAAAACCTGTACATCTCTCTCCTGTCATGGGAGGCTTTATCTCAAAAGCTACGGTTCAAAGACCTGTACTGTTGAGTGGGGCAGCAGATTTATCTCTGATGGGAGAAATGAACAACTTTAGTTTTACTGTAAAGCTCCAGGCATTATAGAAAGCCAGGTAATATCCTGACTCTGCTTAAATCACTGGCAAAATGTCTGCTGACTTCAATAAAGTCAGGATTTCATCCACGACATCTTTAATAATCTGTGTCAAAATGAGATCAGGTTTTGCTGTGAGTGGGAAGACATGAAATCGCTCTAAAATGGAAAATGGACAAGTTGCCAGTAACTAAGAGACATCAGAGAAATTGAGAAGCTTCCATCCGGGAAACAGCTTCAGTTAGTCTTCCATGTATACAAAAAATATGTTTCCTGTCTTCCACAGCTAAATAACTAGGAAGAAAAAACAATTCTCCTGGTGGGTATATCCAGTGCTCAGACTATGACATAAAATCAGCTAATCTATCATTGTCAGAAATACTGCTGGAATTTTAACTTTTATTGAAGTATCACCATGCCCCCTTTTTCTTTAATCTGTACATCAGTCTGTAGGTGTTGAAACAAAACCTAAGCTACTCTTTACAATTAATTCATATAATCTAATACTATGGAAAGATATTTTATAGAACAATTAGGGTTAGAAGATAGGACTTGAGCCTTCCATGTTTCCAAAAACTTGAGCTCCAATAAAGAAAATGCAGTATATACCACTGTTAGTTTTAGCTGAGATTAACTGGCAGTGAAGTAATAAAAGACATGATATGATATTATTAAGTCCTGTGAGTGAGTAACTTTTCTGCCTTTTTTGAGGAGTCAGTAACACTAAGTTAATGTTACAAGAAGGGCGAAATCTAATTTCAAAAATTTCAAATACACCAAAGTTCACGGGTTTGCCATTAATTACGTAAACTAATATCATTAAAGAACTACAAGGATAAACGAAGGTCTCCAGTCTTATTATAATAATAAAATAGTTATTAAAGTTATAGATGCATTTTTATATCCTTAGATAAGTCAGTCAGTCTCTCTGGTATGTTTTTGCCATTCTGTAGACTTCCAAACATCTATCTACCAATTGATCGATCGATAGATAGATATGCATATAATCCCCCAAAATTAAAATACACCGATTTTGCTGTGAAAAGCAACCAGATTCCTTTTCACCTGATGCTGAAGATTTGCCCAGAAATTTTTATTTCGCATCTTTGCTTTTTAGCAATGGCTGGTTATCCATGTGTGCTTGTCTGTGATAACCACAGCTGGATTTTTCTTCTCTTTTTAATGGCAGTAATCATAAGAAAGTAACCACTGGCTTTATCAAAGTGGCATTCTTTTCCATTCCCTCTTCAGTGGAGCTTCTAAAAAGCCAAGTCAAATGCTCTATTGCATTCACGAAATATTTCCAGAGAAACTTTATAGCTACAAGTTAAACAGAGAGCTAAAACTAAATCTTCTGCTAAAACTTCAGTTTTTCTGTGCCAATACAATGTGTAAAAAAGAAAACAAAGCCAATATAGCCTCTGAAAGAGCTGAATTGCTTTCTGCTCTATGGTAAATGCTACGGAAGATGGGAAAAAAGGAACAAAATATTGGTTTCCTTTATGTGCCCATTTATTGGGATAATTGCTTCAGTAGTAGAACCACAATGTTCGGAATATGAAAAGTGTATTTTAGAGTTTTATAATAGCTAGTTTCATAATAGCTGCTGATATAGTAAAATTTAGAGTCCTGCAAGAGAGGGCCTTTACCTAATCTACTGTTGACTGTAAAGCCAAGGTTTCTCTATTGTCCTCAGATGTTTCCCCTTATTGGCCTTGCTGTACCACAGCAGAGACAAAGAAAGAACTTATTTAGACACAGAGTCCCAGATACTGCAAATATACACCTAATGTAGTCATGTTTCATGTTGACGATTATCAAACTATCAGGCAGAAACAAGCGGATGTGAAAGGGTTCTTGATGCATATGCTTGCCAGTCAGTCCTACCCACCCACAGGATTGGTTATGCATCTGATGCCTGTATGACAAAAGTAGAAATAACT
The DNA here is from genome assembly GCA_013397725.1 of Rhagologus leucostigma. Lineage (NCBI taxonomy): Eukaryota > Metazoa > Chordata > Aves > Passeriformes > Rhagologus > Rhagologus leucostigma. Next base: position 779,572 of record VZTD01001028.1, read on the forward strand.
CAAAGATGTTGCATGACTTTGCCATCTAATAAGGGGATAATCCTCTAGGTAAAAATCAGATTTTCTCAAGCTACCATTCTCCCAGTCTAAATCTTATGTTCCCCAGCTTTATAGTAGTCTAGACTGAGCAGGGAAATGGAGGAGTGTTCCCACCATGAATCCTTCCTCTTCTGATGCATGGGTACCCTTCCCGGACCAGAGAGCTTGAGCAGAAACCCTTCCAGGTTGTGGTCAGCCCAGATTCAGGGCTTGCTCTTGCTTGGCAGGGGTCCCTGGAGAGTAGGCTGCCATGCAGGAAGACAGGCAGCAGCACTGCTGTGTTTCAGATGGTGAGAGCAGGGCTGAGAATCTGTGCTAAGTGTTGGCTATTGATCGGCTCGAGCTGGCTGCCTGCTCAGCTGTGCAGGGACAAGTGGCCCTTTGAGTCTCTGCGTACACTGAGAAGCTGAGAGATGCAAACTCCTAATTTAGGCTGTCTAAATTGCTCTCTGGAGGTGTTCAGAGCTGTCTTGTCCTGTCTGTTGTGCATTTAAAGCAGTTGGGCATGTTTCCTGCACAGCTTGCACTACATATAAAAGGACAGTTGCCTGATTTTAAGATGAGCTTAGTTTGGACGTATGCTCGGGGTAGGGTGGAATCCAGCTAAGGTTCACTGTGCAGGTGTTCTCCATCTCTGAAATGGAAATGACAGCTCTCTTCATGGAAGTTGTGTAGTTTTGTATACCTTAAGAAACTGAAGTGCCTCTGATTATGCTGATGCCTACACTGGACTGACCCCCTTTAAATCCCCCAGCTTGTCTTTGCTGTACCCTTCTGTTAATGCCCAAAGCAAGTTCTGTTCCGCTACATCTTTTTTGTGCCCTTAATGAAAGACAGCCAAAATATATGACTGCAAATCTCTGGCTTCTGGCGGAATGTAAAATTTGTGGAAAGGAACCACTCTGTTCAGGGTGTATTCGCTGCAATCTTTTCCGTGAGAAACATCACATATGCCACTTAGCAATTGTTAATAGGAACCAGAAGCTGAATTGGCAGCTCACCAGATGAACAAAGAATATAAAAAGATACCATTTCCCCAAGGATATGCCTAGATATCTAGGAATAAGAATACACATTTTGTAGCTGAGTTTTCGTAAATACTGGATTTGTAGCCGAGTTCAGCATTTTCACGTGGTCAGTAGCTCTGCAATGCGGGGCCTAAGCAGTGATGCATATCAAAGTTATAACATATACTCTTGCGTTTTACTCTAGCATTAAACTGCACTGTGCTAGACTTCAAGGATGGACACAACATAACCACACATAACAACTCTCATGTGTTTCTAGTGTTCTCAGTGTTCCCTGTTTTGCCTTTTTCTGCTTCTTTTTGTTTAAGAATATGTTCTGAGACAGAGTAGCTAAAATTATTTAAGAAACAAGATACTGTTACAAGTAATTAGCACTCCAGATGGATGACAAAAGACTAATAAAGGACTAAGGATCAAGTATTGTAAGTGTGAATAACTGCTCTTCATTAAAATACATCACAGTCTTAGGGATTATGTTTTATGTCTCCCGACACTGACAACAGAATGGGATCTCCCATCCCTACTGTATGTATTTGGCTTTGGCTTTTATTAATCTGTGTATGTTTTCAAAAACATATGGGTCTGGATGTAGGTTGCATTTGAGTTTACAAAAATTAATTTTTATTATTGCTTTGTTTTGTTAAGAAAGGCATTCAAAAAGCTGGGCAGATGAGTAAAGTCTGAAAGGGTTTAGGAGAGAGTGGCTGTTTTTAAGAAGAGGTGAGCACTGATAATAAGTAAAATCATTGTCTTGGGAAGAAAGGAACTGCTGAAAAGTAGTCAGACTTCAAAAGGGCCTTGTTTTGTCTTAATGAATGCAGGAATGCAACCCTGAGTCTAGACAACTTCCTCTCAGATTTACTATAACATGAAACAGTTGGTGTGCCTAGCAAGAAGATGTCTCCTGGATATTGCTTGTGTCACCTTGCGCTAATTAAATACACCTACCAAAAGCTGCAGTTGTTTTTATTACCAAAGTAAACTCTGAAACCCTTGTGTCACTAGTAGTTTCTTAGTACCTGTGACAAAACCCTGACAGATTCCAGCTGGATCCATGTTTATGCTTTTCTTCCCTTCTCCCATACTTGTGTATGTAGTGTGCTATTATTGCAGGGCAGTAGGGCTCGGAGACCTCAGTGTGCAAGCCTTGTTGTGATAATGTGCACTTTTGATCACACCAGGCACCAAGGGGAGTACCTGCCGCCACTGATACATGAACTGACTTTGTCTCAGATATGTAAACTGGGGAAAAAACTCACTGAAGTATTTGTGCTTCAGAATTAATGACCTTCAGTGGTTGGCTCTACATTTTGGAGATAATTTAAAGCAGTCAGTAAAAAAAAATTATTGCATGAAAGAATGCAAAAAAAAATACTGAAAACAAGTTGCTTTTGGCACAGCTTAAAACAACCCCATCATACGTGGCAGGTGGCTGTGTGTGCACAGTATGGCAGTCAGTGATGGTACTGGCACACAGCCCGTCCCTCTTTTGTGCCACCCTTTCATTTGTTCAAATTTACTATTCAAAATTATCCTACGCTTTAACAGGTGCCCATGATGTTAAAATGCAAGTATGCCCACAGCAGATGCCCACATTGGTTTTTTTGTTGGCATAAATCTGCATCTTCTTTTATTTGCCATGAAGATATTTCTAGTGGGCAATGAAGGAAGAACAGGCTTCCTACCTCTGCTGCTGACGAATGCTTATAGATGGACGGTCTTGTGGAGTAGTTTTTGACATGGCGTGGGGATCATAAATTTGTTACTGGAAACAGTTAGTGTGGCTCTGTGATCAGAGATTCAATCCTGCATTGTAACTCTCAAAAACAAGGGTCCATGAGGATCATATTTGGAGAACAGAGGTAACACTTGTCTCACAGGGGAGTGGGCTCAGGCTTCCCTTATCTGCTTTAGATGACAGAGCACCATCTCTTTCAGATGTTGTTTGCTGACAGACTGTATTTGCAACAAGATGTGTCATCTCAGTGTTCTATTTATGAATATATTTAATTAAAATCTATTCATGCAGATGTAAAAACATTTACTATTTAAGGAGACTATAACAAGGACATAGAGAGTACTTCTATTCCTGTAACTTTTCTGCCCTGTACTTTGGGCTTTTCAGTGCCCATCTGATTTTTCCAGGATATTCTTAGATTACCTGTTTGACTAAAGTGGCTTTCAAATATAGATGCTACAAATGGAAATGCTTACAGAGAAACCATTCAATAATCAAAGTCTTTCATTTCCCATCTCTCATCTATCTGCAGTTTTTGAAATGCAGCCTCATGACTCTGACAAGGGCTCCATGCTCAATTGCCAAGATTGAAAATGATGCACCTGCTACAAATATATAAACCACCACTTCACAAAAACATTTAAAGATTTTAAATAACCACAGCATCTCATTATAGAAACACCTCAAGAGTCTTATCCACATTAGATCTAGTCATACAAGACAAAGAAATGCTCTGATAGTGTTAAGCTACAAAGCTAAGCACTTCAAAGTGGCTAATGTCAAGAGTACCCATACACCCCTGGTTGTTCAGGGATATCATGGTTCAGTCTTCGAAATACAGGACGGTATCCTATTTTTAGAGGATCTGTATGTATGCTGCACTGGGAGTGGCCTGTGATGCCTGGATCCATTAGTCTTTCTCATTCCAGTCTGAGATATCCTCATGGTATTAATAGTGCAGAAGGCCAGGAGGATGAAAAGGGATGCCTGCACAATATCTGCAGACGGACAGCAGATTTATGATGTATAGGAAGGATTCCCAAATATGCATCAGAATTCCAGCAAATTAGGAAGAAGTCTAGAACTGCAACACATTTCAAGGACTCAGAATTAATGCACTGGTTTACCATGCCAACTAGCTTTCCTCTTTGGTGTAGGGTCGCTTCTGTGGATGACTACAAAGAGAACATTTTTTAATGAGTAATACAGCTAAAGACTGAAGTCTGATCTGTTAGTAAACAGAGGTTTAACAAAAAAACAACCCGCTTATATCAGTCTGACTCATTTTAAAATGCCCAGATGTGCTGAGCAAGTCATTAGATTGTTGTATATATAACCACCTGTCTCTGAATACCTACTAGTGAGTATGCATAGACAGGCATAGGGGAAAAAGGTGTATCCATTTAAACTGCAAGGAAGAGATGGCATCTGACTTTTCTGATGCCACAGTTACAAAGACAAAAGAAGGTCAAAGAAGTTCTTGGAACCAGAAAAAAAATATTTGAGATTCTGGAAGGAAAAGAAATAATGGCATTGAAGGAATGTAAAACTGTCCAGAATAACAGCAGTTTGCTACCACTGCTGTTGAGTAAACACGACAGATTCTTCTGCCTGCAACAGATCTGCCATTAGCACAAGAGAATCATTCATACCATAGCACTGAGGAAAACAAACAGAGATCTGTAGTTAATTTGCAGTGAAATCCTGAGACAGCAGCCTCAAGAAGATGAGCACAAAGGACCTTGACAATACCCTCCACAAGCTGCACGTATAATATGAGTGAAAAGAATGTGTGTGTGATCAGAAAACCAATGAAACAGCCTGCAGGTCTGCAAGAGACAAACTGAGGAACTGCCAACCAGAAGCTGAGGAGGTGGAGTACATGGGTGCTGGGTGGGCTTACAGCACACACAGGGCAAAGCGGGTAATGCACTCATGGAACTGAGGAAAAGTTGCGAGAGACAGGGTGTGATACAGAGGATGCAGGTAGAATAACCTGAAGGATCATCAGAGAAAATCAGATTGAAAGGCAACTAGAGAAGTCCCACTAAATTCACTCACTAGCCCAAGGCACAAAAAGCTTTTCTCCCATAATTTTCCAGAAAAACCAACCAAGTTCTCATTGTAATGGAGGCAAGGTTGCTGAAATGCCCAGGAAATCCCAACTCCTTCACTGAACCGAGTATGATTTTTTTGCACTACTGTGGAGGAGACTAGTTGGTATTTTAAAATGTCAAACAGCCACTGAAGTCCCTCTCTTCATTAAGACCTTTCACTTTGTGAATTATCAATTCACCTCCAGCCTTGAGGTCAGACAAAAATAACTACTCATCAGACAGATGTCCATTCCTAACGCGGGCAAGCCCATGTGTACAGCCCCTCTGTGACTGACACGAGCTGATTCCTTCTGTCAGAAGACCTTGCAGCTGGTCAGAGGACAAACCATTCATCTCAGGTGAGCTCTCCACTGACCCATAAAGCAGGCTGAAAGGGCAGAGCAGGAAACACAGCCTGTGCCACATCTTCATCTGGTCAGATACGACTAAACTCACCAAAGCTGGCACTTCTGACATCCGCTTGAATTCATCCATGAAAATGGCAGATATCACTGACATAACTGATGTCAGTAATGCTGGGGCTGTCTTTTCTCGTGGACTAGCTAGTTGCTAATCAGCAGTGGATATTTTGCATCTTTTCTGGGATTATTTGCTGCATTTACAATTACTTTGGCATATAAGGATATGCTGTGCAATAGAAACAGCTACAAAATGCTGAGAGAAGCTGGGCTTTGAGATGGAAGATGATACAAACTCAATCAGTGACTCTCCCGTCTTTCAATAAAAGTCCTTTTAATACTGGAACTGAATAAAGGTAATGGTTTTTACCTGAGTAATGCTGGATGGAGACTAATTGTATTTTTAAAAGCCAGGTTTTTATCACTTTTTTGCCAACCGTGAGTGCATAATGAAAGTCAACAAATTAACCATTTCAGTCTAAACAAAATCTAAGAATCACAATGAAAATTCAATTGCAGAAAAAGTCCTTTGGCAGTAAATAAAATTTTATAGCACATGTAAATAACAGTTCAAGTGGCTCAATTTAGCAATGACAAAAGCTGTTTTCAATGCCGAGTAATTGTTCAAATTGCATCCTTACACAAAAAAAAGCAGTTAAAATGAGTCAATTTATGTAAGCATTGACAAGAATTGTTTTCAACTGTAGGCATTCTGTTAAAGCTGTTTAAAATTAAGTAAACGGTTGCCAAATTGATGCAATTACTTAGACAACATAAAAAGGGTTTTAAAACTATAAATGCATCTGCTAACAGTATTAAATTGAGGCAATTAGCCAACAGGAGTTTTAACCTTCATCTAGCCACCAAAAATGTATTTGGACATGAGAAGTACTTTCATATTTGTCTTACTGTATGTTATACTGATAATTAAGAAGGGGAATTACCTGGAGATAGATCATGAACATGAGTTTTCAGAGGTGTGCCTCTCTTCAGCCGGTGTTAAGCCATGCACTGTGGATGGTAGTGTTCAGCATTGCAACACCTAAGCCCATTTCCACATAGTTATTTCAGTTCCCATCTGTTAGTGGGAGCAACAGTACTTATCTTGGAGGAGTAGTGTCAGACGGTTAAAAAAGGATATCTGGTTGTCAAATGCCGTAGCAAAGAAAGCCATATGAAGGAAAGGAAGGAACAGTTGGGTAGGACTTGTAATAGATTAGCTTGAAGCATGATCAATTTTGTTCAGCCATACACTTTCCTAGGGGGAACAAAAACCTTACAGAAGAACAATACACACTCAAAAAACAATCAGTTGTCTGAGTTGCATTTACCTGTGGGTGTTTTGAAGTTCAGAGTTCTGATGCTCTGAGTGGGTTGTTACATTGGGGAGGACAGGGGTCCTTAGCACTCAACTTTGGAACCTGTGGAAAGTATTGCCTTTTGGGCTGAATGTTCTCCATCGACACTGAAAGAATTCCACTCATGCTTTTTTATGTCCACCATTTTTGGGTCCATTCATTTTGTGTCCTTCAGTTTGTCAAACTGTAACAAGGCAGAGAGATTCCCATATGAGTTAGAGAGCCAGGTAAGGATTGTGGCTATGTAGAAATCACTCTCTATAAAACATTAAGTTCAGACTGAATAAACTCATTGTAGTCTTCCAAATGACCTGTCAGAGCTGCAGTCTGCGGTGCAGGTGACAGGTGTGACAGAGAGGACAGTACAGGACAGCCACTGGCCAGGGTTCTCAGCAAATTTGTACCCTCCAAAGAAAAGGTCAATAATCAAAAATATCTGGTTATCATCTATATCACACACAAATGCATAAAAAATAAGGTCACTTAATGGCATTTCAGACATCATATTTCAGAGTGCTATTTACTAACTGTATTGCAAATAATAGACTTTAGAGAGGTAAAATGAGAATTACAGAGGATTATAAGTAAAATCCTGTGTTCCTTGTTAAAACTTTCTTCTCATATCTTTAAAATGTTGGGCTAGTATCTTCCTCAACGCATTTGCTTAATAATTCTTCATATAATGGTCAGACTCTGACAATTTGTCTAAAATAAAATTATTTAGGTCATCAGAGGGCAGCTATCAATACTTAACTGTCAGACTGGCAAGTTTCACTCTGAGGAGAGTTCCATGAAGCTTTGTCATGCATCCATTCAATATTTTAATTAAAGTCCTGGATGTGGGAATTGGAGTTTGCTATTAAATCTGCAGATAAATTCAGGCTGGGCAGGTCCACAAGCACGTTAGAGTACAGATCTAGAATTCCACATTATATCAATAAATTCAGAATATGTTCCTGAAAAGTAGGAGGCTGCTAAACAGGGAGAAGTGGAGAATATTATTTATGCATAGGAATAATAGGTGGCACAAAATCAAGACAGGAAAAGAATCACAGACATCTCAGGAAAAAAAGAGAATTTTAGCAAGATACATAAATAGGAAGGAGGGTGGATCCTATTTAACATTTCTTTCATCATAGCCAGGTGTAAATAGCACCTCAGTGAAGTATCATGTCCATGTGGAGTATTGCATGTCAAGACAAACATAGACAAAGCAGATCAAATTTTAGGGCCAAACATCAGAAAAATCAGGAAAACAAAAGTTGTGGGCAAAGAATGAAGGAGGTAGTTTTGTTTAATATGGAGAAGTGACTAACTCAGGAGACATTGCTATAATCTCAAAGTTTTTACAAGATTTTTGCAAAAGGGAAGTAAATAAACTGTTCTCATAGGTACTGCAGATAGAATAAAATCTGACAAACTTGAACTGGAGCAAAGAAAATTTGGGATAGATACCCAGCAAAATCTTCTAACAGGCAGGAGAGTTAAGAACTCAGTAGAATGTGTAAGGAGGCTGTGAAATCACTGTTGAGGGTTTTAAAGAACAGGTTAAAACAATCTCTCTGAGGAACAAGATACTGTGAAACCTGCCATCGAGCATGACAGAGGGAAAATTAAATGACCACCGAGGTCCCTTCCAGTGTTGTTTTTTTGTAATTCTTCACCCAAGAGCATCCTCAGCAAAACATTCAGAAAGATATCTTTCAGCCTCGGATGGCACTGCCCAAATTCTAGACTGTTCAGACTCTGCTTGTATTGACTGCCTTCTTCCATTTTCAGAAGAAACTCAAATTTACAAACAACGTAATTACTTTGCTGCATTTATTCTATTGATCTGTTATTACTGTCTGATTCAGCATAAGATGTACACAATTCTGCAGGAAAGATATATTTGGAATTCATAGCCTTTCAGTTTACCAGAGCATGTTCTCATCAATGAACAGCAGGCAAGAAAACTTTTTTCTATCAGCCTCTGCTTTTTAATCTTTTTCCACTTTTACCTCTTGTAGTATCAGAGTTCAATGCATTTTTTATGAAGGTTATTCTAGCTTTTTGTCTCCAGAGCCTGTTCCTGCATTTCTCAGGCAGGCAAGCTGAGCCACTAGGATTTCACATGTTTGCCTATTTCTTCTCTTCTGGAAAGAAACAACTTGCTGCCTTCCTGCCCTCCTCATCTCCTCTTATATGCATTTATTTCATTGTACTTTCTCAGTCTGGGGAGGTCAATATATAAGGCATGGTATGTTGGCCTGTGTGCAAATCACAAAGGAGTTTCTTGTGTCTTGACAGTACAAATGATCATCAGTGTAAATTTAAACAAATTAGCTTACCAAAAATATTTTCTAGACTTTTTTTTCACATTGACTGCTCACAGCTGGACTCTCAGTTGTCTGTGGCTTCATTGTGCCAGTAATAGTGAGTCCACACCGGTCAGAGTGCTTATCCTGAGACCTTAGCTGTAGCATTCTACATTTCCTTTTTTTTTTTGAAAAAGATCACATTATGGCCTGTAGTATGGTTTATTCATGGTTTTGGGGTTTGCTTATTTGTTCGTTTGTTTGCATTTTTAAAGTAAAATTTCTAGGCACTGAAGTTTTAAGGTTCTTAATAGGAGATTTTCTGACTACTGAAGTTTTTCTTTTTTCTAAAATAGGAAATCAAAACCAATTGCTGTACAGCAGAACACAGAACTCAAAAATGGATGTCTCCATGATTTTATGCTGCCTGAGCTGCTAAGAGTCTTTGTTATTTCATTTTGCCAAGCCTGACTGTATCATACTTTGTAGAAGTTTTTTTTACAATTACATTCCTTTCTATACAGTAAGCTCTACAGTGAAACAACTGTCTTCTGTTTCTGTGCTGTGCCTTGCACCCTGGCATCATGCTCTTATTCCAAGCCTTGAGAACTTACTGTACTACAGATAATGAATGAAAACAGATCATGCTAGTTGCATGACCCAGGTGCAATGTAACAAATAACCGTTAAAATGACAGTAACTTTTTCTTGAGGTTTTAGTTTTCTAGTACTGTGAAAGAAAACCTCTTATTAATGAGAGGTTTGAAAGAATGGTATTCTACTACTGATATTTTCATTCATAGTATTCACTGATCTGAAAAGATCCAAAAGGTAGCAGTGGCCAAGAAGACTGAGACTCCCTAAATATGTCAAGAAATGTATTTTTCCCAAGAAGTAGCTGAGACTGCAGTTTTCCAATAATATGTGGTGCTGCCCTGAGTTTGTGGCTTTTTGTGGGGTTATGCGGTCCTTCGTGCATAAATATCACTGTGACTAGAGTCTATTGTGTGCAAATGGCTGTGAATCCCTCAAATGTTTCAGTGTTATTTTTCTGCTAGTGATTAAAATCTTGGACTTGTGCCTGTCATTCATTATTCATTATTCAACACAGAAAAAAAGTTTGGTCACAGGCAGAAAACAAGAACAATACCAACAGGCTTGGTTAGCACAATGTATAATTAAAATGAATAATTTCAGTCAACAAATTCAAAATCTAGTCCCTTAGTAATTCTTTCAAATAAGCCATAGGTGCTGAGAAAAGATTGCCTTGCAAATTTTTAGGAAAAAAAAAAAAAAAAAAAAAA
>VZTD01001028.1:789860-920271 GCA_013397725.1 Rhagologus leucostigma
AAAAAAGTGAAATCAAACCCAACATTCTTTAGTAAGTAAATTAACCATCTGGTTGTCCATTGGTCCCAGCTTTTAAGCATTTGTACTGCTGAAGCTACTGCAGGCTTTAGGAACAGATTCATCACCTGAGAACATTATATTTCCTTTTCAAACATCCATATGAGTTTACATTAGTGAATATTAAGCTACTCGTTAACTGCCCAACAATTGTACTTCTGACAGTTTTTGCAGAGCTACTTAAACTTGACTTTTTCAACTCCTGGATGTTGAGTACAGACAGAGCACGACTCAGTACATTGCCAATGTGCAAGAACTTTGCTTAAGAGGAAAGAAGGAATAGGACAATTCAGCGAATCTGCTAACTTTGAACTTTTAGGAAAGATATTACCTAGAACTGAAATTTCCATGGACAAATTTAAATGAAGAAAACTTACTACCAAATACTAAAGGATCATATATTAATTTCATATCTTGACTTGAAAATTCAGGTATTAGAATTCAAAACACAAGCAGCTTGCGATGCTCTACTGCTTTAAGACATAAAACTGTCACTAAGAGGATGTCTTTGTATATTGACCTACTTTTATACCCTGTTACACAGATGCATCCCTTACTTCTGGCATACTAATATCTTAAACAAAATGCAGCTGTAGACATGATCTGAACAAGTTTGATAAAAACAGACTGACAGCTAGCTTCTCTGAACCTCCCCTGAATGCAATTAAAAAAAATAAAAGGATAAAACCCCAGCTTTTCTGAGATACATCAATTGTATTTTGGAGTTTTGATGACCTCAATTATGTGCAGCAGTTCACAAATTAAACATTCAGAGTACAACACATAAAAGTCAGGCAGTTACAGTGAAGGCCAAAACTTTTATGGTTAACTGGAAAAGAAGATCTGAATAGTAATTATATTAACAGGGAAATGCTCTCTGCTCCTCAATTTGGATGAACAGAAAAGAAAATTGTATTATAAACTTTCCCACTCACATCACAAGCAGAGTGTTATGAAAAGATTTTTTTCTGTATTTGTTTCTATCCAAACTCATTTTTAGATTGTTAAAAAACAGTAGTTTATCCCTTCTCCCAAAACCCAAATGCAAAAAAGAGCAAGTTAACTAGATGGTAACCCTAGCCATCAAAAACACCTTGTCAGTTGAATCCTTATTTATTTATTTATTTGAGATTTATGGGGTCTGTTGTGACTTAACTCCCCAGCTAGACTGACCACTTGTACAATGCACAAACTCACTGGTGCATCTCAAGGAAGAGATGCTTCCTTTCTGAGTACTCTCTCCCCTGGCTCAGACAGCCACTGTCATGCTGAGCTAATGAAAGGATTTTTCAGCCCTAAAGTGGCCATCTAACAATTAGACTTGCATATCTGAATTTTTTACCCTTGAATATTTTTACATTCAGTGTAGAGAAATAGTAACCTCTAGAAAGTAATTTTATCCAACCTTAATAAGGAAGACAGGACACAGGAATCATCTCCCGAAGCTCTTTCCCTCTATTGACCACACAGAGCAAAGGGAGGGTAGCAAGGCTTCATTACACAACTGTTAAAGGACTTCAGTTAGTATACATGAATCCCACACAAATCATTTTTGATTAATTACTAAACTTAAAATTAGAGACTTCAACTCTGCAAGAGATTTACCAATGGGAGTTTTCTTGGCAGACTGTTAATGTGTATATGCAGTGGGTCACGAAATTTTGCTTTGGGTCATATTGCTGAGTGTTTTATTGTAAGTTATACCGCTCTGAAGATAATTACTCAAGAAGTAAAATGCCACACAATTTGCATAAGGAGAGAAAACTTTGAAATGATAGCAGCATTTTTAGACATCATTCATAAAAGTGGCTGAGAAGGGAACATCTTCATGTTCCTTCAGCTCCTACATTAGTCAACTAGTTCCTTCCCACTTTCATATATAAATATGCATATGAAAGTATAAATGTCTCTTATGAGTCTTTCTAGTTCTGCCACCTTTCTCTAAGCAGCATTCTGCAATTGCAGAATTCAAGAGAATTTTGTATTTTTTAATTCACACAAACAGAAACTGCAGACTACCTGTTTGGAGGTACCAAAAGAAGTCCAGAGGCCCACATAAAAAGAAGAAAGTGAGAAACAGGAGGAGTTGTGTAGTTACAGCTCTGGATTGCATTTTGGCTCTGAGATCAAAGGAAAAACCTGGAAAAAGTGACAGGGAGATAACAAAGTTTCAGCTTTTGGCTTTATTTTTTTTTTTAAAGGAATCCAACTGTGACACATGTTGATGTCAACATATTTAAATCAGGAATTCTTAAAAAGGAGTATTTCAACATATTTAACTCAGGAATTCTTAAAAAGGAGTATTTCAACTCCCTTCCCTCATTTTTATAAACAAAATTGCTTGCTTAATTCAATCCTAGCAGGCTCAGTTTCTCTGAATTAAATTTTTTGCAAGAGCTTAGCAGTCCAAGAACGGTTGGTCAGTCTTTCTTCAGAACATCCATATTAAGTCTATTTCAGCTTTTCAAGAGGTAAATAATCTAAACATGGGACCTGATCCTGTGTGTTTCATTGCCCAGCTGGAACTGTGAACCAAATAAATGATATGTATGTGACTTCCCAAAATGTTAAACCTGCAGCAAGCACATCTGAGCAGGGAGAATCACAGGGCCACAGCATTATTCATTAAATGAATCCCAGAAGACATTTTCTGTGACTGTGTTAGTCACCTGTTGTGTTCAGGTTCCTGAATATAACATAGCACAGCCCTGTGAATAGGGAAGCTAAATCTCTTGTGCTTTTGGTCTCCTTTGGGTGTTTACCCTCTATGAGGTAATTGGAGGAAGCACCAGCTAATCAGAACAGTAACAGTTTGCATTCATTTACATCAGCACCTTTGTCTGCAGGGATGCAAGACAATGGGGGATCCAAATAGGAGCTGAAAAGATTATTTAGAAGGAAGCAAGAGAACACTGGAAAATTCATACTGATGTTACTGGGGCAAATTTCAGGACCCTTCATATTGCTTATAAAGGCACCCATGGACGGGTTTTAAAGGGTTTATCTAGAACTTTTTTTTCTTTTTTATTAGCACATAAAAAGATAGGACAAGCTGCATCAGGATAGTGTTTAGAGTAGCTAAGGTGATACTGTTCTCACATTAGTTAATTGACATATGGTTCCCAAGGAGAAATGGCTTTAGGAAGTGAGCAGCCGAAATAAATCTACTTGATCAAGCACAAAGACTTATTTTTTAATATATATTGTGAAAGTTTTGGTCTTGTTGAATGAATTTTGCTAACCCACAAGAAGATTTGTCTGCTTTCAGATGAATGCTCCTTTAGCTTAATTGCTCTATTCACAATATTCAAGTTTCTCTAAAGGTGCAGTCTGGTTAACAAGGATTTTTTTCTTCATGTTTATAGTTTAGCATGACTCTCCTGCAGTATTTCAAATTTTAAGTCAATGTATGGCTTAATAAACTCAGTGACCTCTTTGACCACGGCTAGAAAATGAGACTTGCAAAGTGTGCCCTCTGAATTTAGCTTGCCAAAGTTATTATGCTGAAGGGCATTACTTGCCAGTATGTCCTTTCACACATCCAGACAAAAACATATTCTACTTTGGAATACTCCTAATATCAGCAGTGCTGTCTTAGGTAATGATTGAAAGTCAGGTCCAGTATTAACACACAGCTGTAGAGCACAAATGCCTGACAGAATTTAATGAATATGTTACGGCTCTTAATCTTTTACCTTGACTTTGTGATTCTTCTCATGACTTGCAGTATCTCTGGAAGGACAGAAAATGATAGGATTTTTTTTCCTGAGATACTTAAGGAGCTATTTATTTTGATGTTATTTTACTGCAGAGAGGAATTTGATGTTCACAGTAAGTGTGGCAATCAAAGGCAAGCTAACAGCTCTAGGGAGCATGTTGAGTTGCTACCTTTTAACACTAGAGGGAAGTGTATGTAAAGGCACTAAGGATCGTGGAGCCTGCACTTTGGCAATTCGTTGGATGAACAGTAGGTTTTTTTTAAATGTTGAAGATTTGGGAGCATAAATGTTGAAAGGCAAAGCTGTACAATGTATTGGGCAGTGGTGTAGGATTGAGGCAACTCAAATCCTGTGACCAGCCTTCTGGTGATTTCTGGCCAGGCACTTTACCTCCCTTTTATCTGTTTGGACCATCCGTTCTTTCAGGGCAGCAAGTTGGGCCAGTTTAGAGTTGACAGAGAGCATCATGCACTCCCAGTAGCAAGAGCATACAACTGTCTTCAGAATAAGGAACAAATTGAAAACAAGAAAGAATAGAAATATTAATGGCTTGTCAGATGCCATTCCTATAGCTGTCAGCCTATGCCCTCTTTTATGCCCAGATACTGTGTGCGGCCCACCAGTCAGTCTCAGAGCCTTTCCAGTACCATTAAGAACTTTGGGTATTTTCCATCTCCACTTTGGTACAGGGGCATAAAACCATCTTTGCAACAGAGGGGAAAGACTGTTAACTGAGGGTTGTAAGGACGTTTGCTCCATGTTATTTATGATGGATTAGATGTGCCCCCTCCATTAAAAATAAAGTCTCAACAGATTCACAGATTCACAGAATATTTTGAGATGGAAGGGACCCACAAGAATCATCAAGTCCAACTCTTAAGTAAATGGCTCATACAGGGACTGAATGCACAATCTTGGTGTTATTAGCACCATGGTCTGTAGAAGTATTAATCTCCCTTGCAGGGAAAGCTTTACCCCATAAGTGCTATTCTTCACTTCTCTTGGCAGATCATGAGGTAGGAGTCTGCATATAAGTAAAGAATCCCTTGGTGATGTTATGCTGACCCACGTGAATCCTGATCCAATGCCCACTTCAGCTAGAGGAGAGTGTCATGACTTCACTGAGCTTTAAAAGTGTACATTGATATACACAATCATACTGCTCGAGTGTCAGGTAAAGCTGGGGAATGAAAGGAAATCAGAAGAGACCTGGATAGAGGAACTGCATTCAGGGTAAAATTTAACTGAGAACTATTTTCTAACTCTGGTCATCTGTTTGATCACCTGTCTCATACCAGTATCTCAGCAGATGAATTGTTCTTTCTGAAAATTTCACATGGGAATACTGTGAGAGTCAATAGATAGATATGGCTTTTGGGGTACCAGTTAAACAGTGGTACTTCAGAAGAGGATCTTACAGTTCGTGATAAATAATAAAATAAATTACTTATATGGAATGTGTTTTAAACAATGAAAGAACCTGCCTTTTGAGTTGAATTAGCAAATAGCAATGTACAATGTGAGGAAAGTAGCTATTTGTCACAGCTAAAGTGTTACAACGTTATGTTATAATATATCTTCACACACATTGAAAATATTGAAATGAGTGGCCAGGTTATTCTAACAAAACACAAATTAGTGTCTGTAATAAAGTCATCAACCCATTGAAAACATTTATGTCTTTGTCTTGGTTCTTCTTTACATCTACTTTTGGTAAATGCTCCTTCTTCAGAATCTTATGCCATTTCTGTCCTTTCTCAGACTATTTACACAATGCTCAGGAATTTAGACAGTCCCACAACACCTCACTTCAGTCTTATGCCACGCATAGCTTCCTCAAATCCTCACTTCTTCAAATCCTCACAGACTACGTTCTTTCCCCTTCCCCTGGATGTGCTTGTACGGGACTTCACTTACGCCTGACCAGGGTTTCTTATCCTGGGTAATTTTTTTAAAAAATCCTTTATTTAAAGCTATAATCCCATTAAATAATACCATCTATGTGAATTTTTTGCATTTAAATGGAGAAGAGATAGTGAAAAATTCAGTTCTAATTGAATGGAAAAAAGAAATTCTTTTCCTTGCAAAAAAGTGAAAAAATTGAGTAATCTACTAATTTGTGATGGATGAAATACTCTGTTAAGTCAGCTCTCCCCATCAATGTTTGGTTTCCAAGCACTTCTCACATAAGCAATATAGACAAAGCTGGATTTATCATTACTGAGGAAGCATAAGTATTTTATTCAGCTACTGGCAAACTGGTTTTGCTCAATTATTGATTTACTCAGCTACTAGTTGGAGCATTTGTTTCCAAGGAATAAGCTGAAATTCAGCTCTACTTGAAGGAACTGAAAAGTTCATTGTCTAGAACCCAATAGATACAAGCTGCTTGACACCTCAAATATCGCATCTGCTCATATTATTCAGTGAGGAAAAGTCGCCCAAACCTAGTAAGACTACTTACTGTATGATATTAACAAAATAGCATGATTAAAAAATCTGGGGGTGTATTAAGCCATTTACTGATTGGCAGATAAGAGAAAGAAGCACAATGTTAGATCCACAGGATCACTGGATTTAGGTTATGGTAGTAAAGCTATAATCTAAGTGGCAGAAGAAACCTTTATGAGGACCCTTCTTCATTGTATTAAAGAAGCAAGAAAGGGTGATAGCACTCTGCTGGATTTGGTTTGCCAGGATAGGAATGACCAGCATTTCCACCATCTGTATATAGAAGGAAAAGCAGATCTCATAACCTTCTGAGAAAAAAGCACATCATCTAAGGTGCACTTTTTTTCACAGCATCCAAGAGCTGAATGTGCATGGGACTGAAGAGTTTGGGAAAGTTTGGATGGGCATTTCAAACCTAGACGTTCTTGAAATGTCCTTGTTCCTTGATTTTTTGTTCCATTTAACTTGAAACCCACATGCATTCACATGTGCCTTTGCTGTCTCCAGACCAGAATATTAATATATTCGGTGCAATTTTAATTAATTGGCTTCACTTTTCTATTTACATATTATGTGGGATTCATGTTTTCCATAGGAAAAAAATGGACATCGCTCCATAAGACCACTGTGATTTGTTTTCATACCTCTTAAATTTTCTTCTTTTCATCTGCCAGCCTATCTGTGTAATTCCCCCCTCTTCCCCCTCCAACCCCCAAGTAACCAGCCCCTGAGGAGAAAGCAAAGGACAGGGGAAGAAACATGCAGTATGGAGCATTTTAGGCCTATAGATCATGGATCAGAAATCATTAAGGCACAAGTGACTGAACTGACATTTTTAACCCTACCGGCATAAGACCACCTCATCTTCTTGCATGGCAGCAGAGCCAAGGGCACTAATCCATGGGCAGCTGAAACTTATGGTTCCCAATTGTCTTGTCATGCTGAATAAAAGCAGCTCAAAACTTCTTCTCTTGTAAATGCTTTTTAGTTCTATTGAAGGCCATTTAGACTATTTTCTTCTTTTTTTCTTCCCACAAAGAGAGGTTTTTTCCAGTTTTCTTTGGCCTGTAGGTCTCCCTTAACATTGCAATGGTGAATAACTGTGGTGAACACCAGGATTATTATTTATCTCAGCAGGAAAGATAAGTGGGTGATAATTTCAGCTAACCAAAGGAGAGAGAAAACTGAATATCATATTAATGGAGAGAGTTTTCACTTCTGTAGTGTGTGCACTTGGTTTTTGCACATATTTAAAGGATTATTACTTTTTCTTTCATTGTAGTTTAGTCAGAAAGTGTGAAGCTCTGTGACTTCCTGCTCTGTAAGTTCTAAAAGATTTTAGGTGTCAGTGGATATTTTGCTTCCAGGAGTTACGACAACCATAAAAATATTCATTTCAAATAACTGGTCAAGAGGCCTAGAATGGAAAATGAAAACTTGGGCATCCATTTATAACCAAACATGCATGAAGCTGCGTACTCAAGATGGGTAATCTGCTAAAAAAGAGGCCCCCCTTCAGATCTATTTTGGCCAGAGGCGTCCGCACTTGTGTGAAGCAAAACATTAACAACTTCTTTCCTCTTCTGTAGCCTGGATGTACCACAGGTATTCTTCTACTTCCCTGAAGTTTGTCTAAAGGCTGTTTCTGCCAGGCAGATTTTAAAGTCTGAAGTTGCTTTTTCCTACTCTTTACATATTTCTCTCATCTTTTTATGTATACTGAAAAACCTGGCAATGTGAGGGCAAAGGGAGGCCAGCTAAGAGGTAAATCAATGCTAGTTTAAGACTCAGGTGGAGTGGGATGGGGAAGCTGAAAGAAGGATTTTCCTTCCTTTCCAAAGATTATTCTTACTTTAAAAAAAAAAGGTTTGTTTTTTTTCCTAAAAAAATTATTAAGGTTTCTGTAACCATATACACTTTCCATAGGACAGAGTTTCGGTCCCTCCTCTCTCTGGAATTTTGCTGTAATGGCATGTGATCCTCCCTGCCTAGTGGTGCCTCTTGAGGGATGCAGGGAATGATTGCTTTCACCCTGAGTATCCTGTGCCTCAGAGGTGAAGATGCTCATGTGGAACTGGAGACGTATGGACAAAATTTTCCTCGGACTGACCAAAGATATTTCCTTGCAGAGACTTCAAGCAATATGTCTTTCAAGTGCTACTATCATCCCCTTTGCTCTTTTCCAGTTACCTTTGTAAGAGAGCCCTTGAAATGGGCAGATGAAGATATCTAGTATTTCCATTTAAATTACTTGCACTCTTAGTGAGAGTGGTAGTTTGAAAATCTATGCAAAAGGACTTGTTCTCTTCTGTTGTGTAACTCATTGGAGAGGAGAGACCCTTTTCATAGAATCACAGAATCATTTAAGTTGGAAATGATCTTTAAGATAATCAAGTCCAACCATAAACCTAACACTTAGCTCCACCACAAAACCATGTCCCTAAACACCATGTCAACAAGGCACACTGGACTTTCTGTAGATAAATTTTTTCTTCATTAACTAGGCAAGAATTTGGACAGTTATGTGAGAAGGAAAACAGCTTCTCTGCTTCCCCTCATCCAGACCTACATGAAGACATATTGAAAGTCAAGACATGACCTATTCAGATAGAACCCTACCCCTAATTTTCTCTTCCTGACTTAAAAGTCTGAAACAGAATTGGCTCTGCAGACAGTGGGGCTTCTTCTGCTGGCTCCCCCCCTGTCAGAGGATGCCAGCTAGTGCTAAGTTCAGTGTCCCGATGTGGTCACAGAAGTATGGAGAGAGATGGATGTGCTGTATGAACTGTGCCATGATTTCACGGAATAGAGTATCTTCATGGAACACAAGGAAAATAGTACATTATGGAATCAGTCCAGTTATTTGTTGTTCTAGTGTCAAGGAAAGCTCTTTAATATAGAAAGATCTAAGAAATTTATTTTGGCTGGACTTCTAGGAAAAAAAGAAAACAAAAAATAAACCCAAAACAACAAAAAAAGGAAAAAGCTATTCCTTTTTTCTTCTACTACCTAGTATTCAGTTGCAGTCTTATTCAGCACAGCTGGTAGCATTTTTTCCAGCCAGAATGATGCGACAGTTTATTGCTGAGCACTCGGATTTCAATGCACAGCTTTCGATATAGCAGTGTTTAAGTAATGAGATGGCTCCTGGGAAACACATACGGGTTTTGTATCAGAGGAAACATCTGCAGATAACCCCTTCAAGTAAAAACTTGGGCTTTAGCTACTTTAGCAAACAAATAAATGACATGAACTGTGTAACAGTCATCCAGATGTGATGAATTGGTGACACAGCTGATTCAGCTGTAGGACATAACCTAGCACTTGCTACACTTCAGATTTTTCAAGAAGAAAATCCCTTGGAGACAAAGCAAAAATTGATTGTGTGAAGCACATAGTACTAACAGAAGTTTATTTTCATCATCATTTCTGTCCTTTAGGTATGTTGTTCCACCTATTTTTTTTCTTAGTCCCCTGTAGTGATTGGTAGCAATTTTGATTCTGATAAATGTTTATATCTAGCTATAGATTGAATTATTTTAAGAGACTAATTCCTAACCTACTAATTATGGATGCAAGTAGGTGAAATTTTTGGATCATTCACATTTTTAGCTGTGTTGTAGCATGCTTGATCAGAAATTATATTAGGGTACAACAGCTGATGGAGGACAGACTGGCATATTGCTGAGTTTCATGCTTTAAATGCTGAAATAACTTAAGAAAATGAAAAGTAGTAAATTTAAAATGTAAATCCTTCATGGCATTTCTCCAGTCCGCTGTTTGGAATGCAATAATCAGCTGAGATTCCTTTATGTCCAGGCTCTGATATATCATTCTAATATTAAACTTGGTTGGCTACAACGAACCAAAATTAAAAATTTGCATTAGGAAATTTTTCGTCAGTCAAACTATTCTATATTCTTGTACTGTGCTTAGAGCAGGTCTGAACTTTGCTAGTGTTTTTCCATAAAACTGATTTGGGTTTTATCTGTAGAGCAGATCTGCAAATTACTCACATTTGATCGGAATCTTTCTTTCTCTATCATCTTCTTTATTCACCAAAGTAGAATTAATTAGCTAAAAATCAGAGAAATTAGATTTAACCCCACCAAGTCTCTGTTCAGCTTTGTGTTTAGTCTTGAGTGTATTTTGGTTGATGAGAGTACATTTACTCAAAGCAGGGTGAGACTCTCAGGGTTAACTTTCTGCAGAAATGGTGTCTGGAAAAGTGGTGTGGGGTTTGTGCATGAGCAGGGAAGTCATCACCTGAAGCTGAGCTGAGCAGAGAGTCTCTGCTGATAGTGAGTGGTTAACTCAATCCACCTTCTTCTCTCAGGTGGATGGTGTTGAAGAACAAACTTACCAGGATAGTCTGTGGGTAATGGGAAGGGGGAAAGTATAAGAGCAAAAAAGAACAAGGCAAAATTTTGGAAGGATGGAACAAAAGGGGAAAAGACTTGGCGGTAAAGTAAAATCAAGAGTAAGTGATATTCCTAGTTTCAAGACCACAGGCAAAAGGAGCCTTGATGAGTAGATGATGAGAGGAAGGCCAGAAATATTAATCATGGTGACACTTTGGATCATATTTTCAGATTATGTTCCTGCACTTTCTCACAGGCTGATTTCTTTCCACACTGTCTTTTCTCTTTCCTCCTCACTTACTTTCAAATAAGCTCAGCTGCAAGAGGTGGAAATTAAAAGTCAGTGAGACAAAACTGGAAAAACTGTGAAGTTATAGCCAGTAAAAATACAAATGAAAAACTATATGCCAGTACAGTATATAAAGTATCCTCTAAAAAGTTGCCCATTAATACAGAAAGATCAGCATCTGCAGAATAGTTTTCTGCATACTTATCTTGATTCTGCATAATTTTTTTTTCTTCTGCTGCTCACAAGAAAGGAACCTCAGTAACTGCTACTTTTACTATGGAAGGGTTTTTAAGTAATCATTCCTTGGAAAGGGAAAATAGTACCAACAAGGAATGAATCTTAGCGATTCCAGGACTGACTTTTGTTAACACTTTAAAACTCCACGAAGCTTTTAATAGGACTTTGCGTTGTCCTGCTTGTTAGAGTATCCTCTATAACGAAATGAAGCCAAAAATAGGTTGATGGGACTCCTAAACCAAAGTAGCCTTTGATCTATTTTTGTCTTTCAACAGATTTTATATGTTGATTTGATAAAAATAAAGGTGTAAGACATATCAAATTGTCAATAGAGATTTCCCAGTATGGAAAAATTAAACATCCTTGTGTTCATTGTATCATTTATTCATTCATTACTGCACAAGTAATCCACTGGAGAGAAAGAATAAGTTATGGCCTTTGTAATTGTTTAAATTATTGTTATCCATAAAACCAAATGTTTTGCGCTGCATATCATTTTAAATGTAGCCATGCCAGGTATTAGTGAAATATTTTCATGAATACATAGGAACATAAAAACGGCCAGATCATGAAGCCTGAAGAACAAAATTTCTAAACCATAATTCCGATAAGAAATAGGCTTAGTTAATTCAAATGCCATATGAAATTCAGTTCAACTAGTATTAGTTATTTAAAGGTCTAAGCAAATCAGCTAGATCTTCTTTATAATCATAGCCCAGAGAAAGCGTCCAAGTGGAAAGACTTTTTCACTGCTACTCTCCCTCATTAACTACAGTGGGAACAGTGAAGTTTGCTCTGATTAAATGAATTGGTTGGTAGGTCTAAATGCTCCACGATCTTAAGAAAAATGAACATGTCAAATAACTACCAGAAATCAGCTTAGACAGAAGATTTGGATATGTTATTTCAAGGCAGTGAGATAGTACTGCAAAGGGAGTTAGTTGTGTGATCTCCTGATCCTGCTTTAGCTGAGGATTACAAAAGCAAGGAATTTAAGCAAGAGTGGTCACACCGAATTCAGTCAGGTACTTGTGAAAGTGGTTGCAGAATAGGGGGATGAAAGAATAAGTGGCAACAAGGGTATAATGTAGTGAAAGAGTTGGGTTATCTTGGGCTCTGATTTCATTTACAGTAGAGTGACTTGAAATAGAACTGAAAAAAATCAAAGACTGTTTTCAGTTTACATTTGCTTTACAGTCATACAGCACATATCACTTTGTCAGAGAGACTTTTGATGACTTCCAGCCTTC
The DNA here is from genome assembly GCA_013397725.1 of Rhagologus leucostigma. Classification (NCBI taxonomy): domain Eukaryota; kingdom Metazoa; phylum Chordata; class Aves; order Passeriformes; genus Rhagologus; species Rhagologus leucostigma. Next base: position 802,225 of record VZTD01001028.1, read on the forward strand.
TCGTCCTTTTCCTGTTGACATCCTCATCTGTAGATGACTAATTGGTAAAGGGGATAAGCATTTCAGAATCTAAAACTGAAAAAAATGTTTATCTCCCTACCCGCCTCCACCCCCCCCTGCCCAGACAGGTCACAGTGAGCAACTTCCTTTTGATATTAGACTATTTAGTTGCAAAAATCAGCTATGCAAGAAGCCATCCAGCCAGTGAAACTGCTTGCTCAAAACAAAGCTTTGAACAAGCAAATACAGACCTATTGCCAAAGGTTATTCCTTAAACTGATATTGAGTAATGCACTGCTCTTAGGTAATCTTCTTGCTTATGTAAAGCAAATCAAAGTAAACCCCACAATGAAATATATGTATTTTTACCAGTAGATGAAAAACTCATGCTCGTTAATTCTCCTTTACCCAAAAAAGAAAATGAGGGAAATGGGCACTAAATAGAAATTTGCACAGTTATAGCTGCAGGGAACACAGACTGATTGTCCTCTCAGTAATAAAAATCACATAATAAGTTTTTAGTCACCACCAAAGCAATTATTCAGACTTCAGTAAGTGCACATTAAAGGCTTGATAAAGTTTTTGGGTAACAATTGAATCCAGTGCTAAGGATCTTACACCCTAAAATGGATCCAATTAAAGATCACTGAACATTTATTTTCTCTTCACCAGCTGGATAAAGTGATCAATAAAAATTAATTTAGTTCAAATAAATTTTCTTTTTTGGTTTGTTTTGTCTTTGCCAAATTAGAAAACAAGTGAAAAATAGTCATGTGTTTACTGAAGCATTACATTGGACATGAACAGAATATTTTATTTTCAGACACTTAAAGGACAAATAATAAAATGAGGAGCTAGAATTAAGGATAATTTAGTCATTGATTTCTTTTATCCAATTTCTAAGGGTTAGCAAAATCCCCAGCAAGACCAAAGGCTCATGTTCATTTCTCTGTTATACTTGAGTGGATTTGAACAAGTATATCTCAAGAAGCTTCCCTAAATACATACCATGCTAATATAAATAGCATCATTCTACACGGAGGTGTCCTTCTCTGTCTTGCTGGTCATATGTTGTTTCATATTAATATTAAAAGACTCACTGGAGCAGGGATTGGAGTGAAAATGTCCAACATCCTAGGAGAGTGCCCAGCAGATCAAGCTAGGTAGTGAAATAATTCACTCCTTCACATGATGGTTCAATGAATTTTAAACAGTTTACACTGAGCATAGCAGCACAAACGGACTGTACGTTATTGGTGTGTGGCAGATGTGAGTTCAGATCCCTTCAGGCAGAAAGGTTTGATCCCTGGTCTCTCAAGCAGTGAACAAGTGTCTAAGCTAGTGGATAAAAAGGAATGGTAATAACACCATTTCCTCAGATACATTTGTTTGGTTACAAATATTTGGAGAAACTGCACCAAGTTCATGAAGAATTTATATTGAAAGAAGCAATTTTTTCAATGCAAAATTAGTTACATAAAAATTAAAAGCAAACATGAAACAGTTGCATACAGGATCTCCATTTTTTTTTTCTGTGTCAAAAATGTTTTGTTTCAGGGCTATATCTTGCTAAATGATTCACATCACTGCGTATGAGTCTTCCTTTCTTCATCTTTAAAGATGTCTTCCCCAGTGCTGTTCAGCATCAGTACTCTGTATCAGCAATTATTTCCTGTATGACTCCAGACCAGCAATGAAAATACTGAATGATGCAAGACAAATTACTGTCCTGTGCAGAACTCCTGAGATATATTCTTCTCTGATAAAAACCCCCATGAACTTCTCACCTCAGCAGCCTGTAGATTCCTGTGCCTAAATGCTATTTAAAATCTTTTGGTGACCTGAAAACTGCCTTCTAAGTAAATGTACTCCTGCAAGACAAGCCTTTCTCACCAGGATCTGATCAGCAGGGCTTTTAAGACATCTAAAGATAGAGCAAAAAGATGGAATAGACTTAACTATGTTAGGAAAGCGGTTACTACATTTCACTTCTGAACCATGTGGATGAAGCAGTAGAGGAGAAGCTGTGCTGTTATTAGCAATAGCACGACAGTTTTTCTCTTCCATCTCCATTACTGTCACTTTGGCTTCACTTATCATAAAATTGTGTGGAGAATGGGGGAGATGAAGATCTAAAACTCCATCTACTTATTATTTTAAGGAGTTAGTTCTATTGTTGTTGATCTGCCAAAGTGCAGAAGTGAGACAGTAGAGGCCATTTAAATTCTTTGTTCTGATACACATGCAATGCCTCTCTAATATTACTCAAGTTTCCCATAGAGGGACTTTTCCGGTGCTGGGCAGAGGAAGGCTTATCCGAAGTCTGATGTCTGCATCGTGTCAGTGAAAATCCAAAAATCCTATATAAGAGACATCACTGTTCCTATGTTGCAGACACAATGAGATTTCCCTGTTTTCTTTTTTCTTCCCTTTTTTTTAAAATTTTTTTTTTTCTGTTTGCCTTCAGGCACGCAGTGTAAAATCCCAGAGACTCACAAGATCTGTAAGAACATATCCAAACTGACAGGAGATATGGCATTGCCCCCTGGGATTTCTAGCACTGTAACCACGTTACAATGTAAATTGTGGCTAAACGAGAGAGCTTTTCAATTTTAAATTAAGGTATGGTAGGCCCAGTGGGAACTCTCGCTGGGTTCTGAGGAGTGATCGAAAGCAAGTTATCTGGTTATTTTTGGAGTTTTATTGTTTGATGAAGAACCAGAAAAGCCAGCTTCCAAGACAGGAATTACTTGGAAAAAGGGAAAAGGTCACTTCCACTGATTTTCTGAATCATATTTACTGAATAACAATGATGGAATGAGCAATATCTTGGGTGTCTGTCCACAGTACAGTGCTACATGTTCCATATGTTTTTGCTAAAGTTACCATGAGAACTTTTTTATTTTTGATACTTTTAATGAACTGTAGTTACTAAAAATCAAAAAAAACCCCACTAATGGCAGAGAGTTTCTCCCAAGGGCAGGTCAATTTTTGCAATGCATTTCCTCAAACTGTAGAAGATTTTCACTCTTTAAGGAACAAGTGTCAATATAAGAAATGGAAAAGGAAAACATGTTTATGCTGATTTTAACCACCTTTTCACGTGTGCACCTTTACTGATTATATCCTGGGGAATATATGTCCCTCCTTCACACTTTGCAGTCTCAGAACTGGCAGGTAAGAGATTCTGGATGTTACTGCCTCTGTTTATATCTGAATTGCATCCTGTTTCTATTATTCTGTGCAGCTCCTTGATCCACAGGACAGCAGAAAGGAATGCTACCACCCTCCTCTCATGGTCCCCATGCTGACTTGCTGCAGATGTCATCCCTCTGTCTGTCCCACCAGCAGAGCAGGCAGGGAGGCTGCATCCCAGTGCCCCAAGGTGGGCAGGACTGCTGCCCTCAGCAGGGAGCTGCATGCAGAAAGAAAATACATGGTGTGGTGGGCTCCAGTCCCCAAAATTGGTCGCTAAAGGAATTTACTTTAGACAACCTATTTGGTGCAAAGATGTATTAAATGGTTCAGATCAGTGTCTCAAATAAAAACAAGAGCAGATAAGGGACGTACGTGGATTGTACACCATTGCAGACCAGTGCAGTAGAGGCTCAAAATTTGCGTGTAATAAAACCAAGAAAAAGCAGCTTCTCTGTTCTGGAGATGTCATATACTAGAAAAACCAGCCAGCCCATGGTGCTAATACTTGATGCTAGTTTTTACAGATAAGAACAGATAGATTAATGCAATGTTTTCAAACACAAACACAACTATTTCTAATGTAACACCTGAGAAGTACGTTGCCCAGTACATAGCTTCCTAACTCTATTCCCTAACAATAGCAATGTAAAATGTTAAAAGGAAAAAAAAAGAGAAAAAAATAAAATCACAAAAATCAGACAGTCAGACTTGTACAAATTATTGTGTTTCATATGAGGTAAATTCTGTCTGTTCTGAACAATAAAATCCCATTTTCAATTGAATTATAGTATTTTACAAATGCCATAAATGTAAATATGCTGGAAGCAGAGAAGTTTAAAGTACTGTTGTATACTTCAGTGATAAACAATTGTGGCAAACCTGCCAAGGTCCAGCACTTCAGAGTAGTTAGATAACACTGAGCAAAGCCAAAGCAATAAAGCCAAATGCTCCATCCTGATACTTCAAGCTTTATATGCATTTATGACAATACACACAGAGCAGCACCTCATCCATAGTAATGAATTTAGACAAAGCAAGTGCTGGGAAGCCTACACTAGATGCAAGTGATGCTTTAAAAACAATCATAAAAATAAGAACTTAACCAAATCATCTCTGTCCAATGATGGTGAAAAGATGACAACTTTTATAGGTTTACTAAATTAATAGGCCATTCCAATTTTTTCAATGTTGTTTTATTTTCATTTGGTTTTCTTCTCTCCCTTACTATCACCAGGGCAGTCAGACCTGCAAGGCAAAGCATTCTTCACAAGGAATTGAGCTGGGTGGTGAAAACATTGTGTAAATCTGCATACTAGTTTCTTTCACAGAATCAGAGAATAGTTAAGTTTGGAAGGAACATCTGGAGATCATCTAGTCCAACCCCTTATGAGGGTTCCTACTTTAGTGACCTTAAGAGAGCTCATAATTTTCCTTTGTTCCAGAAAACTGGGATTTTTTACCTCTGAGTACCTTTACAGAAGAGAAAATAACTTGTTTGTTTTGGTGAGTTTGGGGGGAATATTTTTGGGTTTGGGTTTTTTGTTTGTTTTCTTTTTAATAAATTTACTCTTCCTACGACTCAGTGAGGTGAAGTCTCTGAAGCCATGCCTTAGTAGCAATACCAGGGCATAGCACAACCTTGTCTTCCACACAAAGCTGTCCAAGTCTCAGGTTGGTAGTAGCCAGGAAAGTGAAAGCAATGTTGCTTGAGCCAAATACCTGAAAACATGCAGCTGAGTTCAGCTGCCCAAGTCTGGCAGGCTGTGCTCTTTGGCAGCCCACTAATGCAGTTGTGTCAGCTTTAACATACCATGATTTGAGTGGACAGGTATAAATTGGATGTCACACTTGCCTAGGTTTGATCAACCCTACTGGTAATGCACATGTTTGTTTTGCATGAGAAAATAACAGGTTTGATGGATTAGCTGAAGGCAGACTTCAGGCAGTGTATCCTCTAAAGGCTTTTGGATCAGCCTACAGGCATTCCCAAACACTTTCCTCAACAAAGTCCATTTTGAAAGGTCCTGCAGGAGTTGCTATGGAAGCTTTAGTATCTAGAGCACAAGGGATATTAAAGTAACTTCTGGAATTACATAGTTGGTTGTGCTAGGTTGAGTTCTCTGTTTGACAAGGAACACCCTTGGAAGAGTCCTTGCCATTGAACCTTTCTTTCTTCACCATCACAATCTCTGGCTTATGTAATATTTAATTTACTCACTGACTTTGTAAAAGAGCTGTCTTGAAAACTTAGATCAAAGTCAGTATCACTAATTAAAAAATTCAAAAGTGTTGGCCATTTTTTCTGTGTCCCTATATCTCTTTTGAATCCTCTGTCTCCACAAGGTAGTAAAAATAGACATTCAGAAGTAAACATTAACAACAGAAGATCGTTGTTCTCCTCTATTTTGTATATTAATCTCCTCTTGTAGGATTTGGTGCTGTTTCTGCTGCAGCAAACAACAGGATTGGACCCCTAAAGACGTCATCTACTTTTTCTTCCTTGGTTATTTACTTTTGTGATCCAAGTACAACTCTGGAGATGGAACTCCTGTAGAAAACAAATACTAGGTTTAAGATAAATTTATTCTCTATCCAGTACAAGTAAATCTAAACTGTCGAGAATAAGTAAATTGTAAACAATCTACGTCCTTGGTAATGGACATAAAATGCTATTTATCAGTCTCTGTGGTGCAAAAATGAGGTATAATGCCAAAAAGGGTGTAAATATTACCATTTGTAGTGCCATTAAAATGGAAATTAGGAAATCAATCATGGTTTGTTTTACAATCCATAATTTGGGTGAAGCTTGTGGTACTGTTTGATGCTGCAGATTCAGGTTTAACAGCCCAAAGATGATAACACACCATTTTTTTATTGAATACAGTTAGGCCGTGATGCTGTACGTGGAATTTACAAGGCATATTTTAAAGTGCAATGAAATGTAGACATGCTCAAGATAGTAACTAATCTCTTATTTCAGCGTTGAATAGCAGTCCTGGACATCTGGGATAATTTTTCTTAGAGTTCCCGCTTCATAATATCTAAGGACTTTGTAGTAGTTGATTAAGCAGCTTGACAACCTCCTGTTTCATGTGGTAAATTCTCTTTCTCATTCTCTCATGCATGCAGTAAAAGCATTGATCTTTCATAGCAGGTTTTTTTTTTCAAGTATACTTCCAACTGCCAGGCAAAACCCAGCTGAGGAATGTGTTCTGCCTTTGGAGGACACGAACATGAGAATGTTCTGCTCATCAAGAACCTGAGGATGAAATAAGTGGCAAACTACAGAATTTTATAACTGCACTTGATATTATATGTGACACCTAATAGACTTGGTCATGGATAATGTTCTCACTAAAGCAAAAACACTTGGGAAAACACCTGAGAAAAGAGAGGTATGAAAATTTAACTGTATTTCATTTTCAAATTGTCATTTTCATTGCTACTATGGAGTCTTTTTGTTTACCATTTTTCTTTAATTTTGCTGATATTTTGGAAAACTATACTACCAAGCCAAGACACTTTCGCTTTCCTCAGGCTTTCATGTAGATATAATTTAGCACCTGCTGCATAATTCCAAGTTATTTCCTACAGTAAGACAGGGAGGATGCTGAAACAATTTAAGAGAAGATGAGTTACATTTTCTGCTCTGTTAGAAACCTTCTGATTCCTGTAAATGTGTTAGTGGGAACACTCTGGACATAACTCTTACTTCTGACTTGCACTTTTCCCTTTGCTGAATTTTTTTGTAATGCTTATCATTTACTTGACTCATGTATTTATAGAAAGGAATACATTTCCCTCTCAGGTTTCAATTTGCCAAGCTTGCTTTGATTCTTCTCACAAAATATGGAAGCTCAGCCTTGTATTCTTCCTCCTTATCTCTTGTTGTTTGACATCATATTTTCTTTGCAAGGTCGGGTTGGATGGGGCATTGAGCAACCTGGTCTAGTAGGAGATGTTCCTGCCCATGGCAGAGGGGTTGGAACGAGATGATCTTTTAGGTCCTTTCCAACCCAAGCCACTCTATGATTCTATGATTGTTTAATACAGAGGATCAGACAAGTTCTCTGTATTGCCGGCAAGTGTTTAGTAATGCCTTATACAATGAGACAGGTATCAGCAGTTTTACTGTTCTACTAGAAACCGCAACATCATGGAGTCACTTTTACATTACTCTGGTCACATCACATGGGTTACTGAGTTAACCTTGAGTTCAAAAACACATTATCTTTCCCTGCTGTTTCAACATGAACAGGTTCTAACTTAATGTGGTTTTTCCTATGTGTTCAGAACTGATATTGCTAGTTAGTTTTACACTATTTGATTGCTTTATGTTTTCTGCTCCTTTAATTATGTCTTTCTTTATGTATGAGACTTTAACCTTCCCTGCCTTGATGATACTTTCAGTATTGTGCCAGGAATGGATTTCATGAGCATGGACTGTAGTGTTTTATAGTCACTAATGTAAACAATGACTCATGAACTACACTGGCTACCTCTTTTCTGCCAAATACCCCTCCCTTCAGCCCTACCCATTTTCATTTACTGTTTATGCCATTCTCTTCCCTGGCTTGACAAGATCCTGAGTCAGCTACATCTTTGAAATCAGTTAGGTAAGACCTACTTGTTGCAAACTGCCCCAAAATTTTGAACTCAAAAAATCAGCTTTAATTAGAATATGAATAATTAACTCCCAAACCAGAGAAAATGCAATGCACCTAAGCAAGGGATGTTAGTAAAAAAATGCCACCTGATATTTACTTGATGCCCACTTGGCCCGTATGGAAAGCTCTTTCCTTTTGTGTTTACCCTCAGTTAGCTCAATGACGTCTGAGGTGCAGCAAATTGCCCAGTCATCTCTGGCTGACTAGAAACTCTTTCTGTCCCCTCTGACACCTGCCTGCCCTCTCCTGTCCTTACAGGAACATTTGAGTTTCTTAGCCCGAGCTCCAGCTCCCAGCCTTGTCTATTTTCTCTCTCATTCCTTGGCCTGTAACTCACAGCAGTCTCTCAAAGCTGCTGACCTTCAGGCATTTCTATTTGCCTCCAAGAGAAGGGACAAGCCTCTGCTCGTCCCAGGTGTTAGACCTCACTTACTCTTTTAACAGACTATACCATAAATGAAGAACAAGCAATTAAAACAAATCAGATACTGTGATACTTAGAATATATTCCTTATGGTTCCTTTATTAATCTTTACATTTTCCAGCCTATCTAATGTCTACATATTTACAGAAGAACATTAAACATTAACTAAAATCCAGATAAATGAGATATACTTCACTTAGTTTGGCCAAAGACCATCAAAGAAGGCTTCCAAGTCAATTTCTAAAGAAGTCTCCTTAGCAAAATATGTTGTATTTCATCTCGGCTACCTCTAAGTTTTCAGTCATTCCTTTCTTCCAAGTCTGTTCTCCAGCTTGCTGTGTTGGAGTTTAGACTGAAATTGCTCACATCACTTTCCTTAATATAGATACTTCATTTGCTACCTTCAATTATGCAGAAGGATTTGCTAAAATAATTGCTGTGGGATTTACAAATTCAGTACTAATTCTAAGCAAATTATCTCACTACCTGCCCTGTGTTCTGTATGCCTTTTCTCCTCTGCAGTTGTGACAATTTCTAGTTTTAAATATGCATTTTCATTATCTAGTTTCATTTTGCATTAGTTTTCTACATCATCAGTCTTGGAAGCTAACCAAAGTATATTTAGCTTTGGACTACACCAACATTTTATCGTACTTTACCTTTTTAGTATTCTTGTGTCCCTGTTCTATAATAATTTATTTATATGGCCGGACAAATTTTCTCCTTGCCCTCCTTCAGAAAGCTGAATTCAGCTTGATTATTTTTGGTTATTACCATAGCAAACTTTTCCTGACTTGGCATTCAATATATAGATGTCTGTGCTCTTTTTTGATTCTCTTCTTATTTTTAAAATCCTTCTTATTCTCAGATTTTTTTTCCTAAATATTCCAGTGGGTCAGGCAGCTCTTTGTCCGAGGTTTTCATTAATTGAGGAATATAGGCTCTGGATCATGTTAGGTCCTTTGATATGAAGAAAGACCACTTTCAAGGGTTTTTGTGTGCCTTCATCTGTTTGATTTTACTATGAAATTTCTTTGACTTGTGAACACTTGGTTATTCAAAAAAGTCTTAGCTGTAGACCTATGTTTTTATTTTTTGACTTTACTTGAACAGAAATAACATTTTACTTCACAATCCAAGATTGTTTTCTACAACAAGCTTCTGAAATGTCTTATTTCTTAATAAAATCAAGTCTAAACAGCATCCTTTATCTTATTTCAGTGACTATAATGAAGACATCTTCTATAACACCCAAGAAAATGTTTTTCAAGCTTTTTCTACTAACCTTCCCTCTGGAACATTTCTGGGTAATAATTTTCTCTCTAATAACATAAAAGATTTCCTATTCATATCCAAAACACACCAAAAGATTCTCTGCCAGACTGCTGGCATCAGTCCAGGGGAAGCTGTTTTACCATCTTTGTTTTATTTCCTTATAAAATATATGCCTTAGGAGATAAATGTGAAATAATTTTATTCCCACTTAGGGAATTTTGCCTGAGTGGAATTTACCATTTGGTTTTGGGACACTATACAGAGCTTTGACTAACTGGACTCTGCATCTCAGGGCAAAATGATTAATTTTACGTGCACCTCAGGTACTTCATGTCTGAAATAGGCTGCTACAGTGGGAGCAGAGAATGCATCCTGGATCTCATGAATAATGATGGTGAATACCTATTTTCTTTCATGGTACTGGAGCAATAAGCCAACTTGAGAGTCAATGCAGTGATGATGTTGATGACATTGAGGGATACCTAATAATACTGAGTTGGGCAAATCCTAAAATTTTGACAGGATTTTTTGTAAAGAATAAGGGAGAAATTTCTTTTTCATTTTAATAAACCAAGACCAGTTCTGTAATTGAATATTTAATGAGTGTGAAGACCAGAACATATTTTGGAGTGAGGGAGAGAGAAAATGTAAATAACTAATGCAAATAACATTGAACTTCATATTTCTGATTGCCTGGTGTTAAGCCCTAACAGCATGTGATGCAATATTTGTCTCTCATCTAATTAAATATGAATCAAAACAAAAAACCCATTTTCTTAGTCATCCAAACCCACTCACTTTACACCCAATTAATCTCCTTTGGAGTGGAGTTTTGCCTTTTTTTTCTTATGGTCAAGTTTACCAGAAGTTTAAGTTGATCTAAATTCACTCTACTACCACAGGGCTGATCTCTGCTAAAACCCAACCACACACTGTCGTCTCTTACCTTACGGCCCTCTTAGTGCCATGAATTCTTGGAAGACCTTATCCAACTGAAGTATCATTCGCTCAGTAAGATGTGATTAATTCTCAAGTCCTTGACTGAGCAAACACTTTCATACCAGAGCCAGCATCTCCCAGCTGGCACCTGGGAAAAGGTGTAGATTAGCTTAATCTGATACTGCAAATGACTTTTCAGATAATAATTGCACCCCTGCTACAGTCCTCTGCCTAGCTATTAGGTCCAATCTAACATTATATAAACGTGTAAATACAGTACATGGTTAAGGTTATGTTTGCTTAACTGTGATTATGTTGTGTTAAAGAGAGATTCTTTATCACCCAAATTTGTGAGCACACAGACAGTTTGCATACTATAACAACAGAGATGTATGAATATATTTCTAGGGATTAGTTAAAAAAACCCAACAAAACAACACCAAAAAACCCAAAAAAACCCTAAACCCAAAACCAAATAAAGCCAACCCACAACTGAACTATTTAGAAAAGACACTTTGGGTTTTTCTGGTCTTAATGCCATCTTATGCCATCTTAGTGCAGGTTCATAAGACAAAAAAATCTGATGTGTATAACCATCACTTCCTGCCAAAATACATGTTTTGCAAGATGTATACCCTGTGCACCAGGAATGAAATAAAAAAATATATATGAACAGTACTAGATAAGACTTTCTTTGACCTTTGTTGCCAAAGAAGGAGATTGCAGGCAGAAATTTGTTTTCTGGCTCTTTTAGAGAGCATTGCAAATTTAGGATATGTTTCTGGTACTGCTACTGGCTGCTCTTTTCCTTGAACTCTTCAGGTCTTTTCATATCAGTTGTTTTCTCTGTCTGTTAGATGCTAGGAAGAAGAACATCTCCAGAGACAGGGACGGTTTTGCTTCTTGACTGTTCCCGTTTGGAAAAGTTTTCCTATGGCAGAGAAAAGAAGAGATTTTGGAGCCAGGCTTTGCAATATAAAGAACAAGATAAGTCTAGATCTTACATGATCTGTTTTCGTTTTTTTGGGTTTTTTTTGGTGCTGAAATATTTCACATTTGGGATAGTTTGCTGCTTGCCATAGTTCTGCTACCTTGAAGTACAGCTATACTCTGCTGGGGGTGTTAGCTCTCTGTTTGAGTCCACATTGAAGGGAAAGCTCTTGCAACCTCTAAAGGAGGTCACAGTGCTCAGAATAAATAAGGGCACCTATATGCAAGGACTGTCCTTCAATGCATGTATATGCAGAGCTCTTCTATGACCAGCAGTCGTGCTTGAATGACTTCCTGCATATCCTCTAAGTGACCTGGTGAAGCTTTTTCACTCCCTAAGAAGATTTACAAGTTCTCTGTCAAGCAGCACAGTTACCATTGACACAGCATGGATAGCTGTACTAAAAATGTGCAGGCAGTTGTTACCTGGGATTTGTGCAGTAAAGGTGTGTGGCCACTATAATACGGTGCCCATGGCTCCTCAGTAACTGTTGTTTCATAAAAAGCCACCACAGCTAGAAAATGAACTTTCTCTTCTTGCTCTCTGCATTTCTTCAAGTGAGTGTAGTTGGCACAGATAATTTCTTTTCGACTGGAATATTGAATGGATATATCATAGCTATTTGATTTAGGGAAGTATACCCGCAAGTAAATGTCATTTTCATGAATGCCTTGGGACAGTGCAGAACAGACATGAAACTGGGTGGAGATGCCCTGGCTTGGGTAGGATGGCCCCAGTGCTGTGAGAGCTGGGGCAGATCTGAAAAGACAGTCTAGTTTTGAGTCATTTTCAGTTTACTTTGGATATAAGCAGTTTAGTGTTTGAAATGTCATTCCCTATAACACATTGGGAGATCTTTTACACATGCATAAATACCTCCTTGTTGTTCTGGAATTGCTGGTGCTTGAAATGCAGGGAGGAATGTGCCTTCCTGCAACTGAAAAAAATTAACAGACTTTATTATACACATTTCACATCTAATTACTGTTAAGAATAGTAATTACTATTAAGAATGTCCCCAGATCAATAAAGATGTATTTTTGTCAGAACCATCTATTTTTTTTACCTGAATGAACAAGCCAGAAGTCTGCATTGTCTTATTGGTATCCTGGTTGATCCAGTTACCACTATAATATAACACCTGAATGTGTGTAGATGTTCATGCCTTGAGCATTTGTCATTTTGAGAGTAGTTTCTGTTTGGTGGGGCTGGAGGTTCCCTCTGTCTGACCCTGCAAGCAATGAGGGGATGTGGAAAGAAATGAACTAAAGATTTACTGTTGCTCTAGCAATTCAAAACTCCAGTGAAAAATAATGCAGAAGCGGTAGCTGGAGCTGCCTGATAACTCACACAGATTCATGGGGAGACCAAAGCCAATGAATTTAATCCCTTGGTTTGTGGGTGGTGAGGAGCAGAGCCAGGGTAGCAGGCAATGGCACGCAGTGTGGTAGGAGAAGGAAGAAGAGAAAGAATATTAATCTGGCAGCTGTTTTTATTTCTGAAAACAGGCTGTTTGGTTTCAGGGTTTTTCAGATGTTATTTTTTTTTTTTTTTTTACCCAGGGTTTACATCTTATGAGTGTCCAGATAGGCTGTGAGGATAGGTTATTAAGTCCCATCTGCCAGATGCAAATGCACAAATTCATTTTGGATGGGTTAAAATAATTTTATAAGCCATGCTGCCATGTTGCTCGCTTCCCCTGTGTAGCTCTGTATTTGTCTGTGTTTTTGGAAGCAGTCTTCAATTACACACACACACCCCCTGACACACACACCCACAGACACGCAAACACTGCGGAGGTAAAAGCTGATTCATTTGGAAAATGGGAGAAAACAAAGGGCTACCAGTTTTAAATTTGCTAGTCACTGCATTCCCCTTTCTTTCCAGGATGAAGTTCAGGTGAAAGATATTCTCCAGGCACAAGGGAAGGTGTGAAACTCCAGGCTGCCAAGATTCAAATGTGTGGTGTCATCCTGAGTGTATATACACATGCTCAAAGAAGGCATATCCCCCAAGTCTCCTCTGTTAAATTTCAGGAATTCAGCTCCAATCCATCACTTTCATTGCACCCAGAAGCACAAAGTAGGTGACCCCAGGGGCAAGATTTATATCAAAGACTCTAGGAGACCTAAAGTGGATTAAAAATTTAAAGAGAGAAGGATAGAGAGGTGAGTTGTGCGAACAAAGCCTGACTGGCTTATTGACCTTTGTTGCAGTGCTACCACTGAGTTGACAAGGAGCAATCCTATAATTTTTGTACCTAGGAAAGAGGAATACTGTAAAGCACCTAAGCAGGTAGTTCAACAAAGGCCATAGGTAGTGTGGTTCTGACCTTAGAGTTGAAGGAGAGATCTTGATGTTTGAGAGGATGATCCACATATAGCTCCCTGCAAGTCCTTCAAAAATTGGAGTGGAGTAAGCCATGGAGGGAAGTCAGGTGGAAGGACATTTGGATTTTGCCTTCTCAGCCTGAAGCAGGTGCTTGGCTGCACAGATGTGTCCATGCTGACATACCTGTAATTCTGCAGAGGTGAACACTGCTAAAACCAAAGTGTGTCTCAGTCACGATAGGCTCCCTTCAGAAGTGCAGGAAAGTAATTTGCAGACAGCAACTCATCCATGATGATTTTATACATCTTCTTTAGACCCAAAATTCCCATATGAGGCACTTGCTTTTTTTCTGAGTAGAATTCTTTGAATATCATTCCAGATGATGTTCTTGAGAACTGAGACTAGCGATGCCTGGAAAAAAGCAGAACCAATTTTGCTCTTCTGCATTTCAATGACAAGTGACTCTAGGGATGAAACAGAACATTTTGCCACAAAGGCATCCTTGTAATCTAAGTACTTGTGACTTAAAAAAAACTGGAAATGCTTCAAATAAAATGTATTTTCAATTTTAAAGAAGATTTTATTCTAAATTAAAATATTCTTAACTAAAATTAAATAAGGTGTTGACGGAAACATGAAGGCAATTTTCTATATGTTTTTCTCCCAGGAAATGAATCTACTTTCCAAACTTCTCATCATGGGATAGATTTTATTCTTATCTACTCCCACCCAGATCTGTTGGTTCATGACAGCTGCAGATATAGTTTAGCCCTCAGATTTAGAGTTAAGTCAGAGTCAGTTTCAAAGACATGGTCAAAATCTCCCTTCAATTACCTTCACACAAGTCTCCCCCTTCACAGAATAAATGATTTTTACTGCTTTTTGTGGGTTTTACCAAGCCCTGAGCATTATTGGGCTGTAGGTTTTAGGCTTTGAAATAGGTTACAGGATAAGAAATCATAAATATTCATTCTTCAGTAACAGCCTCTGAACAGCTTCCTCACTGTTGCTGGTTGTGGCCTGCCCACAATTGTGTGCCGTCAGGCTCCCTGCCCTTTGCCCTTCTCACTCAATCAGGACAGGAAATAAGGCAAAATAATGAAGCAGGGACTTTTAAATATTGATTTCTGTGCACGGGCTACGCTACGCAGTATTGCTCTCAAGAAAAATAGCTCTGAAAGAGGCATTTTCAACAGAAGAAATGTCACAGGTAAACTATGGAAAAGCAGTTGCTTGTTGTGGGTTCCTAGAGCAAGGGAAGTGCTGAAACACACCATGGCACACTGTTGGGAAAAATGGAATATACAATTGCTCTGTACTAACAGACCTTCCTCAGGAAGCATTTAAAGATTATTTGCTGATAGAATGCAGCAATTAATCTCCAGCCATGTTTTGTATTCAAACATGGATAGAATGGTCTGAAGGACAAGGGAATGGTATTTCAATGTACAGAGAAGCCTTTCATTGATCTTCTAACCTTTTGGGGATATTTAGCATACATAAGCTCAGAGAAAGTTGCTTTTGAAAGGGAATTGGAAATTATTAGCTGCAATGAAAGGCTTTTTAAACTGCTTTGCTAAAGCTGCCTCTTCTCCTGCTTAGTTGGGGGTTAACTGTCAATCAGTTGTGCCCAAAAGGAGGGCTGTAAAGCACGTATCATGTTTACAATACATGGAAACATCCCTGTGAAGTACTGCACAGTAAAAGCAAGCCCCACCACAGCAGTCCTTTCTCCTGTTTGCAACATTTTTGGTTGCTGTGGGCTGGACTGTTTAAGGCATTTTGCCTTAGAAATGGTCATTATTGAGTTGCTGTGGAGCTACAGCAAGAAAGGGAAAAAGCATGAACTAAAGAAAAACTCAGAAATAGCTAAAGTCTCTTTGATACCAGAGAACTCAGGGGCATTTTCCCCTGCACTTTGAAATGTTACTTTTGCCGTGTCACAGGCAGAAAGGGAAACCCAGAGGCCTCTTCAGTACAGAACTAGATGGAATTGCCTTCAAAAGAGAAGAGTGCATAAAGCTACTTCTTCCTCCTTTTGACATGCTGTGAGCTACTGGCAGATTTTCTTTGTCTTTTCCAGCTTTTGTAAATTCAGACTGACCTTCAAATCTTCTATTTTTCTTTTGAACTTTGAAAATATCTCCTAACATTTTGTTCTCCAACACAGTGCCTACATGATTATAATCCTGACAAGTCACATTTAGTTCAAGTGTAAGAGCACTCTCTCTGCCTCTGTCTCTCTGTGTTTGTTATTTATTTCCCAGGATTTTTGTAATTTAAAACTGTATTTAAAAATACCCAAACAGTTCCCACCTCCAAGAGTACTCTTGACTTGACTGCTGCGGTTTCAGACCTAATAGCAAAACAAGTTTCTTCTGAACTCACGTTTTTATCATTTGAAGTTTCACACAATCCTTTGAAGTCACCAAACTAAACTCACACACCAGCATATTCCATGGCCACGTGCCTCATGTCAATGAAGTGTCCATTTCAAAGAAGTTATCAGTTTCTAAAAATCCACACTAAGTCACAATGACTACTGTTCTGAATAAAGCAACACTTAAATAAATAGTAAAGTGGTAACAGAGAATCCACACGGCTATTAAAGAAAACACCGAGTAACGCATTTGCTGCATAGATTAAAACACAGTTACAACAAATTGTGAAACCACGTAATTATAAGAATAGTCTTTATGAGAGCAGTCTCCTTGGATTCAGTCTGATGATTCACATGAGGAGGAGTTTGCAGAATGAACGAGGCAGCTGCTTGAGTTGTTGCTGGATACAAAATTCCTAAGCATTCTGCATGCAAAACCCCATTGCAGAGGCTCTGTAAACTTGCTATAGAAATTAGGAAATAGAAATACATATTTAATCAAGAGTGTGAGTGTGTGTTACTCCTTTAGGTTGTCTTTTGTTTGGTACACTAACAGAATACATGAGCTTTCTGAAGTTGTTAGCAGGGCTTGGTATACAATCCTCACTCCTCAGGTACAATTGTGTGAACCCCAAATGAGAAGCAGGTATGTGGCCTCACAGAATTGACTAGTTGTTTAACTCGGCAATTGTACAAAAAAGTAGGAAGTACTGTCAGATTGAGCAGGATCTCAATCTGCAGTGCTTTGCTGTTGAGTCCTTGCTCTGAAGAAAATAGATGTTCCCTGTATTTTTCATCTTTATTTTTTTTAAAATTGGAATGTATGCATGTTAATGAGGCCCTGCTGTTAGTGCTTTCTAGCCTGTCATCAAAAGCAAGTGCCAGCAATAAGTCTGTGCTCTGAAAAAGTTTCAGAAGTGAGTGCTTTCATGTGGTCTCAGTTTCCTACAGGCTTAGCATGACTCGTCTTCTCCACCTGTGGGCTAAACTCACAGAATTTTAACTTCTTTACATATATATCTTCTTTAACTTTTAACATATAAGGCAGTTTAGCTGGGAACTATCCCAAGTTCCTGTAAAGCCTGCTTTATGCCACTACAGGCCTTGACACTTTCTCTACAGCACACCCACGTAATTTTCCCTGCATTGCATCAGGACTGCATTTTCTCTAATTATCCTATCTTGTGTCTTTCTCTCTCTCTAGCCTCGAGGACTTGCATGGTTTCAGAATAACACATTGCAGAATTTCTCATTTCAATACACCTAGGATCTCCTTTCTTCTCTAAAAGTAATAATAATAATAACAATAATAATATAAAGCAGTGATGATATTATTTATAAATGATAGACTATTTATGAATAATTACTTCATCAAATGAATGACTAACATCCCAACAATCCTTCAGAATAGTTTTGGTTACATGTCTTCAAAAATGTGTTTCAGTTTCTAGAAAAATAAAATGTGAAAGTAGTTGCTCTCAGTGCTGAGATGAATTAACAAAAAAGATCACACAGCAGAATCAGCAATCAACTAACTGCTCTAACTTTTACGAAATTCTTTTTTTATATACATGTAAGGTTGTGTCAGATCACTGTAGCAAGTGCAGTAGAAATAAGTTAATGATACTGTGTTTTTCGACAAAGCTTACTTCAGAGAATTTGGGTTTTAAGAATCTTAATCTAGACTGATTAAAGGTGAGCATTGAAGTTCAAAGTCAAAGTTTATAGGCATATTTGTGTGTAAAATATGTGTAATTCATATTTTCCAGATTTTAGCTTCACACTGATCATTGTAGGACTTAAAAATAAAATTTCTTTCTCCCTTAAATAATTGTTGCTCTACTAATATGAATATGATGGGAAAAATAATAAAAAAAAATAATTAGAAAAAGACCATGTAGATCCAGTCTCTGCATTACTGTGATCATTAAAGATGAGACAGTGCTGTAAAGAAACTCCAGCACCGCCAAATTACACACATGGTGATAGAATAAATGGGTTCTTATTTAGCATAAATTATCAGAAAAAGTCATAGTAAAATGGTTTTCACATGGAAGGTTATCTTGGGAGTGCTTATTCTCTGCTCTTTTGTACCAGTTTGGTGCATCAGGTCTCCTTTACTGCATTCTTCATTCTGTTTTTGCTGTGCGAGTTCGTAGTAAATCAATACTGATTGAAGAAAAAGGCCCTGAATTTTTCTTCAGTGAAACTTCTGGTGTGCATCAAATGAGTGTAGTTAGTGTCAAAACCTCTGATGCTGGGAAGTCTTAGAGACAAGAAAGAAAGCATTTATGATATTTTTAAAATAAATCCCTCTGTTACTTTTTTTATACTTGTGATCATGGGGGTCCCTACGTTGAAGGGAAATCAAGGTAGGTCAGCATGAAAAACGGACATAGATGGCAAACGGAAGTACAAGCCAGTTTTTTATTTGGATGAAGCTGCTGTGTGCTATTGAATGTGAAGTAATTATATGAGGTATCTCAGTTATTTTATTTTCTGATGCCTTTTTCTCTTCATATTTTTATCTTGTAGACAAGTCCTAATTGATTACTATGAATATTTTCTAAAGCAGTTCCATAGCTAGCTCACAAACTGCAGATTAGAATATGATCATTAACACCGGCTTGTTATATTTAAAAAAAACACTTATGTCAGTATCTACATTTTGTTTATCATGTTTACCACCAGCTAATGAGTGGTAATCCTCTGTTCTTGGTAGCGGTCACTGATTTGCAGGCAATGCAGGGTGGTTATGAACTTTGAAACCACAGACACAAATAACCTCAGTCCTTCTAAATGGTAACTGCAGTGGTTATCATTCACTCCAGTTTACCTCAGACATAATTTGGGGTCTAGATGTTGTTTCAGTTCCACTTCTCTGTTTGAACACAAGACAGAAATTAACAGTGAAGGCTGTCAAGATGTGCATAGGGAATGTTGTGCCAGGTTTAGGTTGGATATTAGAAAAAAGTTCTTCACCCAGTGGGTATTTGGGCACTGGAACAGGCTCCCCATGGAAGTGGTCACAGCACCAGCCTGACAGAGTTCAGGAAGCATTTGGACAATGCTCTCAGGCACATGATGTGACTGCTGGGTGTGTCCTGTGCAGGGCCAGGAGTTGGACTGGATGATCCTTGTGGGGCCCTTCCAACTCAGCATATTCTAAGATTCTGTGATCACCTTCCTTCCAAGCACAGTTTTTGCTTTCCTGAGTTTCAGCACTAAATCTTTATTATGAAGACCAGAGAGTTTAATTATTCAGTTACAATCTACCAAACTTTAACCTCAAACTCTGTTATGCTGATGCCATTCTAGAAGAACATTAGTTTCTCTCTCTAATGGTTCAGATCATCTTGAAAGGTGCAAAAATCCATCCAGGTATGTATGTTGTGGTTGGGTAATGAGTGCTAGATCTGCCCTGAAGGAAATCTTGTGTCCCATGGACTCTAGCTAGTCCTGCTTCTGGTGGATCTTTCCTGTGAAAAGTGCACACTACTGTGATAGCATGTACAGAAAAAGAAAGGGACTTCTTGCCCTATTTGTATTGAATTTGTTCCTGAGACTTCCTGCTGCAAATATGACATGTAAGAGCATAGAGCCTTAGAATAAAACTCTGCCTAAAGATGACAGTCCTCGAGGGTAGGAGAGGGGAAATGAACTACATTTGGCAAATGTCCATCCCTTAGTAAATGCATTGCAGAGAGGCACTTACAGCTGGCATATGGCAATGAGTGCAGAGCAAAGAAAGAGCTAGAGTGATGGTGGATATTTATCACTGGCATTTGCAAAAAAGGTTTCTGTGAAATCTCCACAGTCCTGACATTTTTATTATGGTTTCAAAGAAGTTGTTAAGCTAAACAAATTATAGGTTTTGAAGATATTTTTCTTCCCTTGTATGCTATCAAATCTCGTTCTATTTCTTTGTTTTAGATGAGCTTGGGCTCTGCCAGGCTGTTGAAGGAGTCGTCTCAGTCCTCCCTTCTCCACGCCCAGACATTCTTAATGACTTTTAACATCTTTACATCAGGAGGCTATTCAAGAACCTAGCAGCAGCAGGCTTCATTTTCTTTTATTTCCAATATGTCTCAGATTCCCTTTCAAGACATCACAGTATTTCAGAATTGTCTCTCTTCTTGTTTTCCTGTGTTACAAAAGAAACACAGAATTAAAAGTGGACTCACAATAATTCTATTGCTTGAGTAAATGCAAACTGTAAAACTTGCATTTACATTCCGCTTTTCCTTTACATTCTGCTTCTCTGACAGCTTTTCTATCTTCTAAAATACAGGAGACAATGGGGTCAATAGAGTACTCATAAATATCTAAATCCTTACTACTTGCAGTGATTTGCAAAATCCTCAGCTAGAAAATTCTCTTAGCTGTCATTTGTTCCTCTTCCCACATCACTGTTAAATTACAAGCTTCATTCTGAACAGAGGCCTACCTACCTACTTTGATTCTTCTTATTAATAGCAAGCTAAAGTTCAGAGTGGAAAAAGCAGTGACTGTCTTTGAGCACCCAGAGCTGGAGTGCGGTTGAGGCAACTTTGGAGCAAAAACAGGTGTGGGGATGATCAGATGATGACAACGAGCAACAAGGAGCTGTAACTGAAGACTATAAAAAGACAAAGGAGTTAACTAGCCTAGAGGAAAAGACCAAAAGCAGGAACATGGCTAACGTGGGGTGGGGATATGACACGACACGACACAACACGACACGACAAGACACGACATGACACGACATGACACGACACGACACGACACCCTCTGTGCTCTTGAAAAAGAATGTTCTATGGAGAAAAGAGAATCTTCCAAAATAAAGCTGTAAAAATTTCCATCTCTGTTCCATTCCCCTCTAGAATCCTTTGACTTAGTTCAAAACCAACCATATAGACACTTGCTGTATTCAGTTTTTGATATATTGTGTCATACCTGTATTATTCACTGCACATAGTTCTCAAAACGAATGCCTATTTGTGTCAGAACTTCTGAGGTGCTTATATGACCTTTTCCTTCAGCTACTTTTCTTCCTAAGCCATGGCAAACCAGTATGTCTGGAAGACAGCATTTTTGGAAGGGGGGTGGTTTAAGCAACAAGAGAACTGGACCTGGTCAGTATGGTCTTGTGGTTCCTGCTCCCAAACAAGAACAAGAAAATGCTGTATTGACTATTATTAACTGTGCAAAACTTGTAGATTGCTAGGTCACAGACAAAAAAAGACAATACAACTTCATGCCAGGTAACTGAAACTTTCCAATTGATGTGGATAAAGCAATTAGACAAATTCTTGGAGAGAAAATGCACATTGGGAACAATTACAAAGGTAACATTTTGGCTCAGAAATTTCTTAAGTCATAAATCACTGGAAGAGGGAAAATGCTCTGAAGAAGAGTTACTTATTTGTATTGTGTTCCTGTATTCCTCTCTAGGCACCAACTAGTGCCACCGGGGAGCTGAGGTAGGCTGTTGAGCTATATATGGTACAGCTTTTTTCACGTGCTGGTGTGCGTAAGAGTTCTGTCTTGCCTTTGGGTGAAGTCACACCTTCTGTTGAATTGGGAACTCTGTGGGAAATGTCAGTAATCCTGATATTTTGAGAGAAACATCAGTTCCCAGGTCACATGTCCCAGTGGGAGTTAGAAACTAGATTTCCTACAAATATTTTCTTTCTGATTTTTGGCCGACAGCAATAACCCTTGAAATATTTCCATCCTCTCCCTGTGAAAGAATATTTTGTATTCTTCATTTTCATTGCCTCTGTGTTGCTTCAGATCAACTCCATAGCACATAGATATTTTTATTGGGCTAAGACAGCTGGTGGCCCAGCCAGTCTTGTATACTGGCTGTCACAGCTCTTTGTCACAGAGGAATTTGAAAGAATCAGTAGGCAGTGACAGAAGTACATACTCTGGACAAGCACCTACCTAGGTTCTTCTCTTTGTTATAAGTATGGTCATCCTTGAAAGGGAAGGATTTAAGCCCTCTTCAAAATATTTAGACGTATTTTATAACTTAGGTACTGTATGCTGTGCATCTCTGTTATTTTCTCTTGTCTCCTTGTCTCTTTAAATCTCTTCTGGAATGTTTACTTCCTTCGAACAGCAATATCTATCTCTTTTTTTTTTCCTTCTTATTTGCTTTAGCCCTCCTAAGAAAGTGCTTGCATAAGCAAAATAGAGACAACTGATATTAGAAATGATGCTTAAAGGAAAATCTTCCAAATGAGGAAGTATAGCATCAATTTAACCCCAAAATGTCCCCAAGTAAAGAACCATAGGTGCAGTTGGAAGCTGGAAATATTATTCAAGCAAAAGACACTTTCTAGCATCTGTGAAATTATTATTTAAAACAAAGTTGAATTTATTTAATGCTTATATTAAAGGCTCTACATTATTTAGATATTTTATCTGCTGAACAAAAATATATTTAATGTGTTATAAAATGTTTTTAAGGCTAAATAGCTTTCTTCTCACACTGCATCTTTCTCTTTAATAGTTAAACAGAGATCAGTGTTCTGAGCGGGCTCTCTGTCAGATACATTTTTGAATATAGACATCATTCCATACAATGTGTTATTCACATTAGAATTCATAAGTATTATCCATGCAAACGCTCATTGCAGGGGACAGATACTATATCATACTGCTCCTATTTTTCTTTCCTGAAAAAAACAGACTAGAAGGAAAGGAACTAGAAAAGCTTATTCATTGGTCAGTGCCACTACATTTCACAGTATAAATGCTAGAGGGGCGTACTGGAGAGGTAATAAATTTATTCATAGTGCTGAAGCTTTTTAGAAAGCATAAAATGGGAAGAAATTGAGAACAGAGATTGATTTGTTCAGAAAAAGGATCAAAGTTAAACCTTATTAACTTAATACCCTTACTAAGAATGCACCCAAGATACAGAAAGAGCCAGAACTATATGGACATGGGATTCTCTCTCTAAGATGATAAAAAGAAAGGAAGATGAGAAAATGTTCAGAATGAACCCCCAAAAAACCTCACTCTATTGATAAGTTTATATATGATCAAAGCACATGTTCAGGAGGACAGAAAAATGCCTTCTCTCCAAGGGAGAACTCATTCATTCACGTCTCAATGCCATCCACCTTCCTGAACATAGAGGCAATTTAATTATGCATATGAATAATATAATCTTCCAGTTGGGTGCTTATGTTTTAAAATCGAAATCTGCATTAGAGTATGTGTTGACTGTGACATAGAAATCGTTTTACTCCATGCAGCACAATCATTGACTCTTCTAAATATAGCAAATATAGATTTTATTATGTAATGGAATAACATTTCCTAGCTGGGTGCTTATGTCTTAAAACTGAAATCTGCATTTTCATGTTTGAAGGCTGACAGCTGCACAGGCTCCAGGAACTCAGGCTCATACCCTTGATACTGAGGCTTTGCACTAAACACTAGTACTGACAAGCTTTGGTGTTTATGCACTATCTCTCATGCTGTCAGTTCAGTCAGCTGCTGTGGAAAATCAGCAGTCGCACGCTGCTGCAAAGCTTCTTTAAAGCCACTACAGATTCCTGGCATGCAGGTGAGGGGGTGGTAGAAAATACTGTATGTGTGTGCACATCTATATCTGTATCTATGTATGTGGAGGATATAGTGGAGAATTTTGAAAGGACCCTGCTGAACAGCTCATGTGAACTGTTTGTGAACTTCTTCCATAGAACTGATGCAGCTCAAATTTGGCAAGGAAAAGAGCTTAATGTGTCAGCACATAATTCTGTCTGCCATTTGCAGCTGAAATAAGCATGGTTCCAAGGGTAGGGAGTACCCTCTTTAACTAAATGCCTGTATTTGCTGTTCTGGTGGTTCAGAATTTGAAAATGCAACAGGAAATTATTTCTTGTTCACTTGAAAGGTTTAGGAGGCCCTGTGAGAGGATGGGGTGAAATGCAATACTCCCTGGAACATTCTGGTTTGAACCTGTCGTTGTTTATCATTTTTGCAGGCAGCCTGCCGAGAGGGAAACAAAGAGGCTTGTATTAGCTTTCTCCTATGTTCATTAATTTACCTTGGTCATAAAGACTCATTCCCAGCCCTGTGTTCTCCTTTATCACCATCAAAGAGCACTGAAATATCTGTCAGCTTTCTTGTTATTTTACCTTCTCCTTCTCTTTTCTTCCCACTTCATCCTACTCAACCAGACACCCTAAAATTGGAGAACCTCAAAAGTGAAAGGAATTCCTCCCCATTCTTTCCTCCATAAAGCAATAGGGCATGTCAGCAGCCCTACTGGAAAGCTCATGCTGGACTCTGTGTTGCACGGATTTGCAGCAGATATTTCCTAAGTCCAGTCAATAGGAACCAATCCAAGCAGAACAGTTCTGCAGAAACCACAGCAACTAAGGAGTTCTGGTCCTCCTTTATGTCCAGTCAAATACAACTCCATTTAAAAGACATCGGCCTTGAAGCTGTCAATCCTATATCTGCCAGCCTGGAGGGCAGTGTTCAGATTGTCTCCCAGGGAGCCTCCAGAATGCAGAGGGAACTTCTGAACTGTGAACTTCTACCTTCACCACCAGTTTGTCTCTTGTTCTTCAGAACGGACAGAAAAAGTGGAAACATCTCAAAATCACAGAAAGTGATGTTCAGGCTACTGAGATAAGATTTCTGTAATTATTTCTGTCACATTTTTCTCACATTCCCAACGCTACATTTTGACCCAGCTTTTGGCAGATTGCAAGACATCTAACTAACGGACCATGAAATTGTTGCAGGTGTAATTACAAAGATATTAGATCAGTAAAAATAGATTCATGCAATGACATTTGATACTGATGCCTGTCAACCTGCAAAACAGGAAACCTTCCCATTTCCTTAATATCTTATCTCTTTCTCTCTAGCCTGGAATAAACAAGTCCAAACTTACAGATCTCACCTTCATCACTTTTACAGCTGGACAGCAAGAGTTCATTTAGCAAGTACGCCCTGCTCCTTTGTGTATATGTGTGAATTGTCTGTAACACATATGTCTATAAATGTGTTCCTGTTTTAGTTAGAAGGCAAATCCCATGTGCAAACCCCTTAAAGCTTTATTAGTTAATCACACACAAGTTACTCCTTGTGGTTTTCCTCTGAGCATCCTGAGTTTGTGAATAGTTATGTTATGTGAATAACATATATTCTGTGAATAGTAATATTGCATCATTTGTCCTGCTAGTTTGAATGGCTGACATTTATATAAAGCACATTTCTCAGACAATCAGTTCTGTTTAATACTCTTTGCTGTGTTAACAATGAATTTGGGAGGGCTAGGAAAGGTTTGTATCTGTTACCCATACCTGCAGCAATGTCCTTAAGTCCTAGTATAAAGAGAGTGGAAGGAACTTTGCAAGAGAGAAAGCAGTTTTACTTCTATTTCCCATTAATCTTTCTTTTCACTAATGCTTTTCTGGGACAGTTTTTATGCTTTTGGTCTTTTTCTGAAGTTTCACATTCATTGTTGTATCTTCTAACTTCCTTATAGGTCTGTCACTCATTTTACCGCTCTCCTGAACAGCACATTTCACCAGGTACTAGGTGAGCACTTCTAATTGGAAAATCCTTGCAAATCATTATTTATAGACAACTCCTGGACCTTGTTCCATTGTACAAACAACCCTGGAAATTGACAATATATGCATGAAAAATTGCAGAGTAAATCCAAAAAAGTAATTTCAAAGAGTCTTTTTGACTCCTCTTTGTGGTATTCATCCTCCAGCCTGTATTGACACTGGGGATTGCCCCAATCCAGATGCAGCACCTTGAACTTGTGGAACCTCATGAGTTGCACATGGGCTCTCTTCTTGAAATTGTCATTTTTTACATTATTAGATTTTTTATATTTTAGCAATTTTACATCTGTATTAATTTGTAATGCAGGTAGGTCCTGCTGCCCAGTGAAACTACAGGTGCTGAACACGGTACCAGTCTGATGCTGGTACCAGAACCATGTTGGAAGCCAGTCTGGGACTGCTTCCATTTCAGTGGAGAACACACACAGCTCATCACTGGACCAAGTTCATTTTTCATTTTATCTTTCAGCACAAATTCTCCCCCAGATGATGAAAATAACATGGAAAGGTAATAAGATTCTGATCAATATCTCAGTGTAATACCTCAAAGGTCTCATCCTAGTGAGGAAAAATCTCAAAATTAAACATCCTAATAAAATCCTTTTTAATCCTGCAAAAATAACAAGCACAAAATCCTGACAAAAGCACCTTTTTTTTGTTGAAACACTGAAACTGAGAGCAGGTATTTCTGAACATAAATTAATGACTTTTCTTCAGATATGTCATTACATTTTCCCTAGAAATTGTACAGTTCCTTTGGATCCATTCCAGTCCTTTTTTTGACCTACAGGGTACGCAGTACTAGGCAGGTTTTACAGCACAGTAGTGGAAGAAATATCTGCTGATATTGATTGTTTGAATGCAACAAAGAGTCAGATAGAAAGACTCTTGGAAATTAAGTCTTCAGATTTGCTGTGCAAGTTTTAGTGCATATATTGTCGATTTCCAAGATTGTTTGTACAATGGTACAAAGTCCAGGAGATGCACATAAATAATGGTTTGCAAAGATTTTCAAATTAGAAGTGCTCATCTAGTAACACTGAATGTGTTTACCGACTTGAAATCAGAGTAGAGAACAGGAATTCAGCAAAAGCAGGGATGGATGCAGCCACAATCCAAACTGGAGAGCTAAAATCCCAAATAGCTACTGCTTGGGAGAGGAAGGAGGAAGTTGGAGTTCTGGAGTTGGGCTCTAATGATCCCAGCAGGTTGCTTCCAACTCAGAATATTCTGTGACTCTGTGAGAAGAACTTGGGCATGCTTGTGGGTGAAAAACTGGACTTGAGCTGGCAATGTGTGCTCACTGCCCAGAAAACCAAACATATCCTGCGGTGCATCAAAAGAAACATGGCCAGCAAGTTGAGGGAGGTGATTCTCCCCCTCTACACTGCTCTGTGAGTGCAGAGCCCACCTAGAGTGCTGTATGCAGCTTTGGAGTCCCCAACACAGGAAGGACAGGCACCTGTTTGAGGGGGTCCAGAGGAGGGCCACAAACGTGATCAGAGGGCTGGAGCACCTCTCCTATGAAAACAGGCTGAGACAGTTGGGGTTGTTCAGTCTGGAGAATTAAAGGCTCCAGGGACACCATATTGTGGCCTTTCAATATCTAAACAGAGCTTAAAAAAAGATTGGGATGTTGCCTTTCCCTGGTCTTAAAACTAAGAGCCAAACACAGTTAAGGGAAAAAGGGGTTTTTACCTTGGTATTTATTAAGGATCCTTAGGTGCACCACTTTGTCCAGGTGGAATGTGCCAAAATGCACACCGAAATGCACCACAAACGCACACACACACTAGATCGTGTATACAATTTATAAGCCTTGCAAATTAGCTTATCTATCAAAGACTCCCCAGTGAGAGGCTCGAACGAACTCCTCATTCTGAGGAGTGTCCCCCTGGGATGGGCCTATCTTAGTTTACAGGATATGTTTAGGATAGCATAGGGCTTTCTGACCTGGAGCTGGAGGCCTCCAGTTGGTCTCCTGGCTTAACGGAATATTGGGTCTCAGCTAAGTTATCAGACTTAGGGAATTACAAGTATGTGGGCTAAAAGCACTAAGAATACATAAAGCTATATAAAAGGGTACATAAAAGGGGTATAAAATGGGTGTATAAAAGGCAAAAAATCATCATGGCATCAGGGACAAATATTTTAGTGGAGTTTATCGCAGCAGGACAAGCAGTAATAATTTTAAAATAGAGTATGTTCAAACAAGATATTAGAAAGAAATTTTTTACAATGGTGGTGGTGGAACACTGGCACGGGTTGGCCACAGAGGGTATCTACCTGAAAACGTTCTAGGCCAGGACTGGGCTCTGAAGAACATAAAGTAATTGAAGATAGATCTGCCCATGACAGGGAGGTTGTTCTAGATCATCTTTGAAGGTCCCTTCCAACCCAAACCTTTCTATGATTCTATGATTTAAAAAGTATTACTGGGGGCTCAAGACAGGGAAAACTCAAGGACACAAACCATTTTCATCACTGTCCTATACTGTTTTTCACTTTGAAAATGCACTATCTATTACTTAGGTTTTTTTGTACAAGGGGTATAGATATCTCAGTAGTTCCAACTAAATGTTTAGTTTTAAAAATTCCCAGCAAATTTAACAAAAGTTTAAGCACTAAGCACATCAGAGGATTACTCCTGCAAATTCAATACCAGCTGCTGTATACTTTCTGTTTGATATTCTGGAAACAACATGATTTATCATTTTTACTGGTTTATTACTTTAGAAGATCTACATTTTTCATTAATCAGTGTTTGAGCATGACATTAACCATAAAAGCATCTGAGACTAATATAAGAAAAATGGAAATAAGCACCTCTGCAATAAAGACTTCAAAACGTCTTGAGATGCAAATAAAACAAACATAAGAAAAATCTGCATAATCTCCTACAAGCACTACAGAGGCAGAGAAATCCAATTGTTCTCACATATTCTGACATGATGAGTTTTAAAACAGTTCAAGACAATACAGTATAGCTGGGCATTTACAAAACAAGGATCTGCAGTCTATAAATAATCATTTTTATTTTATTTTAGTGCTTATCAAACAATCAAATTAAAACATCATTACCTTTATTAGGAGGTAGAAGAAATTTTAATTAACAGGAAAATTTGCTATGTATATTAGGAAAAAACCTGTAGACAGAACCCCTGCCAGCTGAACTAAAAAAATTGAACCAGCGCTATACTCTGGACACAGGCAGTAAAAATCTTCTCAAGCAATCACCAGACAGCGTAAGAGATGACAGCTCCTTAAACCTGTCCTCATTTGTCACTATTCTTGTGAGCAGTTTGAAGCTCTGACTCCTTTAATTTATATTTATACGCTCAGTATTTTAATTAGTATTGAAACCACAGGGACAGATACTTCCTGGAGCTATTTAGATACAATAGGTCTGATGTAGGGACATCTGTCACTCTCCATGGGCTATAGTTCATCTCTAACTCCTGGTATCACTGGTATAGTGGCCCTCTCAGCTGTTTATTGCTCTCTGAATCTGATACTGGAAAATTCTGCATGCTAAAATTGAGTGTGAGCATATTAAGTAAGATACTGAGTAATGAGTTTCTAATTTATGTTGCTTGGATGCTAGAATGCTACAGCTCATGTCTAATTCTATTTTTATCAGCTTTAGCTAAGTCACTAGGTTAACAGTTACCCTCAGGTGATCAGTGCATACAACCAACTATGTTGTGTGTAAATAAAGGAGCACAAAGCAATATATTTGTTGTTGCAAAAGTGCTTCAAATATTAAATGGCCTCTGATGAAACAAGGGCAAAAGGCTGTCTGCCTGGATAGACTTCCAGAGTCTAGTTTCTGAGTTTTGACAATTTCTTCTGAGAGATTTTACTCCCTGCACAAGCCTATTTTTACAGTCCTAGTAGTGTTCTTCCAGGATAGCCTTCTTTACTGGATCTCAAAATGTCCCTAGGTTCCTTAATTTCACAGTATTGAATGAGGCTTTTATCATGCTCCTACCTTGTTCTTCAGTGTGACTCATCTTCTCACTCCTTTGCTAAGCTCATAACTTCACCTACGATCCAGCCCTTATACTGGAAGGGTTGTGGCTACTCCAGTTCTTCAGCATGGCATGTCCCACCTTTGGCTCTATCCCTGCTCCAGCCTAGCCAGGACCATGGCTGGACACCACTTCTGTGCTCCAGTAAAAATTCTGTTACATGCTAAATATAGTTCATGCCGTAACACTGACCTTACATTGAAAGGTTTGGGGAGTTACCACATTGAATCTAGCAGTTGCCGGAGCTGCTGTGCCTCAGAGATTCCCAAATTCTCTCTTCAGATGAAATCACTACCAGATCATAACAGCTTGTATTAAAGTTTAATGTATCAGTGAGAATGAAACTTTGGTGTGCAAAAAGGTTTTGATTTGCCTAGACATGACAAGGAACTAATGCGAGAGAACCCAAATACAGTTAAGTACCTGTTGAAATTCAACAAAAAAGTATCCTTCAATCACATTTTGAGCCACCAATAAACTTGGCTTTACGGTTAAAAAGAAAATAACCTCTTATTATTAGGTTTTTAAAGTAATTATTAAACTGTTTTAAATAGCTTAATTCCATTTAAAAATAATAAGCCCTTCCAGGCCTTCCAGCAATATGGGTTTTTTTGTTCAGGAAAGCTTGATTTGCAGTCTGGGATTTGAAAAGTGTTGGGTAGAGAAGCACCACTTAGAATAATGGAAAACTAAAATAATCACTCATTGACTAAAGAAGCTATTACTGTAGCTTCAGACATCCATCCATGTAAACTGAGATAGTAAGGGTACGAACGGCAGTCTCCTCAGGATCTTCTGAAAATGCATGTTATGTAGGGGATTCTACCATTAGCTTTATCCAGACATCCATCTGGATCTTTATCCAGGCTCACAGATCTTCAAGTTGAGAAAATTGCTTGTACAATAATGATTCAGCTGTAATCTGCAATCTCAGCATGTACTGTAAGTGAAGAATAGCTGGGTTTGTGATGTGGCTGGAAGAAGACCAAAGAAAACTGCGGTTCCTCAGGAGCTGATGGCTGGCACTCAGTACTGTGTGTCTCTGGTGAACAAATAATACCCCAGCAAGGCGGAGCATAAAGCTCCACTGCTGGAGACAACCTCTTCTGAAAAAACACTGAAGTCTGGAACCCAGAGTGCAAATCTCCCAACAGTCTTGGCAGCAGCAAAGTGTCCAGCTACACATTCTGGCTGCCGAACACTCACTCTTTCACCTCCCATTTTTCTCAAAATATTGCTGCTCATGTGAGTTGCTGATTTGTTTCAGGATAAAACTTACTGCTGTTTTAGTGATCTGCTATATTATAAAATGATGATTTATGAAAGGTTTTGATGTAAAAACGGGTAAAGTGCTTCCAACAACAAACAGTTCTTCCAAAGAAACAGAGTGACAAGTGTGTGGGTATGTTCAAAGCGGAGGTAGTGCTGCAGGAGCGGGCAGTTGAGCTGAGCTGAACCACTCAGGGGCTGCTGGCTGAGACTGGTTGGGCAAAGAAACCATAACTGGAATGATGAGTGGAAGGGAAAAGCATGAAGATGGTTGTACAGGAATGGGTTGAAAGGATGGCAGAGGAGGATGCTGCTGGGAACAGGCTGGGATGAGCCTGTGGTCATTAGAGAACATGGTCTCCCAGAACCTGGCAAGGGACCTGCAGTTACACAAACTCACAGAATCACAGAATTGTTAGGGCTGGAAGACACTTCTGGAGATCATCTCGTCCAATCTCCTTGCCAAGGCAGGGTCACCTGGAACAGGAGACATTTGGATGTCTCCAGACAGGGAGACTCCACGACCTCCCTGGGCAGCCTGTTCCAGTGCTTTGTTATCCTCGATGTGAAGAACTTTTTCGTCATGTTGAAGTGAAATTTCTTGTAGTTTCGTCTATGGCCATTGCTTCTCATCCTATCACTGGGAACCACTTAAAAGAGTTTGGCACCATTCTTCTGGCACCTGCCTTTGGGATAGTTATATGCATTAATGAGATCCCCTCTCAGTCTTTTCTTCTCTAGACTGTGGGAGACTAGACCTGTTCCCACAAATCCTTCCTCATAAGAGAGATGCTCCAGTCCCCAAATCATCTTTGTGGCCTCTGCAGGACCCTCTCCAGTAGCTCCTTGTCTTTCCTGTATTGAGGAGCCCAGAACTGGGCACAGAACTCCAGGTGTGGCCTCACCAGGGCTGCGTAGAGGGGCAGGATCACTTCCCTCAGCCTGCTGGCCACACTCTTCCCAATGCATCCCAGGATACCATTGGTCCTCCTGGCCACAAGGACACACTGCTGGCACACTGTCAACTTGTGATCCACCAGGACTCCCAGGTCCCTGCCAGCAGAGCTGCTCTCTAGCATGTCAGCCCCTCAGACTGTGCTGGTACTTGGGGTCATTCCTCTCCTGGTGCAGGACCCTGCACTTGCCCTTGTTGAACCTCTTTAGGTTTCTCCCCATCTAATTCTCCAGTCTATCAAGGTCTGTGGATTATGCAGTGTTTTTGCAAGGTTTTTTCCTTCCTTTTTTTTTTTTTTTAAATTTTTTATTTGTTTTGATTTTATTTGTTATGTTGTGGATTTGGTGGGGGTTTTTTGATTTTTCAGGGTATAATTAACAAACTGATGTCACTAACTGCTGGTCCTTTAAAAACTGAAATGGTTTGCAGAGCTCTATCAGACTGAATGCGATTAAGTTAAGATACAGTCAGGAATGTTTCCTGCCCTTTTCACTGACAGGCTCATAGGATTCTGGGATCAAACACCTGAAGCATGGGCAGCTGGCCAGCTGTGCAACTTGTCTCAGTCCTACATGCTCAGGTATCCTCAGGTCTGTCACTTCCCCATTTGTTCATGCCAGAATCAGGGGTACCATGCCTGTTTTTCAAGGCACCCTGAGCCATCACCCACAAACCCTTTAGTTTAAATGGATTTAAACTATTTAGTTTAGTTTAAACCATTAATAGTTTAAACCACTTAGTTTAAATGGGAGGGTGTACATCTCTGCTACGTAAATAAGAGTTGAAGAGCTCCTGCTCCCAGTATGGAGGCTTCTAGGGACAGCCTTGGGACCTCTTCAGGTAATTTTATTTTCAAATGTCTTTAGAGCTTTAACATTAAATGCTTTTCTGTAGCAATGGGGAACAAAGATGACAGACCCCCTTGTACGCCCAAAGAAGATCCATTTATTGCCAAAAATCGCCCCCTTCTTTATACCCTTAATCTCAACCGAACACAACTGAAACCAAACCGAAGCCTAACAGAACTTAACAGCAGAAGGGCACCCATTGGCTGGCACAGCTGCAGTGTGGCTGTTCACGTGTCCCATCACCCAATCAGCTTCCCGTTCATATGCTGGCCACGCGTTCCTCCAGCCAATGGGTGCCCTTCTGCTGTTAAGTTCTGTTAGGCTTCGGTTTGGTTTCAGTTGTGTTCGGTTGAGATTTAACACCCCCGTATTCCACACTTTTCTTGCCTCGCAGATTTTCTCATTCGTTGGACTTTTGAAAACTGAAGTATTTTAGAAAAGTGAAGATATTTTGTTATTTAAAGTCTGACCCTTAACTAGCTCCAATTATGGGAGTTTTAAATTACCTCAAACTTCACTATTTATTTCAGCTTTATCCAGTGCACAGGATAGATGGCAGCTACTTAATGAAATAGTACTTGATACTTCTTTTATGTTTAGTCATTTATTTTCTGACCCTTGGGAATTTATTGCATACTGTCATGAAGAGAAAATTAGTATGGTCAGGGGCTTTTCATCACTGAATCTAAATGTTTCACAGAAACTAAAGTGTGATTTTTTATTATGTAAACATTTAATAGTTGATAACATCATGGCCATTTTCCGTCTTTCATGTGTTTTGCTTTCTAATCCTTTTTTAAAATAACTAGTGCATGTGCTTCAGAATCCAAGTGTTGCATTCTTCACGCTTTGCAAAATTTCATTAGGGAAGACTATTCGGTATAAAATAATAAATAGGTGATCAGACCACCTAAAATTTATGGTAAGCTTTCTACTACATAAATATAAATCAAATAGTGCTAAAAATCAGAATATTTTCAAGCAAAAGCAAACACAACTGCTAACTGGGCCTAGAACGTGCTTACATTGTAAAAAACAGTTCCCCAATAGACATTATAAAAAGGTGTTGGAATTTTTCTTTTCTCCTTTTTGTCCCCTTTCCTGTACTGTAGGAAATAAACAGACTTTAAAGTCCAGGCAGGCTGGCCCATAACTCAAAAGCTGATATTGCTGTGTTGAGATTGATTTACATCTCTGTGTAGAGGCATGATTAGGTACTGTATCTTAAAAGGTGGCTGACTGCCCTTGAAAGAACTTTCTACACAGCAATGCAACAAAAACCAGACACATAAAAAGACCTTTACAACAAAAGTGACTGGAAACAATGATAATTCATTAAAAGACTTTATTTTATTATTTTTTAATGTTCGGTGTTTTTTCCCCCCAGACTCACAAATGGCTGGAAAAGAATGGTTGTGTAAATTTCCATAGGGTAAAAATCACTCATGAATATAAGATACAATAAATACACATTCAAGGAAGACAAAATTAGGAATGGAAGGAGTTTTCATTCTTCCATAAGGCTTAAATTCCAAATTTAGGTGAGAAAAGGGAGAGAGTGACAGTATGAAATAATCATAAAACAGTCTGGGATACTCAAGGTAGAATCAAGCCTGCTCTTCACTGGGGCTTTAATCAGCCTTTAAGAAACCTAGGTTCCTCTTTTGAGCGTGATCCAAACTGTTGTCTCCAGTGGGACAGTTTTTAGCCATGTTTCTACAACAGATGGGCACTGCTAAATCTACTACTGTCTTGGCTCCTTATTTCAGCTCTGCTGAAGTTCAGCATCCCTCTGTCCAGTCATCAGTCTGTGTCTTCCAGTTCCTCTTTGGGGTGAAGTTAGTAAGAATGGCTGCCCGTAAGCATCCAGCCGTTCTCCTCGTACAACTGCTAGTTAGACCCCGTCCCTGTTGTCCAATGTGGTTCTTTTCTTGCATTTATTTCTATATTATGGCAACCTTTAAACAAAAAAAAATTAAGTACCTCTGTACAGTATTCTTATTTGTAAGCAGTTTTTAGCATATTACAATGAATTATTTTCTTAGTATGAGCTTGTATATGTGTACATTTATTTACTGCAGCGTACAAATGAGTTAACTGACAGCATCTTCCCTGAATGTTTGAAGTCAAAAAGTGATCTCTGTGCATGATTAGTTCACATTTTTGTGAACATTTTGCATTCATCATAACATAGATTCTTTTGTTAATGTTTTCCATTAAACTGTGTTAAATCCTTCTGATAGTCTTCATTTTGCCTGTTAGATTTGCCTAGTTGGACTCAGTTAGCCTCAATAATTTTGCATTCTCTTTATCTCTTCCACTTCTTTATTCACCTGCTCTTCCAGGTCTGCAGTAAACATTCACCATCGATTCCTCCAAGACCCACAGGGTATCTGCATTTTAACCTACTTCTCTTGCTTTCTCCTGAACTATCACTGATCTTTTTGTGTCATCTAGCATCCTCAGCATCTCTCCTGCCACCTCCCAAGCAGCATGTTCATTAAGCTGTGTAGGCCACTGACATGCAATGTGCTTTGCCATGTGTAACCCCAGAGACCATGACATCCACATTTGGAAGCAGCAGATCTCCAAGGCCCATATGTTTCTGGATTTAAGGGAGGGTAAAGTGAGGGCAAGAACAGTGCAAATGGAGTTACACAGCCCTCTGCAAAAACAAATAAACACTCACAAAATACCACCCCAGCTCCTGAGTCACATGTGGTTCTCTTTAAGTTAAGCAGCTTCCAAGACTGTCAGGAGCTCATTAAAGTCAGGGAACTATGACAGTAAGAAGTGATAGAGGTGAGCACAGCAAGGGGTAACCTGGTGAAATGAGCTCAGAGGTGGCTGAAGTATGGACTATTAATAGGCCTCTGAGAGAGTGAGATGTCACCTTTGAAATAAACTCTTGTAGTAAAAAAGGAGAAGCGGGGTTGGTATAAATACATGTATAACAATTGACTTGAAAGAATTGTTTTGTAAGGACTGCATTTTAATCTCTGTTTCAGCTATTTAGTTTTTCTTTGGGATCTTTTTTTGTTGCTAGATGGTTTGTTTTAAAATTTTGAATTTTTTTTCTTACAGAACTTTTACACTTTCAATTAGGGAGAGTATTTAAATTGCTGACAATTAGCTTAATTGAAGTGAAAACTGAGAAGATCCTGCGTGAAGAGAATTTTCCTGGTGAGCCCCATGAAACACGGTTAGGTTTAAAAGACAGGATTAGAAGCAAGTATTCAAAACACCCAGGAAATGTAGGCTAGCAGGACAAAGTTTTGCACAGGTTACAGCTCTCATTTTAAAATGACACACATCTTTGAAACCTGTTCAAATCAGGCCTATCAAAACTAAAGGAGAAGTCTTTGTTTCAAGGAAGTAATGAGTCTATCCTGGGATGGCTGAAAGAAGACTCACACCTGTGATGGGAAGAATGGTGCTGAAAAATGCCAGATCTCTTAGTTTTGCAGACCCAAATATGATGGTATTTTTATTTTTGCGTTCATATTCTCCCCTAAAGAGAGGTAACATTACAAAAAGCAGACTAAATGGCTGAATGGGCAAATAAACTTTCAAAAGGATTTCAGCTTAGGTCATCAATAAAGAAATGAAACCAGCAAATGTTTGAGGTGAAAAGGAGCCAAAGTGGGCTCAGGAGGCACATGGAAGTGCTTGTCACATATGCAGTTATGAACTGCAAAAGCTGTGGTCTTCTCATTGCTGGTGTACAGCCAGCCTTTGCAGAGCAGTTAAAAAAACCCAGAAAACTGAGTGTCAAGGAGCAGTCTATAAGCAGAAGCTTGCATCATGGGCTCTGTGTGGAAGCAATGCCCTTGTGTTGGTGATGTGATACAGTTGTGCTGGGATGATAAAACAAACTGAAATCAAAAATCTACCCACAGCTATAGGAAGCAGAAACTGACCAGCCATGAGGAGGCAACTAATTCTGTTCTTTTTCCCAATGTATTCATTCTTGTCTCCATTATTTGGGATATACAAGAAGACATTTGCTGAATTGAAATTCAGCTTTTCAATAGTGCTGTTTTAGGGATTTTCATCTGAGTAGACCATGCGTTTTTTCATTGTGTTTTCCCAGGTTGTTTCAGTCTTAGTCTGACTGACAGGAGAAGTACTCTTTCTTGCTCCAGAGTTAAAACAATTGTGAATTGCTGGCTTGATTTTTCCTCTAAAAGCAGTTGAGGATGCTGTTCAAGCCAGGCTCATGAAGAACTCGGATAGCAAGATGTAAGTAGATATTCTGCAGCTAACCTCTGGCAGAAAATGAAATGAATGTTGATGGGGAACACTTGAAAGGTGAGCTGGGCTATCACTTAAGAATGCATCAATTTCTCCTCACCTTCATTGGTTCATCTACCAAGAGGTAAAACTTTACTAAACTATAAGAGACAGAACTCTCGCTGATGTGGTGTAGCAGATGGGTTTGGCACATACAGATACTACTACTGTAGTTTTACAGTTCAAAATAAAATCTCTTTGGAGATGGAGGTCTAGAAATAAATGAGAGCCGTTTCAGGCAGGGGAGAAAATGCAATTTAATGTACGAAAAACAAACCAAAAAATCATTACTTCCATAAGAGCTGTAAGTATGATGGCTGTACACAATCCCTGTATGTGCTGATTGTGAGACATGAAGTCTTTTTGGTCTGGAACTGAAGTTACCTGATATTATCAAGCACACACTTAACAAGGAAGTGGTACCTGGCAGATGACGAGAATTACAAGGAACGCAACTTTTCCTGCTTATAGTGTATGTTAATTACCTTGCTGTTGGAGCAATTATGAAACAGTGTTATACAACTGAATTAGATTTGTTGAGTTTGACAAGGTTTCTCTTTCTGCTCACCATGGCGCAGCTTATGCCTCAACAGGGTATGAGATGCAGGGCACCAGAGTGGCTGTGGTACATAGTAAGGCTAAGGTTTCACATAGCTGCTAATTTATATTCTGTCTTTGAGCAAACTTAAGAACATGCTCGCTAGAAGTAGATTTGTCAGATTTCACTATTATCCCTGTAGCTGACAAAATAATCTATGTTTGAAAAAAGGGAGGGCAACCCTCCAGAACAGAAAAGGAACGAAAAAAACTCTGACCCATGATCATCTCCTACTCCCAAGTATGATGTCATTCAAGCAGATTAATACAAGCACTGTAGTTCACTGCACAGAGCTTTGACATCCAGGCAAGCTGCCTTGTTTTGTTGTTGGTTGTGCTAATTTGTTTTTCTTATTTTAACTTAATGCCAAGGCTACTAGACAGATGGTCAAATGACAGTGCTAACGAGCCATTGCACTGAAAAGTCAGTGAGAATTAATTACAGAAGTCTTCTTTGGTTTGACCATACAAATACTGACTATGCTGCTTGATTTGTCTGGTGCGAGTATCATGTATCTGTATGAATTACATATTTTGGAGAGATCTTTCAATACAGAACTACAGGTGACCTTTTTACAAAGTCTTTTTGTTTTCTACAGAGATAGCGTACAAAAAAAGCACTGAAAATGGCCTCTCTAGAAAATTCCTGATACACAAAAACACTTGTTTTGATCTCTCTATGAGGCTATATAAATTGCTCAGACTTTTCTAAAGGCTCTTGTGTCTAACTATTGTGTTATCTTTTGTCCTCGACTATAAACTCTGCATCCCTTTTATTTCTCTTGCTCTGTCTTGTGGGCTCTGAAGACATGATAGTTTTCAGAAGAGAAGCATTACTAATGGGAGGCAATTTGGGGGACTATAATCTCCATCTGTATCTATTGCAGTAACCTTCATGTGTGCCACAGCATGCCCTAAAATTAATGTCACCTGTAATATATTTCTAAATGTTAGACTAGGAGAATTTTTGTGTGCAGGGCACAGTGTGATCAATCTGGAACACCTCCAAAAGAACTGGTATTTCTTGGTGTGAGGAATTCTGTTTCAGAGACGAGACGGATTAGCTAAACTTGCACAGGTTTGGTTTATACTGTGAAAAGTATGAGTGGACAGTAGATAGCAACTATGCTATGTTTCCTGACAGTGTTTTGTGTACCAACTTCAGCAAAATTTTGTAAATGGTTTATTTTTCAGCTCAACTGTAGGCATGACAGGGTATCAGCAAAACCCATGAAAAATGATAAATTACCAAAAAAATTAAAATAAAATCAGAGGCATAGTATTCCCAATGTATATGAAATATTACTTCAATTTAGCAATTGCCAACCTTTGTCAATATCCAAGAAATAAAACAAGATATCATGAAGGCTGCTTCAGATATTAGAAAACTAAGTTTTATACCTCACAGTATCTTAACATGCCACTGAGGTTTAAAGACACAGTAGTAAGTAGGAAATAAAAATTATTTTAAATTTGGTCCTTTTCCTTTCCTCTTTTTTGTTTTGTTTTGCTTTGTTTTGTTTTGTTTTGCTTCAAGATCTGAGGGGAGAAAATTATCAAAGAGCATGAAGTGATTCTTTTGGCCACCTAAATTTTTAAAGATTTCTACCTGTTAAAGGTTATACCAACATCTTGCATCACTGATTGATATATAACCAACAGAGGCTTCAGCAACTGGAACTTGAAATAAATTCACCCACACTTCCAGTCCAGTATTTCACTTGTAGTATTTCGCATCTCACACTGTGACTGTAATACATGTGCTGAGCATGCCATTATGGATCTGATATTATTTAATGTGTAAGAGTGCTGCATCAAAGAATAATATGTCACTTACATGCCTCTATGTCAAATTATTTTATTTATTAATTCTGTTAACAGCAGTATGGAAGTATTAGGTATGTTTTACTCTCATCCTTTCCCCACTGAGCATCTGATGACTGTGCATACTCACATAATGTTAGACACTCAGTGGCAGTGTACAGATTACATATTGTAACAGAAAACATTCAGATGATACTTTCCCCTTGTTTTTATACTAGGTTTATCTGATCAGGTTTACTTCTGTTACAAAAAAAGTAATTAATGTAATGGTCAGTTCCCACTAAAAAAAAATTGTTAAGAGATATTTTACAGAGATAGGGTGCTAAGGCTTGGGCATTTTGGTAGAAAAGAATGGATTTGACAACAGTGGACCAGGGCAAGGTTTTGGTGCAGGAAGGCTGCAGGGGAGCTGCAGAAGCTGCCTTCATATCAGACAGTTCCAGCTGGCTCCAAGACAGACCCTCCACTGGCAAAGGCTGAGCCCATCCGCAATCCTGGTAGCGCCTGTAGTAATGTATTTAAGAAAGGATAAAAAAAGGCTATTCAACAGCTGCTGGGAGAAAGGCGTGAGAATATGTGAGAGAAACAACTCTGCAGGCACAAGGTCAGTGAAGAAGGAAGGGCAGGAGGTGCTCCAGGCACCAGAGCTGAGATTCCTCTGCAGCCCATGGTGCAGGCCATGGTGAGCCAGCTGTGCCCCTGCAGCCCTTAGAGGTGCATGGGGGAGCAGAGATCCACCTGCAGCCCATGGAGGACCCAACACCAGAGAAGGTGACTAAGCCCTGAGGGAAGCTGCAGAGCGGGAGAGCCTGCACTAGAGCAGGCTCCTGCCAGGAACTGTGTCCCCGTGGAGAGAGGAGCCCATGCTGGAGCAGATTTGCTGGCAGGACTTCTGACCCCATGGGGGACCCACGCTGGAGCTGGCTGTGAAGGACGGAATCCTGCAGGAGGGACCCCATGCTGGAGCAGGGGAAGATCATGAGGAAGAATGTGCTACAGAAACAAAGTGTTATGAACTAACTACAATCCCCATTCCCTCTCAGGAGTCGAAGGAGGTAGAGGAGTTGGGAGTGAAGGTGTTTTTAGATTTGTTCTTGTTTTTCATTACCTTACTCTTATTCAGTGGCAATAAATTAAATTAATTTCCCTAAGTCTAGTCTGCTTTGCCCATGATGGTAATTGCTGAGTGACCTCTCCCTCTCCTTACCTCGACTCATGAGCTTTTTATCGTGTTTTCCTCCCTTTGTCCTGTTGAAAAAGGGAAGTGATAGAGTGGCTTGGTGGCCAGCCAAAGTCAACCCACTGCAGTAGTTAGGTGTTTTATAATGCAGCACAATGTCTTAAATGTACCCAGTGGTGGGTGTAGCTCTATCCTTTGTGCAAAACTGAGCACTATGGCACCTAGAAACATCTTGTTTGGTACAGAATGTGCTGCACTGTCTCACTCTCTGATGAAGAGTTTGCTAGGCATATTTTTTCTGTTGTAAAATAAGTGGAATTTAGAACATATTACCAGTTACACTTTAGTGAAACTATCTGCTTCATTGCCACCTGGATGACTATATTTTCCCTGTGGTAGTTTCCGGAGACCTGATTCTGACTAAGAGACTGCTGTATTACACTATCTTATGTGGGGTGACATTTCCTACTGAGAGTAGGTGACATTTTAATAATACCAGTTCTGCGGAAATTTACACTTGTGCTTGTTTTTTGGACCACTTAAGTGAGACTAACTTTGAAAAGTTAAAAAGGTGGAGAATGCCCTGAGGACCAGAGTCTACTTCAGTAATTATTGAATAAAAGTTCAAAAGTTGCAATAGACAGTAACCTAGAGCAACAGATTACTGATAGTGGTAATGTAATTGTGCTATGTTTGACTAATCTGAAAGTTTTAGAAACCTGTGGAGCTGCTCCTATTGAGAGAGGGCTCAATTTGTGGGGTGGTAAGCAGTGTTCTAAATGTACCAGGGCAGTACTTGAGAATCACTGCAAGAAAATCTCATGATGCAAAAGTCTAAAATTATCAAAATTGCCTAATGCTGCTGAGACCTTGGGAATGATACGGGTTTCCATGTGAAGATGCCACCAAGCCCTTTTCCACACGATCATTTTATAACAGTTTTTCCGTAATCATCATTTTATAACAGTTTTTCCATAATTAGCTGCCACAGAAAACTTTTAAAAGATTTTTCAAAATACTTGGTTGTACCTTTTATCCTGCACTTCTGTCGGTCTCCCTTGCAATTTTAATAAGTCACACCAGATAGGAGAATTAGAAAAATACTTTATCTACTAATATATTTTGACAATCTGAAATATGTCATTTTTCTTTGTATATGTAGATGCCAACGTCTCGTGTCTGTTACCTTAGGATCTATTAAGCCCAGAAAACAGAAGGATTTCCAGATTTGCAAAAGTTTGACACATCTGTGATTAACCCTGATGGTTCATAGGATACCAGATGTGAAGTCTGTCCTCCATCCAAGTCTTTCCTATTGCCTGTGTTGCAATGTCTGCTAGTAATCTGTAATTAAAGGAGTTATTGAGAGAATTTGGGTAGTAGTTTCAAAATCAGAGTGTGGCTGGAAAAGTGCCATCAAGTGCTTCTGTACTCTCTGTCCTGGATTAAGAGACTGATTGAGTCTTAATTTCTTCCTGAGGTGAGTTTCTTCTGAACTGTAAAACTGATGCTGTTATCAGTTCAATAGGTTACACTGGACATGCTCAGGCTAACTTGCCTTGCAGAAACTCTCAGATTAGGGGACACAGGTGTTTTTGTAGAAGGGATTATTGGAAAGAGAAATCTAAGGCAGTAACAGCCAAGCTGGGTCTTTGTCATGCTTCCTATGCTTGACTATTGTCCCCTCAGTATTCAATATTTGTATTAATTGGTGAGATTTCTGGAAGAAACAAATTCAAAATAGCTATTTTTTTCATTCTAGGATGTGTATTATGATATGAAGAAAAGACATTTTATTTACTATATTGTGACTTCATCAGTGCATGCTGACACTCCCAAATTCCCTAAAAGTTCTTGTTATAGCAAAAGGCAACCATACAAGTAAGAAATTTTTACATGTCACTGGCATGTAATGGATCACTTGAATCATATCTGGTTGCCTACATGGCATTGAAAATTACCTGGTGATTTATTTTAGTCACATTTCCTCTTTTTTACTGTTGGGTTATATAATGACAGGAAAGAAGATTTCCCTTATGCAGCAGATAGTACAATACTAGCTGAAATCATGGGTATAAGCTTGTGAAATTTGTGTTGGATTAACTTCTTATCAAGAGCAGTGTATGACGGATTTTCTTAGGTTGGGTAAGCATTCCTTTTGACCCAGTGATTATTCACTGTTTACGACTCTTTGAGCAAAGGACTAAAATGCGTTTGAAAAAAACATGTTAAGCCTCAAATAGAAGTGGGTCCAAACATCAAAATTCTGTAATATATCAAAGGAATTACCACTGACACATTACTTCCTAACTAGGATGGACAGAAATTATTTAGGTAAGAATCTGTATGTACTAAATATTTGAAGTAGTTTTTTAATTCAGCAAAGTTTAAAGACAGATATCTAAAAAGCGCTAGTGTAGACACTGTTCCCGGTAAACATCCAGTGAATAAGTTTTGGTAAGGGCAGTCTGCCTTGTGACTTACCAAAGAGACATGGGACTTTTATGTATCTCTTATTTTCAGAACTTTCAGAGAACCAAGGCTTTACTTTATTCTGTGCTATAATACGCATCCTACATGCATGGCACTTGCGATTCTTCCTGAAGCCTTTGCTGAGCACTTATATCAGCTGCTTTTTACAGCTCTGTTAGACCTGTCGAAGGCACATAATATAGAATGAACTATAGCAGAAGCATGAGTCAGCTGTAGTGATGTATTTGAAGAAAAGATTTGTTGACAACCAGAACAAATGGCCACATCAGTCTTGGCATTTTATATCAGCTCAACAGCATTTAGTTCCAAAGCCTTACAAATTGAGTAAGGGTGAATATATTGGTTGTCATGGCCACCATTTTGGACAATGTTGGTTGTTCACTGACAGACACTGGTAAAGCAGCAGGAGACCATCTTATTAACATTAATTTTAATAGCTCTGCACATCTTAGCACACCTTATGCAGTGTTGTAGAGACTGGGGACTGTGTG
The DNA here is from genome assembly GCA_013397725.1 of Rhagologus leucostigma. NCBI lineage: Eukaryota > Metazoa > Chordata > Aves > Passeriformes > Rhagologus > Rhagologus leucostigma. Next base: position 846,001 of record VZTD01001028.1, read on the forward strand.
TTGAGCTCAATCCTGCTCTTGTGAAAACCTGTGTAAGAAATGGGTGGTGTTGGGATTGACACACAATTAAATATTAAATGGAATATGCAGGGATATGCCTAAAGTTTCACATCAGGAAAAGGAGAAAGGAAGGAAAGGAAAAGAAGAAACAATGCTTTAGTTTCACAACAAGTTCTGGTTAGTGGTCTAACAGCAGGAGATTGGCTTTAGACATGAATAAATGGCTTACTGACATCTGAATGGTCTGTTTTTGCTGCTTCTAGACTTGTACAGAGAAAGAAGGAAATAAGCAAGGCAGGAAAAAATTTTGCAAAAAGACTTACTTGTTATGGGGAAGGAGGAAGCAAATTCAGATTTCATGGACAACCAAAGACACAGACAGAGAGAGTGGGGAAGAGGGAAAGGGAGAGAGAGGAAGGTGTTCATTTGGTGCATCAGCTCATCAGCTTTTTGAACCTATGCAGGAAGAGATGTTTGGAGACTGATGACTAGGGGCAAAGATTTAGAATGAATTTTGTGCCCTTCCTATGAATAAATGCAAACACCTTCCTTTCAGAAAGTGACATGTGTAAAGCATATTCTTCTACTTTGCTCATTGTTTAATGAGCCACTGGCACGTCCTGAGACACCACTATCTTTGCTTTCTCTGAAGGGTACTTGGAATGTAAAATTCTTTTATTGTTATTTGTTCTCATATATTTGGTAATGATGCTTGCATTTTGGAAGTTTTGCTAGGATTTTCCTTCTAATTCCAGTTATGGTGCCTTCGTTTGTTTGATGGATGGTTAATTTTACGTATCTTTCCTCCTGTTAAGGAAGAGGTAGTCTTTAAAGTCAGGTGGATGCCTGAGGACTAATTATTTGGAAGAAGTACCCCCTCTTGGTGTTATTAATAAGAACGTTTAGAAGCTGTCTTTTCTGAATTCTTACCTGAAAAATTCTCCAAGTACAGTAGATCTTACAGCATTATCCTTATACTCAGGTGGTTAACACAGCTTCACCAGTTCTCCAGATAAAATGCCTAATTCCTAATAAGCAAAAGTCATTCTCCTCTCTTGCTCTTCTAGCCGCAGTAGTTTTATATTTCTGGCTGACAGTAGTCCAGTTTCAACAGAAAACAAGGTCCTGTCCTACATAGGTTTGAATCCCTCCAGGCAAGGGGTTCACCTTCTCCTGAGGTGAGTGCTCCAGCCAGTCGGCTCTTACGGGAAAGGTGAGCAGTACCAGTATGACCTACAGATTTGTCTTGTGAAAGTCAAGGTACCAAATCACCGGGTGTCTTGGTGTTCTGCACCACACGCACACACCTTAGAGACTCGGTGGGCAGCTGGGGACCTGAGCTCTCAGTACAGCAGCTTCTTAACCCCATGCCTGGCATTGCCTCCGGGCTGACAGTTCAGAGGTGTCTGATTTTCTGCACTGGCTGAAAGGGAGAAGTCTCATAAGAGTGGGAATTTATCTTTAAACCTGAGATGTCTTTTCTCTCATGCTCGTCAGTCATTCTCTTCCGTTGATGAGTGAAGTTTGTATTTCTGCCTTTAGATTTTGTAGTGTATAAAGTATTAAAAAGGAACTGATGGGAAAAGGGAATCTTTAAATTTCATTTTAATGAAACTTACTGTTTTTCCCATCTCTTCCCACTACCAATGGCATCTATGGCCTCTTGTAACCTTGTTTACTTCTTATTTTGACAAGTGCTCTATGCTTTGCCAATCAGCTTCTTTCTAACTGTCTGCTTTTTCAGTTCTAATGGGAAGTCAGCCTGCTATGTGGAGATCATTAAATCTGTTCTTTCTACGTTTCTTCTTTCCTCCACCCTCCCATTTCTTTGACGAGAGAACTTTGCAGAAGGCTTTTGCAAAAGCGTCAAAACTTCAACCAATTTATTTACTTGTTTATAAAAATTTAAATAAAAAGAATATGTTATATACAGTAGCTTAAAATTATCTTAGTGATGAAGAAATATATGCAGACATCTCCCCCTCCCAATGTGCTTTCAAGACTCTGCAGTCTGTGAACTTGATGGTTGCCAAGGTGAATGTTTGTCACCTTCTATGTAATTTTTTTCCCCTCTTTGATTTTATATGGTTTTTTGCAGCTGGTAAATTTTTGCATCTTCTCTGTCATAGACATCTTGGGAATCAACATAACCCTTTGATGACTTTCTGCCTGCTCTTTAAAATTCAGAGCTACATGATTTTTTTTTTGCATTAATTGTAATTTCTTAAGTAACTATGAATATTAAGTCCTGTAACAAGCCACCTTTAAGAATAGCTACATTAATTCAAAATTATGTCTTTGTTTACTTGTTAAGTTGTATTTCTTTTTTGCTTCCTTAACTAAAGTCTATTCCTAGTACTTTGAACTCTATAGTAAAATGACATGTACAGGGAAAGGCAAACTTAATTGTCTTAACATAGATTTCTGGGGCTCAACTTTGACGGCTCTGGCATCTCAGCTCGTGTTTACTCCAACATAAGCTGGGAGCCCAAGCTGTCATTTCAGACTGCAGTCCAATATCCCAGGCAGCTTAATAGCTCTACTGAGTGTTCATGTTATTTGAGACGCGTTTAAAACCTGATCTTACATGCACCAGGGAGTCAGTAGGAAACTTAATGAAACTCGAGTGCCCAGAGATGTAGAAGTAAACATATATAGAAGGATATTCAGGAATAGAGTGTTGCAAGTGCACAAGGGAGGTTTTGAGGGTCTGTTAAAGTCTGATTTGTTTGCTCTTCTTGTTTGCTCTTTTCCCATGATTTACTTAAAACATTACCATACCCTACACATGTGCAAGCTGAAAGTGTTCCAAGATAGTACAGTTCAGCTGAAATTTGAATTCTCTGAATTCAAAATCTTTTGTTTTATTATTTTTACATATGCCTTTGTATATCATGGAAAATGTAATCAGCAGACTGGGTTAGTTGAAATGGGATTGTTTGTCAGATGATTCATTTTGGGACAGGTGTCTGCCTCATGAATTTTGGATCTGCTTCTTGAAATATATTTTCCTGATTGATTTGATTGAGACCCACATTTTAAATTCACTTTTTCACATCTAAGTTAAGTATTCCTATCTCTGAAGCTCGTCTGCTCCAGGACATGTGAAGGATTGTGCCTTACCTTTCTCCACTTTTACTTTCATTTCTTACCTTGTTAAAGACAGAACATGTGTTACTGAAGTAAATTTAGGTTTGCATGAAATCTTATTTACCACTGGTAATTTGACAAGCAACACATGATCTGCCTTTCTCACATACCTGAGCTCTTCATGCAATTCACGGATGGCTTTGGCTACTACACAAGGAATGCAACACAAAGTGGAATTAAGTCTTAGTTTTTTTTTCCAGAGAACATTAGAATTCAGTTTCAGCCTATGCTAGCTTTTGCTCTTGAGTTGTCAACACATGTAAAAGCCTTCAAGCCTCCTCACTGAAATTTTTCATAGGCTCAGGCAATATTTACCACAAACCTCTGTGATATGAACATAAATGAATGTAGTGCTTTTTTTTTTTTTGAAACAAATCTATACAGTGAAGAGGGAATTCATTAACAGCTTAGGGTGATTTTTTGTTTGTTTAGGAGTTTGTCTCATGCTTTTGCTTTTCCAACTATAAGAAAGAGTCAGGTACTGGGACAGTGCAGATCAAGCTTCTCGAGACAACATAAACAGAAATGGAGCTTAAACTTGATTTTGTTCTTGTCGTGCTTGTACATCTCCAGCGTGCCTGCAGTGTTCCTGTGGCACTTTCAAGCAAACTTATACTTGTGCCCCTTTTTACCTGTAATGCAAGGGTAAATAGCAGGGATTTGAGATGGTCTTACAATACTTTAGACCTCACATTTCTTACCTCAAAGTTTTGAGGGGAAAAAAAGGATTCAGTGGAGAGGTAGTAGAACTTTCACATGCTACAAATCACTTCTTGGTATCTGGTTACCTGGATCTTTTTTTCTGCTATCTTTTAGTCTACAGAAAGTTAAACAGCAAAGGATTGTTTCTCTCTTCATCACCTAAAGGTCACCTTTCTCATTGCTGTCTGAAGCAGAAAAGAAAATAATGTTTTCTTGGGTTTTTTTCTTTTTTTTCCTTTTTTTCTTTTTCTCTCTTGAAATATTTTTCCTGTTCTTCCAAATTTTGGTTTCTGGGGATAAATGATAAATGAAGAAATCACTGCTAAGTTCTTCTGAAACAGATTAAGATGTGTGTAAAGAACTTTTAAATGTCAGGTTCCTCTCTGTATAAACAGTGCTACACCTCCTAAAAGCCTGTCTCTTCAAATTAGAGAAGGCTGAACACAGATGCTTAGGAGCTATTGTAAAATGTGAAGGTACAGTTTTTTTGGGAAAAGTGACTGTGCTGATCTGGGATAAAGAGCAGTCCAGGTGACTGACCAGGTGAGTGACTTAGTGCCAGGAGAGATGGTGCTGAATTCTTTGTGCCTGACAGTAATCAAGACTCATTGCTAATAGGAAATAATTTCAAACTATGCAAGGAGAGAGCAAAGGGAGAAGCTGGAATGGAAACTTCACAGAACTGATTGACTACAACCAGTCTTTTGCCATCATCCCTTTACAAAGAATGGGTACTTATGTGTGGGAAACAGAGGAGTAGAAAGTTCCACAGGCACTAATGAGTTCAATTTACAGCCCTGGAAAGAGCTTGGGTTGAGGTAATGATAAAGGTATATAAACCTTAAGCAGAAGAATTATAAACCTATGTTTCTATAGTTATAAGTAAGAATATGTATTGGGTGATATGGTGAGGGGTTTTTAAGTATAGTAATGTGATTTTATAGTTTAAGTTCAGTATTTAGATGTTATAATGGAAGTATATGTGTGTACATGAGCTAGCATGTTATTGGTTGAAAACAGATGCAACGCAATAAAAAATACCAAAGGTGATAGGTTATAAAGTCAAAACAAAGCTTCATGTTAATTGCTTATTGGACCAAAGAGTTATAAATTGCCGTGTAACTTTGAAACTCGTGACTATCCTCAGTTATGACGCCTTGTTACTAAATCCACGACCTCTGAGACTGACGCCTTGTTTGATTTTTCAAGTAATAAATTGTGAATAACCGTGATGGTCCCATCTCTTTGGATCAGGCTCTGACACTTAGGAATGCCGGAACCATGACCCCCATGGTGGGAGGCTCAAAGAATTCAGTGCCAACCATTCCCATTCCTGAACAAAAATCTCAGAACAACCCTGTGGTTTCCAGACACGGCATGAGAAACAGCGCAAGATAAACACACAAGTCTGTGTATGTTGCCATCAGTGCTTACAGGCATAAATTAAAATTTCAGCATGAGTTACCAATAGGCTTTTTTTTTCATTTTTAATTGGGAATGTGTTTGGCATTTCTCCAAGTCTGCAGATAAGATTTGTCCTCCTTCCTTTCATTATTTAACCAGTAACATGCTCATGCCAGTCTGTTTCTCAGACTCCTACACAGTACTGAAGTATTTGAGGTACAGCTCTGGAAGAAGACTGTGTGCATGTTTTTCAAATGATCCACTGCAAGTAAAAACGTTAGTCTGATGGGATTCTGAATTTCCAATGTAAAAGGTGAATTCATTGAGCTTAACTGGGGGTGACGTTTGCGTAATCCTCTGAAAATCCTTGTGATTTCAATGCCCAAGAGAAGCCAAAAAAAGAAGAATATTCCTAAAAGTGTAATTTTTGTTCCATCGTTAGCCATGCCTGCAGTTTCTTTCCTGAGCTGTATATTTAGTGTAATTCATTAGAGCTACTCTAGACATTGTTTGCTATGAAACTGTCTTGGCGGAACAGTTCTCCCTCAAACAAGAAGTGAGTAGCTAGGAGCAGGAATGAACTGAGCAAGGAGGGAGATGGTCTAAGGGAACTGAATCTTCTTCCCCATTTACACAGCCTGATGTGGAGCATGTTTTTTTCTGATGAGAAAAGGGAAGAGAAGCTGCTCTTAAAGTGGCTGATGTTCTTCCCTATCAGCATCATAATTGTATCCTGCTCTTGGAGGGAGATGGATACTGGCACTTCCTCATATCCTAATAACCCCCTGACGCTCCTCTAGCCAAATTAGCAAGGATAGTGGATCATATAACACAAAATACAAGCTTTTGGGATATATGCACTCCAATGTAGTGGGTGTTTCAGCTGTTTTCATCACAGGCTTCAGGAATGTACCACACCTTGAATCCTGGCTTAGTCTGAGCAGCTCTGTGGTTTGAAGAGAAAAGCCTAAAATGCTCGTATTTCGTACCCACTAATAACTGTTATTCCCTGCAGCAATTCCAAAGGTGATAATAAGGTAGACAATTCAGAACCATTTAAAATCATAAGTCGTGCCCTAAGTAATAAACCAATTAGGTTTTAATGATAATGTAGGGTTGGGTTCTTTTTTATTATTTTATGGTTTTGAGTCTTCAAAATTAATTCTTGTAATATGTTGAAGCTTTTACCCTTGAGATTGTATATTAAAAATTCCTCTTTATTTTTAATTAAGCATAAGATTTCAGTTAATAGCCCACCTCTTGAAGAAACGTAAGAAGCATTTTCAAATGCCATATGACTTAAAATGAACATGATGATTGGGAAAAAAATCAAGACAAACTACTTGAAGCAAAGTCTAGTCAGCTGCTGGAATTCTAGCTCTATGCTCCAGTAACAATAATAGGAAAGGAAGAGCACCCTAATTACTTTAAAAATGGAATTTGGTTAATTTATGAATATGGTTGGGTTGTGTAAAGTGTCAGTTTGGCTATTTCTTATTCCAGGCATTACTGGATTTACATGGAATAATACAAGAGCATTGTTTATTTTCTGCATAAAATTTGAAAAAGGATTAAAACTCAGCTTAAAAAATATCCATGTATTTTGAAATGAGTAAATGCTGCTCAGTTCCTGCCCTGGTCTTCTGGTGTACTTGCTTATGGGAGGAGGCAGCTAGGATGGAAGTATTCTCTGTCTTGGAGCTGGGGAAGATATTTTTGTCTTTCAGAAGATTTTGAGGACCTGCAAGTTTTTATTATTTACACATCACTGATAACTGGTACATACGAAAGCTTTAAATATGCTTTAAATACCTGAATGCTCAGCTGAGTAGTCTGGAAGGCTAGAAAGTAATTGACCTACTTGTATGAATAAGTTCTTCTCGGAGAGATAGTTGTTGAATTCAGCCCTTTGGGAGGCAGAAGTCACAGACTGAAATTTAATGATGCTCTGAGCATTACTTGTTTTCTTGAGGCTGCAAGACAAATACTCCATATGTTTCCCGGGAAACCCGCTACCAGCAGTGACTGATTCCTGGCTTCAGATGACCCAGCTGCCTAGACACTGTCACCATGCTGAAATGCAAACAGACTGAGCACAAAAAGGCTCCCAACACGTAGGAAGCACTGTAATTCCACAGAGAAAGATTAATCACATAGGTTCTGTATTTCAGGTACCTTACCAAAAAGGAAACAACCCAACAAACAAACCTACACCAAAAGCCCAGTACCTGTACTTTACTCTGTATTCAGCTTGAATCAGAAATAAGTATGCAATCTGAGGACAACAAATCTACTTCTCAAGCTACTGAGTCTTGATAGTTAGAAGTTGTCTCTGATATTTAAGTTAGAAGTTGTCTCTGATATTTAAGTGTCTTCAGCATCTGCACGCCTAAATACATGTATATTGTGTGAAAAACTCCTGTTTTGTTCTTGAGACAGAAAGACCCTTATTTCGGCTGTAGGCTTCAACCTGCCATTAAAAGTAGTCCTTAGATTTCTTCAGTGTGTTATCTGGATCAGTCAGCACTGGCCAGCTCAAGTTCCCAATGAATCCAGAAACCAGAATGGGTGTTTCTAGCATGGGGCTTGAAGATTAACTATCAGGGTGCTTAAAACTTTGGCTTAAAGCTAAGGTGTAAACTAAAGTTTTGTTAGTCGCCTTCCATCTGGTGAAGGAGGGAATGTTGGAGAGACAGCCTTGATGCTGTGCAAGCCTTGATGCTACTGCTCAGCCGTAGCCAAGGCACTGGAGTGTTACTGAGACTTTTATAGCTACCAATAGAAAGCACAGCACTATGAGGGCATGGGGAAAATTAACTCCATCTCAGCCAGACCCAGTACAGTGTAATATGTGTGATTATATTCTAGCAATATCTGTGACTGTGTTCTCATTTTCTATCTTATGCATCACTGAATATTACACTGACATTTAGTAACGAAGGGACAAAAAGTTCAGGAACATAAAAACTATTAGCTAATCTATTCCACATCTGAATCTCACATGGAGCACATACTCCAAATATTTTCAGCAAAGCAAAAAGCCCCTGAATTTCTTGAAATTGAAGAGAAGCACCAATTCTCAATTTTTTCCAGTTTTAACTGATCTAGAATAAATCAATGGAAGCTGAATGAAATTCTCTCTGGATATCCATTTCTGACAACGGCTATTTTGTAGTTTTATGACAGTGGTTAAAGGAATTATATGAACCACTTCTCATAAAAATGTTTATGTTCACACTCTGTCATTGCAAAACTGGAATTTTCATAACAGAAAAAATGTCAAGAATTTGCTTTGAATTTAAAAATTTAAAGTAACCTCCCATTCAGAATAAATTGTGCTTTCATTTTTAAAAATACTTACTTGTCATGCAAGGAGGGAATTTAGCTTGGTCAACTCTTTTGAGGTTTTAACTATTCAGAGAACATTTTCTCTTGCCTTTAAATATTTATTGAAATGCTGAACTTATGAGTTGTTCAGTCTTCACTGAAAATATTTTATTACTATGTAATATTATATTAGACAATACTTATTTTATTAACATATCACCTCTCAGTGGTTGTGTGAAGGTTTAATTAACAAGGTTTTGTTCGTGTTTTTAAAAGTGCATAGATTCCCAGATAAAAGATCATGCATTAATACATTTAATTATTTTTAGGAGCTCCTTTGCTCCCGTGGGAGTGGAGATGAATTACAGTTTAACTCAATATGTTTGATTTTAAAGATAATGTATCCATGCATTTACTTTGCACCTGTTCATTTCTGTATACAGACAACAGTAATTAGGTATAGAACTGTAGTAGCCACTGGTGTTATCTGATTTTTTTTCTCTTGTCATTTAATTTTTCACACATATATGTCAGTGCCCTTGTAAATGCATTAATTGCAGGACTCCATCTTGACTGTAAAGGTTTTTTTTGAGCCTAGGTCTACATTTGTACAAGCAGGAACTTTTCCTGGTTCAATTGCATGGACATGACCTTGCAGTTCCTTTTATAGATGGAATCAAGGTTGATGTTTGCTTAATTTCAGAAATGTATCAAAGAAGGGTTTTTTGCTACATTGCTTGCATACATTTATATAGGTTGATGCAGGAAAAAAATGGGTAGAACTTCCGATTGGACCTTACTTGTTCTTTAATTATTGTGTCTGTTGCTCCTTAGAAAATTATTTATAGTATGCTTGGGACTGTAAACTGGAAAAAATGCGTTACCTTTCTTTCGTACATTCATTAAAGTTTTGCAAATGAGCATCATGTTCACTATTGAACAGGAATTGAAGTTGTCAGAGCAATGCACTTGGGAACTGGTTATGGAAAGTAAGACAATTTTATCTTTAATGAATATTATGCGATCATTGGCTTTGTGGTTCACATGGGACAGAGAAATCACCTTTAGTAGATTACACTGCTAAACCAATTTGCATAATAACATCATATGCATTAAAAATACATTGCCCTTGTGGAGGCAGGGTTCAACTGTTGGAGAGATAAAAATAACTACTACAAACTGGTATTTCCCAGCTACGCAGATCAATAGGGATAACAGAATTCTCTTGGACACCAGCTTTAGTAGATTTCAGCACTAAGCCAATTTCCTGAAGCACATTATGCACTTTGAAAGAGTTTGGATTTTAAATCATACGTGGCCCTCTCAGGATGTGAGTTAAAATATATTTAATTCTATTAAAACTTTTCGTACTAGGTCAGATCACAAGAGGTCATGTAATCCTATGCAAATGGTCATTATGGAGGAAACTTGATCAGTAAACTAATATTCCTAAATATGCAGGTACACTTGGGGCATACATATTCATTATATTAATATTTCTTCTCAGTAGTCAGTTATGACTTGTTTCCAGTGTTTAATTAAGTTATCAGAAAGTAAACTACCACAACCTTGTATCAGACAATTTAAAGACATGTTTCGGTTGATGACCATCCTTCTTAAAGAAGGATGAGCGTTTGTGGATCATTGCTAGGTCTATGCCAAGAGGAATGAGTCCTGGAGTTGATCAAGGACTGGATTAATGAAATTATTTGGAATTCTTTATGTTTTTCTCTACAACATTTAGAAGTTGTATGATTTAGTTCCTCCAAGAATCCTCAAGAACGAAATTAGAAGTGATCTACCTAGTTAGCGGCAGAGGGGCTAGGAGAGCAATCACTTACAGGTGTTTTTTAGGCCAACTGCTGACACTGAAGAAAGGGTTATGAAAATACTCTGTTTTATTCTTCTTTCTACTGAACCAACTCTTAAGAGGACTTTACCCATAAGCATCCCTCCCCTCACTGGCCCCCATCTACCTCACGAGTAGACTTCCATAGCCCATAACAACAGTTTAACATCGAGCCTTATAATGAAAAATTGTGAGTTAGGCTGAAATAACAAATAGGAGTCTGCAGGATTGGGGCTCTGTTACATATCCCCCAAAAAGTTCAGCATGAAGGAATTTAGAAAATTTCAGAAGAATTGCTGACAGATATAGGCTAACACAGGAGCTGCTTGGGGTGTGTTTTATCCATATACAGTTACTGAGTCAGTACTGAGATAGTTGCTTGTTGAAGTCAGGCTGAGAATAAAGTCACTATGGTCCAGGCTTTTTCACAGAGACTGCAAGAGATCACCACACCCAAGGGGAAAATGAAAATGTAATTTCTCAGGCTCTTCTGAAATAAATCTTGTACATCCAACAATAGATTTCAATATGCTTCAAAGGTACCCCTTGGTGTACCTTTGCCAGTCCTGGATGCTTGGGGCCCTACATTGTTACAGACCTGACTTGTTTTGACCAAGTCATACTCAATGTTACAATTTTCTCATTTTCCCCAGGTGAAATGTCTCCTCTGTGGGGTTCCCATCCCTCCAGTATTTTTGTACACATTTACCTTAAATCAATTCAGCAGGCTGTGAATGTGAGTAACTGAGGCAGATTCATTCCAACCTGCCTAAGGAATGGTGAGCACTGGCACAGGGATGCTGTGGAACAGAAAGACCAAACTATCCATTCAGAGCAAAATTACTCAGAGCTAAATTGTATCAGAGACACAGCAATGTTATGTGCACTGGCAGGCAAGCTCTCTTGGACCGTGCTGGGGTGCAAAGGAAAATAACATTCTTTAATGTCACTTAGTATATCAAGACAACATTGCTTATTAATGAAGTTCAGGTCAATTTACTAACCTCTTTAACATGGATCAATGACAGTTAGAAAATAATATCTAAGATGTAACTGTAGCAATATATATTTAAAAGTGAAAAAAACCCACCCTGCAATGAATTGTTTCAAACATGACTTTAATTTAAAAAATCATTTAGTAAAAATAAAAATTGTTAAAAGAGGTGGACAGTTTTTCATGATGAGGAGTCTTTATGCAGTTTTTAAAAAATCATGCCATGTACAAAGCCTTTGTGACTGTTCCCTGTTCACTTGTTTAAAAATTCATAAACTAGAATTTCTTTCTATTTGCTTATCAGGAATCACACTCCATACCTAGAATATTTTATATCTTGCAGCAGAAATGGAAAATAACACACAAAAGCTTGTATTTATAATGAAAAAACCCAAAAAAACAGAGTGGAAAGAGAACTGGCTAGTTTAATTGCATATCAAGGTCAGAAGTAATTTTTTGAGTATGGTCTCACCCAACTATATGACACTACGAATGTGTGTATGTTTGAGTCAGTATTTGCATTTAGTTATCTTTTTTCTTGAGTGGTACCAGAACAGAAAAGCCCTTTATATGTGAAATCTAAGGGAAATATTACTTCAAATTTTTACAGAGTATTTGTTCCTCTGTTTGTTGAAGTACGTGGGTTTGGGGATTTGTCTTCATCAAATTCATCAGCAGTTTTGTTGTTTGGTTTTTTTTCCCATGATGATTGAAAAAGCTAGTCAGCTGTCTTTCCTTCACTATCAATACAAGTGTAATCAAATCTTGAATGCTTTTAGCACTTTTGTACAAGAGAAGGAAAGAATTTTGAATTAAATGTGCAGTCACAGTAAATTCATAATATGATTTTCTACTGCTCATGCCCAGTCTATCTTGCAAAATGCTGTTGTGAAAGAAATGTTATCTGAAGTCAAGCAAATGCATCATATTCTTCAGATTTATCCCAGCTATGAAGTTTGAAACAGTTTGGAGATATTCCTTTGAAACAGTATTCTATCAAACTATTTATACCTGTCCTAGATTTTCTAGCAGTGTTCATGGTACATAAATAAATGACTGGAGTTTGTATGCTAACAAGCTAGAAAGTTAAGTGTTCATTAATCAAAGAAATCTAACACAACTCTTTGTCTTTCAAATCAAAGAAATGAAATGTGAACTCCAGAAAGTAAATTTTAGGAAATGAAAGGCTATACAAAAAGAACAGTGGTGAAAGATTTGTTGTTAGCTTAATGTTGCATTTGAAAGCAGCCTGGTCATACAAAGTGTGATGGATTACTGGACTACTCTCTACTTTAGTATCTTCCTGTTTGATACCTGTGATCTGTGACCAGTGCTGAGCAACTAAGGAGGTTTTTGATTAGATAAAAATCTCTCATACTGTGATATATACCTACAACATTATAGTTTGCAGGGAACCATAAAAGGATTTTTTGTCCTCTTCTGAAATTAGACTTCCCCAGAGTTTTTGTTTGCGTTCAGGCTCTGGAAAACTGCACAATCTTCTGTTGCTTCAGTCAGCTGCTGTGTGATTCTTTTCTTGCAACACCAAAACACTTCACAGCTTATATTATCTTTCCCATTTTTGAAAATGTCAGTAGACAATATTTGGTTAAATATTTTAAATACATTTAAATAAATAAATACTTCAAGGGTGGTTTTTCATAAAGACAGAGACAGATATTGTCTCCCTAACAAGCCTGCCCTAGATTTTCTACCTGCTATATTAGTCCAAAATGTGATTTATGTTATTTTCCTTGAGCTCCCCGACTGATGAGGGGTCTGTGCCAAGACCCATTTTTGCCTCAAAGCTCTGTTAGAGGATTGAGGAAAATAATTGGCTCAAAGACATGGCAAGAAGAATTGAGACATCAGCTGGCAAGCCCATTAAAATGTCAGGCATTATCTCCCCTAAGTGGCAGGAGAAGGTTGAAATGTAACCTTTAATCTGTTAATCATTAATTTCAAAAAATAAGTGCACAATTCTCCCTCTAGCAGGTCCGTGTAGAAGCACACCCACTTGACTGGGCAAACAGTTTTGGTGGAGCACGTATCACCCACATGACATGGTTCTCGGCCAACTCAAGGGTGCTCATGCCACCCTCCAGCCCCTTCAGTCAGCACAGCAAACACTACTACAGCACCGCTCATTCGGACTTACCCAGCATTTCCATCCTGGCTCTGCAGCAGCTGCGTGTGTCTCCATCACATCCCAAATCAGATTGCTGTAGAAAGAACGGTGTCTGAGAGGCATGTTTGTTTCAACAGCAGGGATGAAAATTAATCATTGCATGTGACTCGTGAAAGACTAGAAGGGGTATTTGTGGCAGCTGGAAGTTTAGCAGGATGAAGAAAAGGGGGGGTTGGAAGGAGCAGCACAGGCACAAAGACAGGAATTCTAAACAGGGAGAAAGAGGAAGATTATAAAGGAGATTATAAAGGAGAGAAAGAGAGGAACATGGGAGTGGAGAAAATCCAAGACTAGGTGAACTGAAGATCTAAGAAACTACAGAAAGACAATAAAAATGAGTAGGAAAATACAGCGAAGGAATGTGAAAAGTAAAGTCAGACTTTACTTAGAAAAAGAAAATGGAAGATTCAGGAAATGGAAGATTCAGACTTGGTGAGCCAGCTCCCAACTTTTGGCCACATTACCCCACCACACTAGCACAAGCCTTCTTCCTCCTCACTCCAGTATTTCTATGTTTATTTGCAGTTCTGTTTTCTCCCTCTTCCTTCCCTGCTCCTGAGCCTCTCATCCATGCCCACAGTTTTGAGCCTGCACTGCTTCATTCTGTATTTTGCACTGCACTGTCCCTCTAGCTCCTGGCTCTCATGGGAAGAAGACATTGCTGGTAGACACTGTAATGATGCTATTGCATGGCAGGAGCTGTACGCTTAGAGGGAGATGTTCACCAAAAGGGCTGGGAGAAGATTTCTGGGGACATGGGAGCTGGTGAAGTGCCAGTGTGGTGGGGCTGATTAGGGAGGCGTGTGCAGGTCAGGGGTAGGAGAGATCGGCATGAGGAAATGGTTGGATGCTCTCAGTCATTGTGCCATTGTAGCCAAACGTAGACTGAAGAGGTTATTAATTTAGGGGTGATTTTTAAAGGAAAAAAAAGGGATGGTTAACCTTTTGCCTCCTATGAAAATCTAGTGCTTTGGATACCTAATTCCCTTTGTGTACCTGAAAATTTCTTCCTTTATTTCTCTAGAGAGGGAAATATGGAACCAAACAGCATTTCCTTACCAGTTTCCATGTCTTTGTTTTCTGACAATGTTTGAAGACTGAATGCCCATACTTCCCATATTAGTCAGGTGATAGACTAGCTATCAATACCAAGCTTGGCGTGCTGCGTCTAAGGCACCAGGGAATAATCCCTTTGGCTTGGGGAATAGGAAGCACTTTAAAAGGCAGGGATACACTATCTGATGCAGGAAGATATGACTGTGACCTCTCAGTCACCCAGAGGTTTCTCTGGTTAGACCAAGTGACTAGAATGGCCTCTTGTATTTTCCTGAAACAGATAGTTAAAGCAGCTGTCTGTAACTCTGTAAATACCACAGAATGTGTTCGTATTTCAAGCTCAGGTTGTATTTCTAAAATCTATTGCGTTCTAAATTTGGAATCTGCTTTCAAGCCAAGGAGGTTTACTCTATCCTAAAACCTCGTTATCCCTTCCCTTTCATGGCACCTCTCCTTTAACAATTCTGTTCCTCCATTGTTTCTAGTTTGCACCAGAAAAAGAAACAAACAAAGCAAAAAGGGTGTTTGCCACTATTAAGAGATAAGAGCCACTGTCTTTAACTAATCTAGGAGAATCTGCTCATGATGAGCAGCTGGGACGAGCAGGGGGCAATGAAGATCAATTTATTGCAGTGCCCTGAGACACAGTATTTAAACGCCATTCTCCAGGGCACTGAAGCTTTAATAAACTCCAAACATTGTTAGCAAGCTTGGGAAATTCAGGATCCTGAATGCTAAATAGGAAGGAGGACAAGAAAGCAACAGATGTTAGTGTGTGTAGAAATGTCACATGAAACCTCCAAAGTCTTGACAACTATGGTATTTATCATTGTGTCGATATTGCAAAAATTATACCTGTTGTGCATGCTTGCTTTCACTGTCACTTAGAAAAAGCATTGTTTCACTGGCAAGATTTCGCACTAAACTCTATCCCAACTTTGACACAGTATGCTACGAAAAATATACACTATAATATTTTTCTGGTAACAGTCTATTTTCACAGAAAATATTTGTTATTATATTCTGGTATAGTTCAGCCACATTATGATTGAAATGGGGCAAAAGGTCAACTTTTTTTGTCTGCTATGATTATAATGATGCTGCTGTGTTGTGAATGGTTTTTGGGCAGGTTTCCAAAACTGAAATGATAATTCTGTCCATGTTTGTTTATGTTGTACAAAAAAAGGGGAAACATTTATTAAAAAAAAAAAAAGCCACATAACTATACTATATATGCAAATTCCAGCAAGCAGTGGTTTGCAGGAAGGCAGTGCTCAAAGAAGATTTGCTATATGCATATATGAAATTCAATTGATCATCCTTCTTACATTTCACCTAGTTTCTCAGTGAAATGCATGAAATTATTTCCATTCTGTGGAACACAACAGCCTCTTAATGTAAAAGGTTATAAAAAACACCAGTGTCTTGACCTCCACCCTAATACAACCACTATTTTAGAAAATGAACTCATTTTTGCAGGTTAAATGTGGTCAGATCAAAGGCACTTTGGAACTATTGGTACACTTGCAGTGCTTGTGAGCACTTGTCATGGGCATGTGAGCAAAGTTAGAATAAGAGAGACTAACTCTCCTCAAAAACTTTCTATTTGATAATTTCATCTGGTGAAATATTTTATTCACTGTGTTTTCGTCAACTACCTTTCTGATCTGGAGTCTACATAGAAAAGCACCAAATGACCTGGAGTCTATGAAAACTCTGAAACAGAGAATCAAGCAATTTCTTCCTTCATCCCATTATGTAGCTGGGTTCTTGTGAGTTTGAGGATTGTACATTTGAACCTTATTTCTTGCATTGTTTTCTGGATCAAACAAGTCTAGGCAAGCCCTGCCCATTAGTTCTCTAAAGATTAATCACCAGATTACTTCATTCATTCAAGACTACTCTCAAATATAATTTCCAAATACTGTCTCAGCAGTTCCTTGATTGCTCGCACTTCTCTAGCCGTGTGCCACAAGCACTGAAAAACTTTCTTACTTAGAACAAAGGTTGACAGA
Organism: Rhagologus leucostigma; assembly: GCA_013397725.1. Classification (NCBI taxonomy): domain Eukaryota; kingdom Metazoa; phylum Chordata; class Aves; order Passeriformes; genus Rhagologus; species Rhagologus leucostigma. The sequence goes on from VZTD01001028.1 coordinate 862,686, forward strand.
ACATTTCTAAGAGATTTGTGATGCAGGAATTAGACATATAGGTGTAGAAATGGGGTACATTAGGCTCATAAATCAGACAATAAATATTATTTTTTAAATTAAATTACAATTTAATTATTCTATTTTGTAGGGATTAGGATTGGAACAATCTTAATCCCTACAAAATGAGTGATAATCAGTGTCTGCTAAGGTCTACTCATCATTTGATTTGTCATGAAATTTCATGACAAAGAAAGTATTATAGTACTCCATCATTCCGTGCAACATATGCTACAAAGACTTATTGCTTTGGTTGCTGCCCTTTCTGTATGTGACTCACAATTCTTGCAAATAATGGTTCAGAGCCTGCCCTCACCACTTTTCCAGAGGAAATCCAAGGGTATGAGAAGGCACAAAAGGTCCTAGCTGCTGATTCTAGACTTACTTGATAGCTGGGAGTTCTTATAAATCTTTGTTATTTTAACTTTCATTAGTCAAAACAAAAGAGTAAGACCCATAGTCCAGCCAGCACTGTAGCCTCTCCATATCAGTGCTAGTACAAGATACTACTTAGGACAGCATGTGTGACTGGCCACAGACTGTGGCAGGCTTTACCTGCACCTTCCCAGCCAAGGTTTTCATACCAAACCAAATATGAGTCTCTTGCTGGGATTTTTTTCTCTTCTTTTAATCAAAGTAGCATGTTCTTACATGCACATTTGACTGATACTTGGCTGTTAAGGAGAAAAATTCCTAGGAATTTTAATAAAATTTTAGCACTGAATTCTTCTACTATAATGGAATCAAAATAAGAACCTGGCTAAAATTCTGTGACTGGTTGACTCATGCGGTTAGGAATGCTAAAAAAGCTCTAGAAAGTATTCTGTCCAGAGAACTGGCATTGACTTTAATAGGACTCCCATGCAAATTGGATTAAATGATCAGACCTCTAACAGCTATTTCCAGAGTAGGCCACAGTTGATTTGAAAAGCAAACCACAGACAGTGCTTCTGAAATACCCATACTTCACACTTTTCAGGTGTAGCAAGAGGAGAAAATATAGGTGGAAAAGCAAACATATAAACACTGATTTTATTTTTAATTGAGAAAGATTTTAATTTGTTAGGTTTTTTTACCCATTTTTGTTTGTTTGTTTATAGCTGCAGACATATACTAAAGACTCACTTTACGCATGGTCACAACGTGAATACAGAGTTTTAGGGTTTATTATATGCCTAATCATCCATTAATTCAAGCAGTCCATGAAGTTGAAGCACAAATATGCTTTCTTACTGTCTTGTTCCCTGCTGCCATGACCCTGCAGGAGGCAGGATCACTGTTCTGCTTTCCCTGGGTGCACCAGTAGACTCGCTCTAGTCTGACAAAATAGATACACTCCCTAAACTGGAGTAGCAACAGCACCATCATTTTTCTGTATGTTCAGGCATCCTGTTGAACATTTGTTTCTGCCTCTCTCACTTGGTGGGCAAGGCAGGTCTGGATCCCCTACTGGGCTTTGTTAGTGCACAAAATTATGTTCTTAGGAAGATAAAACTTCTTATTTTCAGAAAGTGGCCATGTCTATCCCAGTGAAATCAGTTACTGAAATACGTTGTTCACTACTGATCATAGCAAATGTGGATTTGATCTTGAGCACACATCAAAACTTCTTCTCCCTCTGAGATGCATTTGGTTTTGTATCTCACAAGTCTTAAATTTCTGTATTAAAAACTCAGTCACCAGATACAGTTGTCATTGCCTGTTTTAGTGAACCTTGTGCTGCCCTAAATGGCAAGTCTCTTTTAAGATTTCTCTGTTATGCATAATGCACTGTAGAGATCTTAAGTCTACATTAAACTACATTAAACAACCAGTTGTCTGGCTAACAAAAAGAGCTCAAAACCACCATAGTAATTACATAAGTAAAACATAGTGAAGCAGTTAAGCACTCAAAACAGCTTAAGATACAAAATATAGAAAATATGCAGTTTGGGAAAGTTAATGAGGAAAAAAGGAAAAAAAATAGATATCTCACTTTCAATATACTGCTGTCCTGGTGAGCAAGAACGATGAGACCATGACCATAAACACCTTAATTACTCCCCAAGTACATATTATGGTGTTGACCTGCATCCATACTCTCATAGGAATACAATGGTATATTTCTGTCTCTTGGGGAGACACAGTTTTGTTTCTTGTAGATGGGTTGCCATAGCTACACACAATTAATGAAGTTTTCTGAAGATGGGCAGTCTTACCCATGCACACTGTAAAGGGAAACAAAACCTTGTTTCTGCCTTTAGTCCCCCTGGCCCATGCACTTTCCCACTGCTTAAGAACACTGCCCCGTTTTGTTCTGTACTGCATTCGTTGCTGTGAGGGAAGACATACAGCTATGACTCATGGAATCTCTTTCCAAACAGAACAGTAGATAAAAAGTAACATGCACAATAAAGCCATTATTCTTCAAACATATAATAACAATAGTAAAACTCACAGTTATTTTGCTCGCTGCCTCCCCCCCTCCAGTTCTCTGGGGTCTCCAGGCTACTGGAAGGACCCATAGGTCTGCAGTTTCAGCAATGGCCTTTCTCCTAATATGACCTATCTGGGCAGAGTGGGGTAGCTTCCCTCACAGCATCCTGAAATGGGAGAGAAATGACCATGCTTGTCAGCACTGCCAATGATGCAACTTCTTGGGCAAGATAATTTCAGTGAATAAGGATGGGCACTTCTGTCCTGTAGTCTTCTGCAGTGGGGTAAAAGTTTATCCAAACAAGGTGTCTCAACTGAAACTGCAAGATCCTTGAGCTTCATTTTGTGCTTCATTGACTGGGAAGTGAAAAGACTTCCCCTTGCTAAATAGTGTTTTGCTGCCAAACTTCTGCAGTTCCCTTGGACAATACAAGGCAGGAGAGAGAAGCCAAGGCAGCATTTCATGCACTCTTTCACATCATTTAACATCCCTCAGGCACGTGCATCAGCCCCCTGTACATGGGCACTTACAATGGAGCAAGGGAGTTGCCAGGGTTACCACAACCTGTCAAAAAAACTGGAAAACAGAAAAGAGCCACACTGCCCAGCGTAATTCCTGTCAAGTGTGTTGCCTCACATGCTGCCTTAAGCTGCTCTAGAAGAAAAGGCAAGTCTTGGACAGGCATGCAAGGAGAGCTGTGTTGTAGCTAACAGCTTAGTGTAGGAGGCTACTGATCTGCAGGTTGGAAAGACACCAAATACCCATCCCTGCAAGTGAGATCACAGCTATTGGATACCTAAATAGAACTGCCTCAGCTAGAGAAATAATAAAAAAAAAAAAGGGCTAAACAATAACCACATTAAAGTCCACAAATCAATAACTGGAAAATTTAGCATTGCAATCTCCTTTTTTTTTTCTTAATACTTTTTTATTTTCTTGAACAGCATTAAAATGCCTTTCTTATATTATTTAATATCAAACCATAATTGCATTTGCTGTACTTTGGCTGCATTGCAAGGTTAATATAGAGATGTACTCTATAGACAGGCAGTCAAAAAGACAATCAGTCTTCATAAAAAGAATACTTTCTTTATTCATCACTGCCACTGCATCACATTTGAGTAGGGGAAAGACATCTTAATTCTTTCACGGCAACAATGCCCTGATACAGACTTCAGAAATGCAGGGATAAAGTAGCAAAGAAATTGTCAGCTACTAGCAGTTAACAAAATCTCCAACCCAATCCAAACTGCTGAATCACCAGTTATCTCTGTAAAGCACTGTCTTAGACCAGTAAATGCAGTTCTCTCCACTGACTTTAAGGAGACCTCAGTGACTACCTTGCAAGCCTACATGACAGCCATCTAAACCCAGGTAACTTGAATCCCGTGCTGAGACTTTATAAGAAGAGTAAAATCTAACTGATAAGGTAATTTGTTATCTGCCAGTCCATGACACCATCTTATTTCCTTACCTTACAGAAAATAAAATAAGGTTTCTGTTCTAAACATAAATTTTTGTCCCTCACAAAAGTTCAAATTATTTGGTTTTCAGGACTCAGAGGGAACAAGGCTAAGAATTGGTTAGTAGCTTTGTATTTCCTTGATATATTTTTCCTTCTTTAGGAATCTTAAACCTTTCCTTCTTCCCTGTGCTATCCTAAACTAAACTAAATACAGATTTTCTTTTTCCACCTCTTTCTGGCACAGACGTAAAGTAAATATTTGTATCATTCACTACAGATGTCTGATTAACTGACAGAAAAGAAGATATCAATATCTGATCTTTTCTTAAATTAAGGATATCCAAGAGTGACACTGAAATCTCCTTTTATTTCTAAGGCTTCACAAAAGAACTTTCCCTCTCAGCACTAACTGATCGTGACTAGTATAATATTTTTCTTTATGTTTCTCCAAGCAGCAGTTAGCATGATAGATGAACACAGGAAACAGGAGAGAAAACGATGCTCTCAGGAAATCTGGTGAACAATACAATTGCTCCATGCCTGCAGGAAAAGAAAGTCTATGAAGTTCCTTTTCTATTGCATGTGTATTTACTGGCAGCAGATTCTGTGGCTTTATTTTATCTTTATTTTTCATTTTGAACTTGGGAATATTTGAAGCTTGGAATGTGACTCAGAGAGAACACTGCACAAAATACAGAGGCATGCAAAACTTCCTGCGTCTGAAGTTCCCCAAAGATCTTTGTCAGAGGCCTCTATCTGGCTAAAAAGCAGAAGAAACCATATCCATTGAAGATCAAACTGGTCACAGACTGGTAGATTTTCAAAGGGTGTTGATATATGTCTACCCTGCAAGATAATGTGTGAGATAGGTTCCTGAGATGGTGTAGCAGAGGTATTTCTGAAAGCCCAGCCAGTATCTCTGAACAGAGCTGTGCAGCACTGTCGTGTGTGTATATGAATTCTCTGGATTAAGATCACATGTGCTCGACATAGTTCAGCAGGCTGTCACCCACGTTGAACCTTAAGTCTTTCAGTAGGAAACAGCAGCTCAGGTACCATAGTTTAATCTTTCACATCAAGCAAGAGATGTTGATGCTTGTTGTACACATTCTGAATGATCCTACAGTAAACCTGAATGATAGTCTGTCTGAGTATCTCACAGTTGTTACCATCATGGTTCTCATTTACTGCCCAAATATGAGTTTATTTAATTTCATTTTCATTTTACTGAATTTATTTTTTGCATTTCATTCATTGTTTGCTTGCTTGTGTAAGGTTGCCTTTTTCTTTTCTGTTTTCATGACCCATTTTCTGATACCCTCCTGAGCCCTTCAGTCATCCTTGAGATGCACTGACTTAGAGCACTGTAAAGATAATTTATTGATATGATGTTCCTTATGATGTTTTAAAAAATGGCTACCAGATTTTTTATTGAAGATACACAAGGTACTGAGCCCTCTCTTTTGTTCTGCATTTGTATCATGTCCTGATCTCAGAGCATTTTGGTGTTAATCAGTGATTCTATGGTTCTGTGAGTCTTTCTCAAAGCAAATATAACACACTCTTCTCACTGTGTTACTTTCCATTTTCCTACAAAGTAGCTACAGGAGCAGAGCAGTTAAAAAGCTTCATGTAGCATATTTTGGATTAAAAGAATAATTAGAAATATATCAAAGAGGAAAAAAATTTCCGTGGCATTGCTGGGAGTATTAAACTGCCACCATTTCCAAGTGGTTAGATAGGTTCCTGATATGGTTTTTGCTTATCTTTGCTATGGTTTTTGCTCACACTTTCTCAGACATGTCTCAGGGAGTTGTAAAAATCCAGGAACCATTCCACAAAGACTTGATGGATGAAGCCGTCTGGTTTTAGAAAGCTGAGTTTGATAGTATGGAACTGTGACAGTCTCTGCCTCATATTGGTGCCAGACATGTGACTCAGGTACACTTATTTACCAACAGAGACATAGTCACTGTGTGTGGAGGAGAAAAAGATATGTGGGTTTTAATTTTCCCTACAGTGGTTTGAATGTGGTAATGCCTCTTCCAGGTCATAGGTATGGTGTTGTTTGGTATTCTTGACTAATGGTACCTAGTAGAAGAGAAATTTACTGTATAAACTTCTGACAAAGCTCGCCAGGCAGCTTGCCAAGGAGGAGAAAAAGAGAGGTTCAGAAGGTTCAAGACACAATTATGCTGTTTCTGCTTTGGAAGCATAATGATGGGAAACTATCAAATGTATGCCATGTGAGTATCAGCATCTTAGGCTGTTTGAAAGAAGAATATACTTTCACCAATATTTTTTTTCCCTCTTTCTAAAAGCAAACTGGACTCTAAGTCTGGCATTTTAATAAAATCACAGAACTTAACTATACATGGCAGTTTTGAATTGGGAGGGGGTTGTCCGTAGATAGTAGAGGAAATGTTCCGTCAAAAGAGAGCCACCTTTATCTTTAGCAATTCATTTACCATTGGAAAAAGCAGATGGATTCTCCCAGCCAAGGGGTTGCTCCCAAACAAAACATGGGTGGTGTTTTGTCTCGAAAGACTTCCATGTGATTATTTGGCTCAAAGTATATTACTCATGTACATGTTCAACTGAACACTTTAAATTTTAGTCAATCTAAGCCACACCTGAATTTGTGGGCTGTTGCAAAACAATGTGATATAAGCTAGGGTTTTGGCACAGAATTTGATGAAGCTTTCTACAGAGAGCCTGGATGGAACTTTGGGTAACAGAAGGAGCTACTTCATTGTCTTCACCCTCTTGATACCATAATTCACACGCAAACAAGGAAATATGTATAATACTGAAGACAGAAATAATATCACATTTAATATAGAGAAGGAGAGAGGAGGATGAACGTCCCTGAAAACACATTTAAATTTCTTCTTTAAATAAGTAATAATGCATGTGAAAAGTCTTGCTGAAAAAATAGGGTGTATATGGAAAAGAAACAAGAATTGTGGCTTTTGAAAGATACACCTAGGTGTGAATTTTATAAATCACCCTCTTGTGATACACTGGTTTGTGCAGGAAAGGATCTGCTATTGTATTTTATTTAGCTTTTTCAGTTGCTACTGTAGGCACTTGCTTTTATATTTTTTAGATTCTTTGTGGAAAAAATAAATTAACAAATTATAAAACCAGAAAAAGCTATTAGCTTGAAGGAGAGTTCTAAAACTCTCAAGATAAAATAAATAGTAAAAATGCCTTTTAGTTTTAAGAAATCCAGTGACAAAACCTATTCCACTTTTCACACACTTTTCAAACATTAGCAAAACTGAAATTATCCTGAAATTTGACAAATGCAAAAATAAAAAAAAGATACGATTAATTGTCTGTGTACTTAATTGACCAGCCTCAATTTTGTACATAATCTTTTTCATGGGGATTTTGACGATCTATGTCAATTGGCTCCTGGATTTAAGGATTATGATATATGCTGACTCATGTATGTCTACATTTTTTTTATGCAGGCTTGAAAGGCTGATTCTGAAACAAATCATGAATTAGCCTACAATTTACCTGTTTATTATCTCATAAAACCAGTAAATATTCATTTATGAAGCGTACAAGAAAATCAAATATTGCTGGTTCTAAACCTTAGTCTCTTAGGACTCTTTCAGACACAAAACCTTCTTTTTTATGGGGGTACCAATTTTTATTTCTTTGCACAAAATAAATGACTTTAGAGGAAAAATGATGGGAAAATTAAGAGGAGGATAATCAGAACCTGGGTGTTCGTCTAATTTCTTGGGAATTAGGTGGTTTCTCGGAAATATTTGCACCTGTGATTGCTTCAGGAATGTGTCTGCCTATTTGCATTAAGAAAAAATAAATAAAAAGCTAGATTTAAGTTATGTTTACTTTAATAACTACAGGAGCATATACTGAGGTCCAGGAACTATGGAAAAATCATGTAATAAATCCCACACAGTGGGGAAAAAGGCCACTGGCTCTTGAAAAACTGAAGCCTTTTCACTGCATGAACACTTAAAGACAATTTTCAAGTGATAGACAACAAGGCTGAAGCCTGAAGTGTTTTTTTGAAAGTGCCTGCAAATGTTTATTCATGCTGCTGTTCACTCTCCACAGCTATGCAGGGAAAGCAACTTATGCATATGCAAATAGCACTGAACTCTGCATTTGTATGTGAAATTACCTGATTGACATTTCAAATCACTGTGTCTTGTGCAGTTACAACAGTTATTCAATTGCCTCTGTTTAAAAATTCAGCCTTAAGGCACAATTTTCATGAAAATAAGAGTATATCCAAACGTCCTCTGTCAAACTTTGTTTTCTTCAAGATTCTTTGCAATACTCTATGTGCTACTTGATTGAGATTGTCCCTATAGAGAAGTAATTGTATTACAGTTGTAAGGCATGCATTTCTTTCGATGTAGGAGCCCTTTACTATGAAAGACATTAAACATAAATGACAGTATAATTCAGCCTTGGTTGCAATAAATTATTCATTTTTTTCTTGATTACCTGGATTCAAACAATTGAAGAACTTTCCCTCTTCCAGCAGAAGCCTCTGCTGTTTCCCAGCCTTCTTGGCACAGTTTCTTGGTCTTAACCATATAATAAAAAAACAGTTAATTTCTCTACAGAGTGAAAATGATGCTGCCCGTTCATGTCTTTTTCTGGTCAGTTTATGATATGCAGAGTTCAGAGTACATTTCATCTGGGGTGTCACAAATTTAAGCTTAGGTGCCCTAACTCAGTGGACAGCTTTGGCTCTGTGAGGGTGCCTGCACTCAGGTGGAAAGTTTGTTTCCTCATGTAAAAGCAGCTGCAGTTTGCAAGATACCCTACCCTAGATGCCTCCCTGCAGGCAACTGAATCAAGTTTATCCACAGTAAAGACAATGAAATCTGTGAAAGGACTTAGATGAACCAAAATGGTGCTTAGTTTCTCTGAGTGAGCAGTCATTTTTCTAGATGTCATGGCTATATTGACCAGATCTTCAGGGACTGTAGTGGTAATTTAAGCATCCTACACACCTCTAAGTAAGGAAAAGTAGGTTTCTTCCTCTAATAGCTGAAACCCACCCCCAATGCCTTTGCAAAAAGTCTCTAAAATAAGCTGTCAGCTAAGAAATGCAGACAAAGAAATGCATCTCAGTGACTGTCCACATTGGTGGTTTCCTTTTCTTAGCTGTATTCCTGCTATCCGTCTTGTAGCTCAACAAGCTTCAGCAGTCAAAAACAAAGGCTAAAGTGAGCATTGATGTGCTTGACACTGTGTATTATGTATACCCATTCTCAGTCTTTCATAGAAATAAAGGATGACTTTTATCTTAGTGCTGTTGTATTATTTTTGGCTACAGCCCAGCTGAAGCATGATCCAAAGAGAAGCAATGGCCCAAGTTCCTCATATCCAGCTTTTTCCTTAGTCATTGAAAGTGAATTAGAAAGAGCATTCAAACTACTCCTAGAGACATTGTCACAGAAATATCTCTTATTCAGCCTAATTGTTCAGTGAGTTATTGTTGTTACTATTGTCAATAATTTTATGCAAAATAAACACAGATGTCAAAGTACAGTAAGAAGGTAAACAAGCTTTATTATTGAATGAGTAATTTAAAAATATTTATTTAATGATTTTCACCTTTCTTTCTTCAGTTTATCAGTAAAGAAGTTTGCAAAATCCTGTAGCTTACAAGTTATTTTATCATCTTCACAACCAAACACTCACATATACAGCTTTCCTTTCATTAATTAGAGGAGTCCAGGAAGATTATGCCTATTTTTTGGAGGTCTTGCTCCAACAACTTGATCCTCAAATATTAAGCCACAAGCCTCAGTGAGGACTTATTGTACACGTGCAAAACTTGCGGCAGCAGTCATAGCTTCTCAACTTTTCATTCATACTGTGTTGTATCAAAATTATTTCCTGGAAGATGTCAGGGGCATTTTGATTTTTCAAAGCATCTGCTGACCAAACTCCTTACTTAGGGGACTTGAGCAGGAAGAACATATTCTAGAATGAGACTCAAAACCAGCAGTGTTTTTAATAAGCAACTTTCCTTCAGTAGAAAAGGATTAGGGAATACAGGAACTGAAGGCAAATAATTATCTATGAGATGCCAAACAGTAATCAGTAATTGGTGGCAAGGTAAGATTGAGTACAGACTTATATAAACTAAAAGTGTTCTCAAGCTTACCTCTCTGTATGCTAATTGGTCTTCTATTATATAATGTTAGCTAGAGATCAGCATTAAGCTGAAGGCCACACACAAGCTAATTCAATCAGCAGAAGTCCTTCTTAGGATGTCACAGAACTGCCACTGATGCCTTTCCCTGGGCTTAGAATTAAAAGCCAAACACAGTTAGAGGGAAAAAGGATCCCCTGGTGCACCACATCCAGGCAGAAAGCACCCCCGAATGCACACCAAAAGTGCGCACCCAATAGATGCACACCAGGATGCACCCCCCGAGATGCACACACACGATAATTTGCGTATACAGTTATAGACCTTGCACATTAGCATATCTATCAGATTCCCCAATGAGAGGCTCAAGAGAAGCCCCCGTCCTGAGGAACCTTCCCCCTGGATGGGCCTATCTTGGTTTACAGAATGTGTTCTGGAGAGGACCTTGGTGTCTGGGGCTTTCTGATCCAACTTGGAGGTTTTCAAGCTGTTTGGTCTCCTGGCTTAACGGAGCTTTGGGTCTAAGCTAGTTATCAGACTTGGGGAATTACAAGTATTTTGCCTAAAAGCACTAAGGATACCTAAAAGCTGTGTAAAAGGGTATGTGGAAGGGTATATGAGAGGGGTAAATGAAAAAGCAAAAAATCATCATGGCATCACCATGATCACATCTATCACTGGTTCCTATACCTCAGTCCAACTAACTTTAGCTGGTTTTGGATTGGAGATCATTGTTCCTTCTGGTATGTTTATGGGGGTTTTATTATTATAATATTTGTAGTGTTGGTATAGTTCAGACTTCCTTGCCAATGCTATTAAAAAATATCTTTCTAGATTTATTAATGGAATGCTACAAAATTTGTCTCTTCTGGGACGTCTGTGTTCCTAGCTTTCTACAGGTTTTTCCCTTGTTGCAGATTATATATCATCTTCAGGCTTTTAAACAATCCCATGTCTTGCGTGTTATGCTGGAATACACTGCAGACTGCCATCTGAAAAATACCAGTGGGATCATATGAATGGACTTATTTTTGTTGTCTACCTGTTGGGGAGATTTTTCTGCTGGTGAATCCTAAGTTAGGGACAGTGCAGTTGTGCTGCCTTAAATATAACACTTGGAACTCGACACATTTCAAAGGAAAGGAAGATTTCCAGTTATTTCAAAATATTCTATTACCTTGGAGTGTAAATAAATTGAGTATTTAGCAGAATAAGGAATAGATGTGACTCTCATAATAATCCATTATTAGTTAAAAAGTTGCTATTTGTTAAACAAGCATTCCTAGGAAATTGTAGATATTGACTTAATCAATGTGCATATTCATATAAGAGTTGCACAAAATACCATTGTTAAATAGTGTTGAAAAGTGAGAATTTGCCTCTGCATCTAGGAGAGATCAGTCAGTACACTATTGTAACAAGGCAGGTTAAAATTTGTACCGTCAGAGTGTTTTGTTAAAGTCTTTATTTAAAGAATATTCCTTCTTTTGATGTTCTTGCTCATCTTCCTGTTCTTGCACTTATCTTTTGTCATAAGAACAAGACATCTGAATTTCAATGCCCAACACGGGCTTGTGAGATATCATAGCATAACTAAGCTGTGCTGCTTTCACCTTTTCAAAATTCAGTAATTTGAGTGTCTGAGGCTGTGGTTCTTTCTGGCAGCTGCCGACTTTGCAAGAACAGAGGAGATCAGTCAATCAAAGTCTAGAATACGTAAAGGTCAAAGGAGTCAATGCATTGCTGTCCTTCACAGGCTGTGTGAGGTTCTAAAAACCCATTCATGTCACATGAAAGGGAGAAAATACCTGTGTAGCTCAATCACACAACATGGAACATAACAGAAATAGGAAATAGCACCAGCATAGCCATTTACATTTTGCTTTTACCTTGGCAATATTATCCCCCTCAAAGGCTCTAACAGATAACTGGACAGATAAGCGATGTTTCTGGTAATCATAAAAATGGGTTGGTATCCAGTTATGAAAGTTTTTTCTTGTTTCCTGTTGTTTCAATTGAGTTTGACTATTGCCTTTAAAAATACAGCTTCAGGCTTGAAGCTGTACAGATGCTACACTGACAAGGATCAGGCTAGTATCTGTACTTACCAAGTTTCACAGTGATGGGAAACATTTTAAAGTGCAGTGCTTATTAAGGCTATTCATATTTTCCTTGTCTAACACCTTTTCCTTAAAAAACCAAAAAATCTTTCATTTTCTCACTCCAGTTTTGGTTTAGCAGTATTGTCAAATATTCTAGAAGTCTTAAGTCATCTCATACAGAGAGCTTGTAAGACCTGATCATCTTCTCCAGCACACTTGACTTCCGTCAGTTGAAACCTCCTGGGTACAAAAATACATTGTCACTATTGATGAGGAAAAATAAAAGCAGGAGCCTTAAATATGGACTTTTGGTGACAAGGGAAAACTTCACAACCTTTCTGCTGCCTTCTCCAGACCCTAGTTGGTTCTAAACTCCAGGTATTTAAAATCACCCACAGATGGGGCAATGTCATCAACTTTGCCCCTAGGACAGATGATTTAAAAGTGGGAGGAGTGGCTGGTAGACCAGAAAGCTGTACTGCCATTCAGTGAGAGATGTCCTGGATAGGGAACTGGGCAAAAAGGAACCTAATGAAGTTCAACAAAGGCAAGTGTAAGGTCCTGGCCTCAGAGAGGTATAACCCAATGCACTGGTACAGGTTAGGGGTTGACCTGCTGGAAAGCAGCTCTACAGAGGCGTTGGACTAGTTGATCTCCAGACATCCATTCCAACCCCAATCATTCTGTGATTCTGTGAATCTGTGATACCTTTTTTACACCTATTGGAAAGGGAGATTTGTCTCTATGCAAAAGGGAGCCTGCCCACACTGAAGAAAGTTAGCAGACTGTGTAAAGGGTGCTGAAAGTACCATTATCAGAGTCAAAGGACTGGGTAAATCAAAATAAAAGGCACTAAGTATTACCTACTACGCACAGAGGAGAAGGAATTATTTCAAGGTGTTATACAAATTACAAATGATTGCCCTGAATAATTTTTCCATGGAGCCATGGCAGTATTACCTTCTCTGCTCTCAGTCTATTATATTTTTAATTCTGAGCTCATGTTCAGGGTCTCTTCAGATGGCAAAGCACCTGCTGCCTGACTACATCATAAATGAAGCACCTCATCTTAAAACAAGCTGAGCTCATTTGATGAGATTTCCTAGGCAAATGCAATGAGGCTTTCATTGTAATATCTTCTGAAGTTTAATTTTCATCAGCTACCTTTATTTAGTGGCATTTAGTGGAATCTGAGATTGGCATTTATAAGACTGCAGCTTTTGAAAAATAATCATTATGGTTGCTTGTCCTCACACTTGCACACCAAAGTGCACACAAGTGCTTTAGGAGCAAAATCTATTCACGTTTTTTGAGATAGAGTCATCACGTTAATGAGCGTAATGGGGGTTTGGGGGTACTTTTTTTCTGAATTAGAAACTTTTGTCATCTGCATGGTGGATATGTGGGATATACTGTTGAATTATTCAAGGGCTTATTGGATCTTGTATTGGCTTTTGCCATAAACAAGTTATTTTAACATAGGTAGACATGAGGCTTCTACTGAAATGTACGTGATTTTACATGGATAACCATTAACATTATTTTATACAAGACTCAAGAAAATAGTCCATAAGTTTAAACCTGAAAACAAAACCTTTAAATAGAGCTAGGAGATCCTTTTCATGCAGTCATCCTACTATATACTTAGTAGCCACTGTCGTAACTGGGACAGTGAAGTAGGTGAATGATTGCTTTGCTCTATAACGAAAAATTTATATTATTTTTCCATTTTGAAACTGCTGTGCAGGTCAATCTTTAGAAAAAAGTAAAGCTGACGTAATATCTTCAGTCTTACAGCCACTGCTAACAATGGTGTGGTTCTCATAATATTGCTATTCTCATAATAACAATCACACTTATTAGAGTGATAACATCTATTTCTAGAATTATAGATAAAAACTGGGTTGGAAAGGACCTCTGGAGCTGATTTATTCCAGTACTCTACTCAAAGGATGCCTAAATTTAGGTGAGGCTGTTCAGAGTCATAACAACTTTTGAAAACTACAAGTGGGCATTACAGGTTGAGGGACTGATGATATTTTTCACTGACATCATTTGCCCCTCAGATAACTTGCATTTCTAGAATCATTAAATCATAGAATGGTTTGGGTTGGAAGGGACCTGCAAGATCACCTAGTTCCAAATCCCCTGCCATGATCAGGAGCACTGGACCAGGTTGCTCAGTGCCCCGTCCATTCTGACCTTAAACAATTCCACTGATGGGATATCCACAGCTTATCTGGGCAACCTGTTCCAGTATCTCACCAGCCTCACAGTCAAAAATTTCTTCCTAGTATCTAATCTAAACCTACCCTCTTTCAGTTTAAAGCCATTCCTTCTTATCACTACACGCCCTTGTTAAAAAGTCCCCCTCCAGTTCTCTTGCAAGGGCCCCTTTAGGTACCGGAAGGCTGCTCCAAGGTCTCCCCCAAGCCTTCTCTTCTCCAGGCTGAACAACCCCAACTCTTAGTCTGTCTTCATAGGAGAGGTGCTCCAGCCTCATGGCAAAAGGTCTTCCTTCAGAAGTACTGCTCTCTTGAAGATAAGTGCTCAAGTAGCTCTTGTGTATGTTAATCAATAGAAAATCAGAGGAACAAGCTGAGGAGTTCAGAGGTAGATACGTGTCAAAAGATCCCAAGGAAGAAGGTACGGATAAGGGGAGGGACAGGCAGAACAAATGAGGAAGCTATCAGGGAACAAAAGAATGACTAAAATTTTCCCTCTATTTTCTGCATGTCCCTATAATTTGCACTGTTGCTGAATCACTAGATTTTTTATATGGGCCGACTTCTGGAGATATATATCAAAATATAGTTTTCTGAATAATCAAGGCAGACCTTTGTCTATTGAACTGTGCTACATGCTTAGGCTATATAAAAATGACTGAGGTCAAGAACACCTCTCCCCTCAGTTCCCATCCCCATATCCTTTCCCATTCTCTCTTTCAGTTTGAGTTTACACAGCACAGTGACTCTGGGAGTTACTGAAGTGAGTTGTGATCCCCACTGAAGAAGAAGAAGTAAAAAAGGGGTGTGTGTGTGATTTGGAGAGAGAGGCTTGTGGTCTGCCAGCACAGGGAGCAGCTGCCACCGCTGTAGCTCATGGAGGGAGAAGGGGTGTAGTGACTGCAGCAAAGAAAGGAGACTGTCACACATAAAACCTGCCTGTCCAGAGTACGGAGTTGGGAACCATGACCATGAAGGACAGCATCCCTGGAACCAGAGATGTTAAAAGCTTTAATAGAAACATTTAAATGTCCCCTTGAAGAAAAAACAATTTGAAACTGAGAGGGAAAGAGCTGGTACAGTATTTCAGACAGGAGTCACATGAGATTGCACATGGGAGGAAAGAATTATTATCATTTGGTTAAGCAAATTCTGGGAGCTGACCCTAGCTGAACTTCTGAGTGCTTCCATGTTTGACCATCATTTGATCACTCTATATAAATAATCTTATTTGAATTTATAAAAGGCAGAAAATTCAGTCTGCAACTCCATCCTTAACAGCCGTCTCCTGCTGAGTCTTTTTATTTCCTCCCACATGGTACTTTGGATCAAAATGCTTTGGAAAAGATGAGCAATAATATCTGGGCAGGCTGATAAAGAAAGAGATGCCTGTTCCCAAAGTGACAATCAAGACTGTACGTTTTTGTTCAAACAAAAGACATATTGGCTACTGTGAGACTCAGGAAGGCTCTTAATGGTCTGCAGGGGCTTTTGATGACTGTATAAACATGAAAAAAAGCAGTGACTTTGTTTGGTGAGCTAGAAATAATGCAACAGTACAGACGAATTATGTTGCTTTGGCTGTAAGAGGAGCAGAGGGGGTCTTGCTAAGGAAAAATAAAATCAAAAGTCTTCCGGACTGGATTTTGCTAAGCTGAAGCAATAATATTATTTCAAGGCAGGTAGAAAACAAGTTTATATGCCACTTTTGCTACAGTATTGTATGCTCCTACATCCAGAAAACCCCACAGTAGTGTTTACTTGCACATTTGGGTAATTTAGGGCTCAGTTTGGCAGTACTCAGTAACTTTATCCTCAAGGCAATGATTTTTATGCCAAAAGGTTGCCTTGTTAAATAAATGTTAGATAACACTTACGGAATCATCTCATTTTAATATTTTACTTAGTACAACAAACGTTGCTTTCTTATTTTCCCATTTCTGTTGTTGCAAAGGCAATGATTGGTTCCAGTCCTGCCTTTTACAAATATTTATATAGAGAACTAGTGTATTACCGTTTCTATGGGAAGTAGAAGATAATGTATGTGAGTTAACAATAAGGTTCTTTGAGATGTGCCATTGCACGTAACACACAGCTGACCCTTATGATGGAATAATCTCGCAAAACTTTGTCCCTTTAAAAGAATATTTATACATTACTTGTATATTCTCCCTCTGGACTCACTGGATGAACATGGGCAATTCCAGGAGAAAATTTATCTAAATTAATCTGAACAATTTTAAACTTTTATCATACAATGGTACCTCTGAAAATAGAGGCATTTGATATTTCAGCCTTTCAGACATCCAAATTTAAATGAGGTGAATCCCTTCTTAGGGCCTGAGGGGGCTTTTTATTTTCTTATTCTACACACGTTCCATTTTATGCTTCAAATCTTCCCCTTATAATAATTTAAAGTGTAAAAAAACATGGATCCGTGATAACATGATTTTTACAGGCATAGTCATTATAGTCCAATGTATCTACACTCTCCTTTCAAGAGTTATTTAGGTCATACAGTAATCTGCAAGGGAACACGAGACCAATAGCATCAGAACTTGCCACTAAAAATATTTGCATGAATAAAGCACAGATTTTGATATACATTAACTCTTCAAAGCTTGCCTCGAACAAGTAATTCTTTATTTTTCTTTTACACATATTTTTCAGTCTTCTTTCTGTCCTCACACTCAGTAGCTAAGGCAGAAGAGATGGAAGAGGTAACTATTGCTTTTCCTGCTGCTGCCATGATATTTTTGAACAGCTGTGAACACTTGTGCACCAATTTCACTGTCTGATGGCAGGGTCAGTGTTAGCTGTTGCCAGCTCATCCATCTTGCTGCACTGCTCTTGCACAACAATGGGGGTTTCATACTATTTTCTCTTTTCCTGAGTTTGACTATTCATCATGAAGGTGGAAATAATGGCCCTAATGGCTATCAAGTCCCTCCCCTGCTTCCCGTCCTTGTTGCTCAATGTGACTCTTTCATTCTCTTGACCACACAGACACAGAAGTGTCCCAATGGCAAAGAACTGTCTGCTCCTAGCGCACTTTACATTGATTCCCTCCCTTTTCTTCTTCCATCCGTGCCTTGGAGGAGGAAAATTGCAATGAAAAAAAAAGCAGCATCTAAGTCCAGTAAGTTTCCATTGTCCAGGATGTTGTTGACCCAGGCAATTCCCCTCCTCCATCCTTATTATTCATTTCATTTGGATGATTAAATTAAGCAGAAAAGGTTATTTCGTTGGAAAAGAGCCTGTATTAGTTGCATGAAAGCTGTCACTGTTCCGTTTTGGCTTAGTCTCCTCTCTGGCTCCCAGTAGCTAGCTGCCGTTCCCCTTTCACTGAATTTCTAGCTTCAGGCACCTCTCTAGTCCCCAAGATCTGTATTTTTTTTTTCCATTCAAAAGTGACCATGACATTCCTGAATGTGGAGCCATTCCCCTGGCTATGAAGCCTTCACTGCTTTTTTGATATTGATGAATGCTGCTTTCTTTCTGTTGATTCCCCTCTGGTCTGCCATGGCATTGGAGGTGCCTGAGGCTGGAGGGAGCTTGGAGATACCACATCTCACACTGGTGCATGTGAGAGGAGTAATGGTTCTTGTCCAGGGAAATGGATTTTCTTGTCTTCAAGTAGTGAGAGACCATATGAATTGTTTGGCTGACCACAACTCTCCATTTTCTTGCACAGCTCCTTTGGTTTGCAGCTGTCCTTGCCTGCTCCATAGGCTCTGTTGAGCAGAGGCAGCTTTTTTGAATACACAATTATTGATTAAATCCTGGACTCTTTAGAACAAATGCGTTAGTGAGCGTAAAGACATTAACTGGGAAGCTATTTTTCTTTTAATACTGAACCTTTTTAAACAGCAAAATATCAAAACAAAATATTTTAGATATTTACAGATCTAAAGATATGTAAGATATTTAGATAGTGCTTTGTCTTGGAACAGAACAGAACTCATAGAGCAAAAGAACCTGATGTTTCTTAGTTTGCCAAAGCTTTTGAAATTCTATTTTGGAGAAGAAAAATTAATCTGGCTCTTTTGTTCCACTCAAGTGACAATGATGTCATTAGAAATTAAGAATGAAAATAATTTTCAAAGGTATTTTAACAAAATTATAAGTACTTCCCATGTTGGATGTTGGCTGGTATTGCCTAACTCATTGGATTGTTTGCAGTTTAAAATCACAGGCTATTTAAGAAGTAGGTAGCATAGAAAAAAAAAATACTGCATCTCCAAAATTTTGATGCAAGAAGCAGAACACAAATGGCATAGTAGGAATGACAATAACATGGATAAATTTAATTGTTCCAGGATACTAGTTTTGGTTGCTTCCTCTGTTTGCTTGTTTCAGGGTGAAGGAAAGCTGCACTGTCTTGACTACCCTGAAAAACGTCCTCCTTCATTGGAGCAGAATGGTAAGTTGCTCCTAAGAGGTACAGCCGTATGGAAGAACGCTGATGTTGGATTTTTCTATTGCTTTGCAGCATAACCTTTGTTTTGTTCAGCATATAATGCCCCTTTTACAAAACGTTGATATGTGACATCCTTTCAACATATTGAATTTTTAAAACATTAATATTGGCATCTCCGGGTTCATTGGTATATGGAATAGATTGTAGATATTGCCTTATTTTATTAATGAAGGCAAAGACCATTCCATAGCTTTCTCAAGTGGTTGATCTATGGCCTCTGGCCATGCAGTTGTTTTCAGTGCCAACATACAATCTATAGATGGATCAATCAAGCATGCTAATATGCAGTGTTCCCGCATACAGTAGCTGCACTTAGTCAGAGAATAATAGGTTTTGATGATGTTGTACATCTGACATGTTATGACCTTGTTTACCACCCCCTTTGTCAGGGGGAAATGTCTGCTCAGCTGCTGTATGGCAACACCTCTCCACTGCAACAGGGCAGAGGCGTTTCGAGGTTTGGCACAACCTGTGAAGATCGAGAGGAGGGAGTAGCCCAGTCATGCTTCTGCTCAATACCTTCCCTGCTACCAGAGAGGAGGGCAGAAGAGTATGGCAAGAGAGCAGAGCCTAGTGGACCCACAAACCTCTTTTTGTTTTGGAGGTAGCTGTGAACCAAATAATGGTCTTCAGTCTTTTAAACTACAGATCTGCCTTGAGGAAGAAACTGAGCAAACTGAGTTAACTCAGTATTGTCATGGATTTGTATGTATCATGTAATGTATTGTCATGGATTTGCGGTTTAATTTTGATGTATTTGGAAAGGGAAAAAAATAAATTTAAATACTCTCCAAAACTTTTGACAGAGGACAAAAACAAGTGCTGAAAATGTAATTTTTATCTTGCTCAGAACTTTAAATCCTGGAGATTTAAATATTAATTTCTCAAATAAAATGACATTTCCACAAAATTCCAAACAGTCTATTCAAAATATTTTAACCTAGTTTTCTTACAGCAAGTTCAAGAGAATGCATACAAATTTTAATTAATTTAAATATGTCATTTTGAAAACATTTTTTGAGTCAACGCATTTTGTTTTCTATACTGAGGACACATTTAATCAGGCAAAAAAAATTTGTGGCTTATTGACTCTTATGTTGTATTTTTTCTGTTAATTAAATTTATATGAAAAGATTACTTGGATAAATTCAGCATAGCCAGAGATGAACTATTCTTAGTTATCTTAATATAATTTGGAAATAAAATATTTGATGTTTGCTTTTGATATTTTTAAATTTAATTTTATCTGACATTGATAGTCTGAATAACTGAAACTGCTCAAAGGAGTTTGCTTGCACCTTCCAATAGTTGGGTTTTGAAATTTTCTCTTGATTTTTCTTTTCAGTTTTCATAGTTTTCACAGTTTTCACAGCCTATGAATGTGAGCTATAGTGCAATGTCAGATTTCATTTATTAAGGGCATGACAGAGATTAATAAAATGCTGGACAAGCTACAAGTGATAAGAATTTCAAAAGCTTCACTGTAAAATTGAATGAAGTGGAGATAGAAATTGAAGACATGGAGATAACAATTGATGGACAGTCTATTCCAACTGAGAATGCCAAAGAAGACTGTAGAACGCTGTGAAATTGAATTGATCACCTGGAAAATAAGGTTAGAGTAAGGAATATCAGGTGTGAGGCCTGAGAAGCTGAGCTAATCTTTTCTGAGAGGATTATGAGGGCCAGAAAGGGGATATCTTTCAGCTTTTTAAATGTATGGCATACATGGCTTCTCGTAGCTCTAGTGCCATCAATTAGCCAACGCACAAACACAAACACACAAAATTTGTACAGTGTGCCTCTTTCAGCCTCCAACAGACAAACTAAACATTAAAATGCATGTAGGAAGCTGAAGTTAGGAATGGCATAGTTCTAAACAATTCAAAATGTTGAAAAGATTGCAGATTAAGTGAGGCCTTTTGGCTGAACCAGAATTTAGGTAACAGAGCTCTAATGGAGCATTTACTGCCATTTTGTCAGGAAAAGCCCATACCTGACTCTAAGAAAGCCAGGATAAGAATAATTCCCTACCTTATATTTTTCTATGCTGTGTCAGATTTTAACTTCTTAAGGTTAACTTTCCAAGGCATTAGGTTCGGGTACTTTTGCTACCTCCAAGTACATGAGGCATATAGATCAGAAGATGACTGTATATAGACTGTGAAAAATGGCTTTGATTCAGCTGCTGAAGGTTTTATTTTCAATAATGTAGATCGTCATTGCCTTTTCTCTCAATTCTTAACTGCTATTGCCACAGAGCTCATTTAGCTGAATTTATACGATGTGATAAGTTAGTATTACATTTATTATCATAATTATCATGTCTGATTAATCTTGCTTATTCTGGAAAGTCATGCAAGTTTCTTACTGGAGGGAATAATTTCAAGTTTTAATATTCATGTATAAGACAGCTGACCTGAAGATTGAAAATAATTAATCTGGACTAAGGGAGTCTGTGGCAAATTAAAGACAGGTATGCTGGGATGGTTTCAATATTCAACGTTGACTGAAGCAGGATGAAGATAGATGTGGTGTGAAGTCAGAGGGCATGGTGATTGCTGGAGCTGCAACCATCAATCCAACACCACACGACGAGATTTTAAGCACTTTCTTTCAAATTTTTTCTGAGATGATATAACACTTTTTTAGGTCTATCTCCAAGCTCACTTAGGTACCTCTGAAGATGTCATTTGTTCTGCCTGTGCATAGGATCTTCAGATAAAAACCTGCTGAAATGAGCTCAGTGCAGGATTTGACTGCATTCAATCATTCACTAAAATTCAATAATATAGGTGATGCTGTTTCCACCAGCTGATCACAATGATTTCCTCTGGTCATCCCAACTTAATTTATGTGTTAAAATAATTAACTTGTCAATATTCTCTGGTGTTGATATTTTTTTTTCCATTTGGTGTTTCTTTGCAGAAATGAACAGAAAGGTAGTTTCTTCCTCTTCTGTCTGTATTATTATTTATGAAGTGGGGAATTACTAATTTTGCAGGGTAATTTTGATTTTATTTTCACTGACAGGAGGAGCAAAAAACCAAAACCCCAGAGAGTTGTAGTCTACCCTCTGCAAAGCACTGGAGCATTCCCCAGTCGAAGTAGCATTGCTTGTAGTATAAAACATGTAAAACATGGACTATTTATTAAACCTAATTTTTGCATTTAATTTTAGGACAACACTAAGTTCTTAACTGTTGGTACACATACTCTAAGCCTACATGTAGACTCTCCTGGCTGAAATTTACTCAGAAAAATGCAAACAGACAGAAATTTACCAGAAAGAAGGAACTGAGACGGAATTGTTCCACAGCTATGTGTTTGTGCTCTCCTTATGAGTGCATTGCTTGCAAATAAAGTCTACCTAAACTAGCATAGGGGAGAAAAAATGATAAATAGTAAAAAGAAGTAAATCAAAACCACAGGCTAATTGTGAAGAGGCTTTAGCATGTTTTCTTGGTGTTTGTATGAAGAGTGAGTTACTTAAGTATTGCAATGTTTGACTGTCCGCTGCTTTTGCTCTGTATGTTTTGAATGTATTTCACTCCTTTTTGTGGGCATCTCTTGGCAAACAGAATGAAACTGCTTGCCATCCCATTGATACTAATTTTATTTTTATGATGGGAATTGTTTGACAGTAGCTATTACTTGGTTTAGTTTTGGTTAGTTTCTTTTGCTGTTTGCTTGTGAAAATTATAATTCATGCTCTAATGGTTGACTTACAAAATTTTCTCAAATTGCAAAATTCACTAGTACCAAAATTGGAAAATATTTGGAACTCTTATGCCTCAGAGAATGGTTTCTATGTTTTTTCTGCCCCTTGTTTTCAAGTATCAGGTTATCAGGCTTGCTGAATTACTTAAGTGATGGTTTTATCTGTATTTGTTTTCTGTGTCTATTAAAGATTAAAAATGTCAGGCAATGATCTTATAGGCTAAGACTTTCAGACTGAATGTGGTAGCCAATTTCAAGATAACTTGCTCTTCTTGCTACACGAAAATACAGCTTTCTTTTCTGAGGGTATAGCTGTAGATCTCACACATATGCTATCACAGACAAAATGTAAGGTTTTAATTGGGAAGAATATTTTGAGTAAAGAGCTCTATCTTTGCTGTTTGTGCCCAGTGGAGAACTGTCTCCAGGGACAATGTACCTCCTTCCCATCTGCCCAGTACAGGAGTATTTAAGATGGTTACTCCATAAGACTTTCTGTAAAGGGAAGATGCATCAGCAAATATAGGGAATATCTTTGTTCACAAAGATAGGACAGTAGAGAACAGCTTGAGGGCTGCTTGTTAGCCTGGTTTGTTGAAGGCATCTTGAACTAGGAGATTTCACTGGCATTTGCAAAACTAATAATGAAAGCTCATCTAAAATACATATGTGCAGTATTTTGTGAATATTTTACACAGCAATAGGGCTGAACTAAATCTTGCAAAATTGAGCTGGGATTAGAGATCTGTCATTCAAAAAAATACAGTGATTTTAACCTTCATTCATAAAGTCTGCTTGCCTTTTGGATGGGATCTGAAGCAGAAATGCAGAGCATTAAATGGTACCTTTTCTCCTAAAATCATGAAATTTTCAATGATGAATCATGATTTTCAAAATTCTCCCAGGCCAATTTGTAGACAGTGGAAAGATGAATACCATTTCAGACAGCCATCCCCTGCTCTCCTGTCTGAATTTCTAAACCTTTGGCGATTAAGCTATTACTAGCTTAAACCAGTCATGGTAAATCACTCCTAAAGGCTGGTAGAAGTTGAGGTCATCTTTTCAAGGAAGAAGGGAGCCATGAAAAGAAAATGAATATATCAAACTCACCTTACATCATGTATATTCTTAGTATTCACTATTACACATCTTTCCCTCGAAGGCCAAAGAGAAAGAGCTAAGAGCACAAAGTTGCAGAACAAAATTATAATGCACTAGATTAGTTCATAACAGTCCATTTACCTTCAGCTTTTATTGAAAGATGGCAGTATTTTAGCAGAATGCTTTTAACTGAATGCTGGAATTCTGTGCTGTGAACTGTGAAACATTTATTTTAAATATTTATAGCTCCATTGAAAAAAAAAGTTGGTAAATGTGTTTTAGAAATTGCCAGTTCAAATAATCAGCTTTGCCTCTTTACCAAGGAATGCACTTTTGCAAAAGTGAAAATATCTGCTGTGTGACTGCCATGATGCTGAACGCAGTGCTTGTGTGGGGTGGAAGCCTGTTTTCACACTTGTGCACTGTCAGGTCTTAAACCCTTAATTCATTTTGATTTGCCACTGTGAGGGATTTGCCACAGCATTTTCTGATTGACAAGGCGGACACTATTATTGGGTCATGTTCTACCCCTTGTAATATTTGTGTCAGCACTTTGTTCAACTGAGAGAAATGATATGCCTTGCGTTGTGCCAGGAGTTATGCCAAATCCTTAATTCAAACTGTTTTTAATGCAAGAGCCTTTGGCAGTAATGTTAACTTTTCAGAAAATTCAGATCTCTAGCAGTTACCCTAGTAAGCTCCAGGGTTTGTGGTCTCTCCTGTGGCACTGTGGGGATGGTGCTGGCTTCTGCCTCTAAAGGCTGTCATGAGCTGTGAGGAGACCCCATGTACAGGAGGAGAGGAACTCTGAGGTTGCTGCTGTTCTGTAGGTGTGCTGGTTTCAGCTGGGGTAGAGTTAATTTTCTTCACAGTGGTTAGTGTGGGGCTGTGTTTTGGATTTGTGCTGAAAATAGTGTTGATAATATAGTGAAGTTTTTGTTATTGCTGAACACGGCATGCAAAGAACCAAGGCCTTTTCTGCCACGTTGGCAGGGGGGCTGGGGGTGCATGAGAAGCTGGAAGACACAGCTGGGACAGGTGACCTCAGCTGACCCAAGGGATGTTACAGGCCACATGGCACCATGCTCAATGTATAAAGTGGAGGGAAGACAGAGGAAGGGGGGAATGTTTCAAGTGACAGTGTTTGTTTTCCCAAGTCACTGTTGCCGTGACAGGGCCCTGCTCCCTTGGGGATGGCTGAACACCTGCCTGCCCGTTGGAAGTGGTGAAAGAATTCATAGTTTTGCTTTGCTTGTGTGTACAGCTTTTGCTTTACCTATTAAACTATCTCAACCCATGAGTTGTATAGGTTTTACTTTTCCAATTTTCTCCCCAGTCCTGCGGCGGGTGAGTGAGCGAGCAGCTGTGTGGTAGGTGGTGGCTGGTTTTGGTTAAACCACACCGATAGGAAACCCTATCTGTCCCAGTGCATCTCCTTTGCTGGTCCCCTTGGTCTGTGGACTGGGGGGGAGTGTGGTTAGATATGGGTATGCTCTGACAAACCCCACTAATGTAATGGCCTTCTGGAAAGAGTGCAGGCTACCACTTCTGAGACTATGCCTCAGGCGAAACTTCTGTGGTTACTTCTCAGCTGAAAAACTAAGAGAAAACCACATTTATAACTCACCCCCAGTCATACCAGACTGAGCTATTGGTGCCCTTCTTGTGCCAATTATCCTGTATATAGTTTCCCGTCACCTTACTGAAACCAAATTCTGTTTGGAATGTAATGCATTCATAAGGCAAATAAATCATAAACATTAGCTATGCATGAGATTTTCGCAGTTATTTAGTGGCTTTTTTGACAACACAATATTTGTGATATCCTTCTTTTAATCTATATGAGTTAGTAGCTAATAACAACCTATAGTTAAAGAGCATAAACCAAATGACCTATAGTTAAAAAGCATTATCGAAGCTGTTCCTTATGATAACAATAACAATAAACAACTCTGTGAGTAAATTATAAAATCTCTTGTGTATGTAAGGGGTTCTTGGTTTGATAAGCAGCAAGTGAATCTAATTAAACATAAAGGAAATACCTGTTTTACCCTGGAACTCTGTTGATCAAAAGGTGAGAAATTTGTGCAGACAATAAGCACAGTAGCTAAGAGAAAAGGTAGAACCAAAACTACTAATACATTAAACGGAGTTTATAAAATCCAATAGCTGTGCATAACCCAGCCTAAAGGTTTATTGTGTTGATGTGTTGTCTTTGCCCTCCTTCCTTCCTACCTTCCTTCTTTGCTAAATGTTGTGTGTTATAAAAAATAAGTCATAAATAATGAATAAGTTTCATGCTGAAGAACTTCGAATGTATTTTTAGGTGTAAAACTGAAATAGGAGAAATCCAGATAAAGTCACATGGGTCAAGGTTCGTTTCACAGAATCAAAAAATCACAGAATTTTTAGGGTTGGAAGGAACCTCTGGAGATCATCTACCCCAGCCTGCCGTGACGCTATCTGTCCAGCTGGCGGGGTGACCACGCGCTGGGCACCCGCCCACACGGGAGGGGATGATGGAGGCAGCTTGCAAGGGCGCAGGAGGGTTGGCAAAGTTCCAGTACGGTTTCACCTAACCTACTGATGTTGAGGGCGCGCCGAGGAGGTAGGAATGAGGCGGAGGGACTTCTTCGTGGAAAAGCAGGAGAAGGTTTATTCAACTTGGAGATCACAAGAAGAAGCCCCGAAAAGCTGTTACCAGGGCTTGTTATGCCCTTGCTGAATGGGAGGGGAAAACGTGAAACACCCAATAATACAGGGACATGGGGTTTGAATCCTGGCGAGTAAAGGGTACAGACCAATAGAGGATAACGTGGGAGGGGAGAAATACCTTGGGCCAACGGGGGATCAGGGAACCCAGAACCCTCTGTGGGAAGAACCAAACACAGGGGGGAAAGGGGGAGATGGCAGTGGCCAATATGATATTGCTGGCCACGGAACCGGCCATAACGCACCGCACCGCCAGCCCTCTGCCAAGGCAGGGTCACCTGGAGCAGCTGACACAGGAATGCATCCAGGTGGATTTTGAATGTCTCCACAGAGGGAAACTCCCACTCCTAGGCAGGCTGTTCTAGTGCTGTGCCACTCTCAATGTAAAGAAATTCTTCCTCATGTTGCAGTGGAACTTCTTGTATTTTGGTTTGTGGCCATTACTCCTTTCTTCTTTGCCATGTAGTAAAGTTATGAAGACATACAGGAAGAGCTTATAAGCATAGTCTTACTTTAGTCGCAGACTGCAGAACATCTAACATTAGCTAAACGGAATGGAGAAAGGAGGTTATTTGCACAGAGTTATCTAGACCTTTGTTGTGGTGTGTAGTTTCTTGCGGTGGTATGGCAAGCCGCAACCTTCCCGGAGAGCTCAGTGGGGCTATCTTGGGGAGAGCGCCTTTCCCGCTTCCTGTAGCCCTTCTGGGCGGCCCGCGCTGCTCCGGCTAGCTGTCGGCACTACAACACAGTGCCGATAAAGAAGGTGAGAAGGCTCCCCACATGGGGACCTCAGAGGATTTACCTCACCTGGGGCTGTTGCTTGTGTGGTTTGGGGGTTATTTTGTTTCGTTTGTTTGATTTGTTTGGGGTTTTTTTCAATGAGCTGTTGGGTACAGCTAAGAGTATACATTGTGATTTCATGTGGTATGTATATC
This sequence comes from Rhagologus leucostigma, assembly GCA_013397725.1. Lineage (NCBI taxonomy): Eukaryota > Metazoa > Chordata > Aves > Passeriformes > Rhagologus > Rhagologus leucostigma. The sequence goes on from VZTD01001028.1 coordinate 890,041, forward strand.
TGTATGTGGGTAAATAAGAAAAATGTCACCAGCCATCCTGAACTGCAGAGTTAGAGCATTCAATCTGAAATCTACGGTATTTAAAAAAAAATTGTTACAGTCCTGGATTGTGATATTAATTTCCAATACTTCTTGTTTTCTTATTCTGAGAAGCAGAAGGTTCTACCTTCATTAACACCACAAAAGAAGAACAAATGCCTGTGAGAAGCTGTGCAGAGAAAAGGAGAATTTACTGAGGATAATCAAATAACTATTTTGATGGAAAAAAACCCCACAAGAAATCAGTTCACCATTCTTCTTAAACCTCTGAACATGGGATTTAAACCTTATTGCTCTGTCTTGAATCAGCTTGAATTCCTTTATTTTTTTTTATGTTGAGCTTCAGTGGCCTTAGCAACTAAAAGCCATAGCCCATAATGGAGAAATTGAGGAATATTATTGCAACATGACTGATTTTCATTAACTCTGCTGTAGCAGAGTAAAATATATAAAAATCTCTCTGTCTGCAAAATTGTAACTGGATTATCAACTTTTTAGTCTGGTAGTTCAGAGCAGAGGTCTACAGCATGTCTCTTGTCAAATGATACCAGAATACTCTGCTCCATCCTCATTATGACAATCTAAACAAGTCTTGGTAGCATACCAGAGAGGACAATCTGATATCAAAATAGAGGCGCTGAAAAAATTAACTGGAAAATACATGAGTATAAATACCATAGTAAACACCTTCCCCACTACCTGTAGAAAACCTCAGAGAGTAAATAAAAAATACCTCACTATGGTGGAGATGAAGCAGATATCAGCTTATGCATTAAAAATATTAAAGGTTCTGATGAAATTGTTATTTTAAATTCACTGGATGTTTTTGGAGTTATTATCATCTGAATTAAGCTTCAATAAAATTTATTTTGCATTAAACAGAGATTGGATTCTGAAAAATTATGCTTAGTGTGATACTTGTATTGGTAAGGTAGAGTAATATCCCTTTGGGACACTGAAAAGATACATCGCAGTGGATATGTTTAAGCCTCTGCATGGGATGTAAGCTGGAACAGTCTAAATAGTGGAATAACATCAAGTCTAAAGATCATCCCCTGAGAAATGAGTAAATTTTGTCTCTTTTGGGATTATTAACACCTCCCCTGGCTAAAATCTTAATCACACAAATCACAGGAAAAAACAAATCTTATACATTTACAAGTTTTTGTCAGGTGAGTGAGACAAATGGGGATCAAAAACCGTACAGCACTGAGATGGATGGTGAAGACCTTCTTCTGATTATTTCTGTAGCATTAGAAAAGTATCAGAATAACCTGTGCCTTTTGGTGGCTTCTGCAACAGCAGACAATAAAAATGGTTCTTGTACAGTTCTCGTGTGTGGCTTTGATCTGAAGACTAAGATAACTTCTTCTGTGGAGTCCCTGGAGAGCTATAGTTATCTTTGCATTGAATTTATTTGAAAGTAAACCTGAAAAATGCCAATACTGTCTTACAGAGAATTTTTATGTTAGCTCAGATAAAGTGAAATGGCTCTAAGGTGCACAGTCATGTGGAAAAACTCTTAAATGAGGGTGTTTAGCCTGATTCTGCAGCTTTAAAAGACAGGAAAAATTCTAAAGCTGGATAAAGCTTGTGATGTACTCTATACAACAATGATAAATTAAGTGCTATATGGATTAAAAACCAGTCAGTTTTTTTTCATAGAGGCCTTTGCACAAACTGTCAGGTGGAGAAGAGTTCACCGTACTTCTGTCACCAGAACCAGGAATCAACTTGGGTAGCTGGTACTGTAGGGAAAAAAAAGTCACCGGATGGATATACAATAAAGAAAAAAACATACAGAATTTTTCTTCTCATATAAGCCTAAGAACAGTTGTTTGTGTCATTTGAAATAAAATGGTAAAAGAACAGCAACAGCAAAAGCTCTGAAAAAATCTGGATGGAAGAAAAAACAACAAAAAAATTGTGATAATGTGAAACTAGATGAACTCTGTGGGCATGTAAATAGTTAAACTTAAATCAGACTGAGACACTTCTCACTAACCTTAAACTTAAGCCAGATTTTCTTACAGTAGCCTTTCTTCGTGGTGAATTTCCATATCACTAAAGCCTGCTTTAGTTCCAACACATAATAAAGGTTTCCTTGTTCATACTGGATCATATCTCTGGCATTTTATAAGTTTCATAATACTTATTACAAATAATAGAAATAATTTCTCGTGGAAAACATTACCCCAAGAAGTATAGATTGTTGCAGTCAGATTTATCTGTAAAATCTTTCCTCCTTCCCTGTGAAGTAAGAACTTTTTGGCTTACTACAAAAATTCTGAAATCTACCATTCTGCAAGAAAAGAGATTGGTCAAGAAGACAGCTATAAACCATAGACAAAGTATTAAAATGCTGAAAAAAGCTTTCTGAACGGTAGGGTTGTTACATTCTGAGTCTGTTACAAGTTCTTTCAATCTCTAGGAAGTGAGATGCAGCTTTAGCAGGATTGCTGCAGCACTCAATAAGGAAGGTCCCAAGGAAATCAGAGCTCCAGGCTGTCACACAGAATGACAGTCATGGAGCAGAATCAGCTGCTTCAAACAAGCAGCATCAGCAGAGAAAACGCTGCACCACAAACAAACATGACTTTTAGCTCCATTAGCTTCTGAGGGGAAAAATCAAATATGCTATTTAGGAAAGCTCTAATTTCCAGCCTAGAAAATCAGTAACTGAGTACTAAAATTAAGGAAGAACATTTTCTTGACAAGGATCTTAAAAGAGGTTCTAAAAAATTAAAAGTAAGGAAGCAGCTGTGGCTAGTAACAGTTGTTTCCTTTTAGCTGCAGTCATAGATTTACTTTCTACTTGGCATTCATACTCAGCTCACCACTTTGCTGTGCTGCAGTAGTTCTTTCCCAACTAGCTGAAGAAATTTATGCAATAAGAGGAATTCTGAGTGATTTTATTTTCCCCAAAGAGTTCACAAATCCTTTAAAGGTATATGAATCTTCTTTCACATTTCTAATAGAATAAGACAAAATTACTGACTGAAATAAAGTTGGATGGGAAATGATCTTGCAATATCTACTCCAATGGCTGAAGAATATCCAAAGAGCACAGTAACAGAAGCATCTTCAGAGATATCTTCATTTTTGCTCTGTTTCATTGCCAAAGGAGTCTTATCCACTGTCTGGTCAGGTCATAGAACTTCCGGTCCTAATTTTAGAGTAACTTCATGGAAATTAATTGATTTCACTGGACATTTTCAGTGGAAAAAGGAAGAGCAAAATGTGTCCCTATATATTTGGTGAATCAGGCTGCCAGATATAGCAGTGAATTGTAAATACAAAACTGTTATCCACCTAACAAAATGCCGAACTAAATATTTCGTCTCTCAGCCATAGCTGTCCTGTTCTGTCTTGGTTTTGTTTTGGGGGTTTTTTTGAGTATTTTCTTTGTTTGCCAGAGACTAAGCAAATACTGAATCCAGCAGCCTTGAGTTCAGCATTTGTGATGTTCTGCCTTTCTGTTTCCCTCTTTTTCTCTAGCTGTTGAGTTTATTGGTGGCAATGTTGCTGAGCCAGGAAGAAACATGTATCGCACCTCACAGAAATGTCTAGCTTGGTGAAGGGCTGGAAAATTAAACATGATTCAGACTAGGATATCTTTTATTCCATAGGTAGAATCAGGTAGGAAACCATTTGGAATTCAGCAAATTTTTTTTAATTAGCTTTTGCCCTGTGTAATATACTTTAAATGAAAACTATTTCTGAAGATGATATTACAATGTTCCCAGCTACATCTATAGCTCATATAAAGCAGTTACTGAAAAATCCAGCCTGGATATTGATTATTACCATTGTTTTAGAAGCTATATGATTGTTTAGTCATGGAATTAAATGTTTCAAGTATATACATTTAAAAGGTGCTGTGATTAAAAATGAAAGACAGGTTTGGCTATTTAAGAAAGCTCCTTACTACAGGGAAGTCCCTTGAAGTTCTTTCACAGAAATCATCAGAACTTACATAGTATTTTAGCTTACAAGCATGAGGGCCATATGACAAGGTGTCTATATGTATATGCATATACAGACACAATGTATGTATGTATAAAGATAGGTTTATATAATACATAAAAATAGATAATACCCATATGTTCATATATGGATATACACTGTACACTGTATATCCATACATCCGTGTACAAGATTCTCTCAAAAATTATTTCTGTTTCCAGCAATGAAAAAGACTTGTAGAAAAGCAGCATCCACCATGCCCTAGCAGTAACAGATGTACCACCTGTTTATTGAGGGCTTTTTTCCTCACTTGAATCTTAATTTGTACACAGGCTCAGACTGTACTTCCTTTCTGGCGTGCATTTTCATGCCAAGTAATTAACATGGTCTAGCAAGACATAAGTCAGATTCATAGTCTAAAGGCCAGATTCTGCTTATCCCTTCCACAGCTTGTCAGGAAGTTTCTTTTTCCCTCTTTTTGTTCATGTTCACTCAAAACTAGGCAGTGCTCAGAAAGGAAGGAGAGATGCTTTTGCCATCACTTCACGGGCAGGACAAGAAGAGGATTTGTCAAGGGCAGAAGGCAGGACCCCTCCCGGTGGATATGAGGGCAGCAGCAGGAGCAGATGCAGCTGGGGTGTGAGCACACTGGGGTGGGGCTGCTGAACGGCAGGACGTGGCTGTGTGGGATGGGACAGCGCAGGGAGCAGACATCAGCCCTGGCGGGGGAGGAGGAGGAAGGTTATCCTTCCAAATCAAGATGGAGAAAATAAATTGCACCTTAAAGCGTCCTTGGGGTGCTCACATGCAGGGAAGTGGAGGGATGGAGCCAGAGCTCCTGTCAGTGCTCACCACTCTATTCTGGCATCTGTGTCTTGTGTGATGTACATGATATGATAAGATATGACCCACTGGGTAAAGAAGAGCTGAACTAAGCACAGTGCTTCCTACTGATAAAATACTCCTTTGTAGGTGTGTGTTATTTTTCTTCAAAGCTCTTTTAGCTTTTTCACACTCTTTCTATCCTTTCAGATACTTTTACTTAAGTAGTTGAAACTTAGATTTGGCATTTTTCATGAAAACATATCTTCATGCTTCAAAACATTTTCTTTAGCAAGACAAAATAAATTTTAGTGAGTTTCCTAGGATTCATTTCTTCACATAGACTAGAATTTTTTTTGCCAACAAAAGCAATTTCATTTTGCCAGTAACTCTGGAAGGCTGCTACTGAGACAGCATAAAGTGAATATTAAACGTTCACCAAGAAAAGATCTAAAGGCCCACATTTAAAAAAGAAATTTATAATCTGATAATTAAATTTTCCAGGGAGTGTGTGTCTGAGGGATTGACCCTTTAGCAGTTAGTTTTTAACTCCTTGCCAGCCTTAATTTCACAAATACATTGTCTTTTTTGACATTTTAGCGTAACAAAATAACTCAACATTGTTATAAGTACAGTGTCTCCCCAAGGCAATTATCCAGAAAAAAAAGGACAGAGGAATCCTTTTAATACGTGACCTGGTCTCAGACCATCCAGTCAACCATGGCAGAACACTATTGAAAATACTAATTGGTAAGATACTTTATCAGCAATGAAAGACTTCAGATTGACAACAAACCAGCAACAGATCAAAGGTGTGCAACAGCAATGACACAATACGCATTTTAAGAAGGGAGCTACAATTCCCACTGCTAACTTGCATTTCCTTTGTATTGAATTATTTTGGAAATCAGAGATCAAAATAATATTTCTAGCCTGTAAAGAGATTAAAATGTTTTTCATAATAAACTTATGCTTCTTTTGTAGCCAATACCTACTTAGCCTTTTGAAATGTCAATTTCTGCACAGAAACTATTTGTTTTTAGATTAAGTTAACATTAACTTTCTGAGGTAGGATTTCAACTTCAATAGGACAGAATCATCAGGTTTTCACGGGTAACAATTTTTAAAGCCATATTCAAAGTAAAATACTAATGTGTTCTTTGCTAATTCGTTTTTCAAACTCCTAAAATAATTTTTTTTAGTTTCTAAAAGACTTCTACATCAAATTAAAAAAATTATTGAGCTCTAGAAGTCTCTTCTAGAGAGTATTTATAAAGCTCTTCTAAAGAGTATTTCAGTGTATCTGTAGCAAGAGCTTTGCACAGCTGATGAAAGGCATAAGGAGGAGTTAAGAAAATCAATTCTTACTAAACATCACAATTTCTAAGAAACAGTAGTATTTCCTTATAGAAGGCTTTGGTTCAGGATTCTATTCTAAGCGAATTATGGTATAATTTGGTCGGATGCTATTAAGACCATAGAGCAATAAAATGCTATTACAAGAAAGCTTTTTAATATTGAAACTAATTTAGGACATTTTATTTATTAATTTTATGACTAACATAAGGCTAAGGTTTACATATATCTCAAGGTTACTTTTAATTGTGGATTTGCTCTTTTGCACATGTAATCATTTGTGTCTCTAAAGAAACAGGAATGTGTATTTCCTTAGTGATGTTCTTACTTTGTCAGTCCTTCATGCCAAGTGTGTTGTCCAGCCCCAGCACAACTTTTGCCAGGAGTCAACAGTCTCAGCAGCTAATAGCCAGATAACATTTAGTTCACTTAGAATATAAAATCAAGATTGTTGTGCATCACCCCATTTAGGAAGGGCTTTTTAAAAGACCTTTCATGACAGATAATAGCTGGCTTAAGCAGCCAGGTATGAGGAGAGGAGAAGTTGGTTTCAGAGGACCATGGATTAAGTTATCATTTAAAAAAACAACTTTGCAGCATGATTGCTTTAAAGCCGGTATTTCACACGTTAGAATTATTGGATATTCCAAAACTCCAAACTGCTGTTGTGCTACTTTCCTCCATTTTCCCCATGCAATTCCTTAATTCTCTATTCTCATAGTAAGTGGATGCCTCTTACCAAGATGAAATGGTGACATCATGTGCAAGTTTCTTGGGTGATTTGGACAGCAATGTGACATCATCAGAGTGACTCAGCAAACCCCTCATAAAGCAAGATGGGGAAATTAAACCTCTTTTCCATGAAACTGTATGGTAGCTTTTATTAAATTCAAGCATTTGCACAACTTACTGTCCTGCAGCACCAATCCTTAGCATCCAACACTGACGTGTTGGTTTCTATAAAAAAAGGCAACACTTCCAGAGTGTAAAATCTCAGTATGCAGCAGTGAATTTAAATGAGCGTGCGGCAATTGGAAAGAAGTTAATATTTCAAGATTTGCTGTATGATGAGGCTGGATAGCATTCATTCAGTATGGGCTGCTACTCCTTAGTACCAAATTTAAAAATTCATACCCAGCAGATGCTAAAAGACTACGGTCATATTTCTACAACTGAAATATTGTATGTTAGGTACATTTCAGTGTGATTCAATTCCAGCTTCGGGCTTCTTATATTCAGGAGTGAAAAAGCACATATCAATTTCAAAACATATATAATCCATCTACCTTGTTTTCTTCTGAAGAATTATGTTGGAATAGCAGGCATCTCATATGAGTGTACCAGGACTGAAACTGCAGTAAACAGCACAGATATAAGCACCTACAACTTCTTGACATCAGCTACTAACATTTTTTTTTCATGTTCTTAATAATTTAAACTAAAAGTAGGCATTCTGCCAATTTGGTGTCATCCACAGATGGATCTTCTGTTGGAAACATGTAAATAACATTTGTGTAGTCATTTTCAATTATAAGTTAGAGGGCAATATCATGCTTTTCTCTTGTTCATAAATTATTATAAACACTTAAAGGGATTTCCACAAAGATTTGAAATTTTGACTAGAAACTGCCAGAAGAAAAATAGCCTTTTGCTATCCATGCCAATAAAAACAAAACAGAACAGAACAGAACAGAACAAAACAAAACAAAACAAAACAGAACAAAACAATACAAAACAAAACCAAGGAAAAACGACTAAAAAACCAAAAAACCAAACCAACCAAACAAAACCAAAACAAAAACCAAACAAAAACCCCCACAAACAAACAAACAAAAAACCCACAAAAAACCAAAACCAAACCAAAATGAAAAAACCCCAGCCAAACAAACAAACAAAAAAAACCAAACAAAAAAACAAACAAAAAAACCCAAAACAAAAAACACACCAAAAACCCCAACCAAAATTTAACCTAACTGCAAACTTATGGTAAGCATAACTTATCCATGCTTAAAAGTGTTTTTTTGTGCCTGACAGAAGCATGCACTGGACAATAATGCACATGCTCTGTCTTCTCATAGTGCTTATGTATTATTTAAAACAAATTTACTTCTTTTCAAAAAGGAAAGGACTGAGCTATTATTCAATGATTTATCCTTCTTTCAGTTGCTTTCTACTGTGATATCCTGTACCAATATTCTTTCTAGCTAGGGAATGTCCCATAAAGGGATAGTTAAACTCTTATGGCTTCCAGTCACTGCTAACTGAAGCACTAAAGCTCCATGCTCCATCTGAAAGAATCACTCACCATAAGCATTGATAAAAAAGTTAAAATTATTATGTTTTATTACTTTTTAAAGGGTTAATTTAAAATAAAATAATTTAAAAAATCTTTTTCAAGAGCAATAAGGCGGCACAGTGAGAAGTATTTTTTCACAAATCTTTAAGTTATGAGGAACTGTAGAAGTAATACAGAAAATAAGAGGGAGGAGCTGTCTAAAGAGAAACCATCGTCTTTTAGTTAGGGCATCAAAACACTGTCCTGAAGATCTAGGGCCTGTTTGTGTCTGTCCCTCAGAACACACCGAAAAACACTGGACTCCTTTGAAAAGTGATTACTTAATTAAGAGGCAGCATCATAAATCAAAGTCACAGAAAGGTGGGATTATGACTGTAGAGGGAATCATCATTCCTATATGCCTACATTGCTGATTATCTACTGGGCATAGCTATAAAGAAAATTGTCTAAGGTAGACATAGTATTTCTTCTCAAATGCTCTTATCTCTGCTGACATGAGTACATATTGTTTCATTACACATCAAGTAGGTGTAAGTCAATGAGGCATCTGTAGGAGTTGAGTAACTGGGTCTAGTGTGGGTGAACTGCCTAAGGAAATGCTACTTTATTGGCAACAGTGGAAGCCTAGACAGCCACTTTTGGCTGAGGATAGAATTCAGTTTGGAGATTAAGTTTTTTAAGCATAGCTGTCTCCTTGTCCATTAGGTGTCCAGTCTCTTCTCAGTGTAAGTTAACACAGGTGCACAGAATCACAGCATAGGTAAGGTTGGAAGGGACCACTGTGGGTCATGTGGTCCACCCTCCCTGCTCAAGCAGCTCACCCCAGAGCACATGGCACAGGATTGTGTCCAGATGGTTCTTGAATATCTCCAGTGAGGGAGACTCCACAGCCTCTCTGGGCAACCTGTTCCAGTGCATGATCACTGCACAGTAAAGAAGTTCTTCCTCATATTCAGGTGGAACTTCTTGTGCATCAGTTTCTGCCCATTGTCTCTTGTCCTATTGCTCAGACCACTGAGCAGAGCCCAACTTCATCCTCTAACACCCTCCCTCAGATACTCATAGACACTGATGAGGTTTCCTCTCAGTCATCTCTTCTGGAGGCTGAAGAGGCCCAGCCCCCTCAGCCTTTTCTCTTAACAGACATGCGCCAGTCCCTTAATTATCTTTGTAGCCCTTCGCTGGACCCACCAGGGCCAGGTAAAAAGTCCTGAGTTATACCTGTCAGATTGGGTATGTTATACCCTTTAAAGCTGTCGGATACTTCAATCATTCAAACAGTATCTCAAAATTCTGCTCTTAATGACTATTACTTAAAATGCTTTCCACAAAATACCTACAAAGTGTAGCAAATTCTGGACCTTTAGCTATAAATTTATTTAAACTTGGGATAGTTTGGACAAAGGTCCTTCATTTCCTTTATCAAGATATATTGTCACCAAAAATTGGAAAATACTAATTTTTCTGTCTAAAATAGAATAATATACTGGTCTAATAAGAATGAAAATTTAGAGTATACCATAAGAAATTATATAAACAAAGAAAGAAAAATTATTATAATAAAACACCATTTAATCCATGCCTTAGGGTGAAACAGCTACGGAAGAGTCTATTAGACTAAAGAAAATAATCTGATTGTTTCATTCCATACCTATTATATATTTAATACAATGAAAATCCCTGAAAATAAGTCATTTTAAAATAAGTTAAGTGGAAAAATATAAAGTATTCTCCACATCTGAAATTATTAAAAGATTTTAAATATTTTTAAGGTATCTCTATTGTTACTACACAATATAGCCCTTTATTTCATGGAACAAAGTAATAATTCTCTTGTGATATGCAAGCCAAAGAGTGTTTAATTGTGATGGAAACAAGCTGCCTGTATGGCAAAATGAGTGTGACTTGCACAGATTTTTACCCTTTTGATGCCAGCTTAGATCCTGTCCAAGGCCTTCTAATTCCTCTATGTATGGACAATCTTGCTAAAGCCAGGAGGAATTGTCTTCACAGACGTTACGAGGTCTGGGATCTCAACTCTTGCTTTTTTGACCAATAAGGGCATTATGTCTGTGAAGTGAGTTCTTAGTCAACAACGAACACTGTTTGCCTATTGATTCACCTCAATAAATATAGAGGTCCCAGAGGAAAGTCCTGATGCTTTAGGCATTTGTGTATTGAGAAATAGACCCTGTTTCCAGACTTTACAGTGAGATACAAAAGGTGAGAAGGTAAATAAGCAATGAAGTGATTTATTCAGAGACTTCCATTGGAAAATGATGTAATTGAGAAGTTTAGTAGTTTATTGGTTGGATGGCCACATCCAAAGAGTTACAGTCAATGGCTCGGTATCCAAGTGGAAACCAGTAACAAGAGCTGTCTCTCAAGGGTGTGTATTGGAATCAATACTATTCATTGTTTTGATCAGTCACATAGATAGTGGGATCACCTGCACCTGGAGCAGGTATACAGATTATATCAAGATAAGTGTTGTAGTTACCACACTGGAGAGCAGGAATGTCATCCAGAGGGACCTTGACAGGCTTGAGAGGTGGACCCATATGAACCTCATGAAGATCAACAAAACCAAGTGCAAGGTGCTGGACATGGGTGGGGATCATCTTCGGTATCAATACAGAATTTGAATGGATTGAGAGCAGTCCTGAGGAGAAGGATTTGGAAATACCGGTGGATGAGAAATTGGACGTGACCCTGCAACATGCGCTTGCAGCCCAGAACGCCAACTGTATCCTGGGCTGCATGAAATGAATCGTGGCCAGCAAGTGGATGGTGGTGATTCTTCCTCTGTACCCTGCGCTGGTGAGATCCCACCTGGAGTACTGCATCCAGCTCTGGTGTTCCTAGCACAGGAAATTCATGGACCTGTTGGAACAGGTCCAGAGGAGGGTCAAAAAAATTATCGGAGGTTACCTCTCTTGTGAGGAAAGGCTGAGAAAGTTGGTGTTGTTCAGCTTGGAGAAGACCTTATTGTGGCCTCTCAGTTCTTAAAAGGAGCTTCCAGATGTTTTACTGAGGCCTGTAGTGACAGGACAAGGGTCAATGGTTTTAACCTGAAAGAGGGTGGATTTAAAATGGACATAAAGAAGAAGTCGTTATGATAAGAGTGATGAGACAGTGGAACAGGTTGCTCAGAGTATAGCCGTGTAGTGTAGTACACTGCAGATACCTCTCCCTGGAATTGTTCAAGGCCAGGTTGGATGGGGTTTTGAGCAGCCTGGTCTAGCGGAAGGTGTCTCTGTCTGTGGCCAGGGAGTGGAACTATGTGATATTTAAAGGTCCCTTCTAACCCAAATAATTCTATGACTCTATGGGAGAAAGTCCTGGCTCGCCATATAGCCTGAATATTTACTGACCACCTCATTAGATAGTCCAAATTAGAGTGAACAAAATCCCTTCTTAAGACAAGTTTTTTAATTCTTATGAGTCAGGGAAAGGAGTCTCTTTTCTGTGAAGCAAATATGCTATGTCTGCATTTAGGAAGCAAACTACTGTGGGAGACAGCAGCAAAAATAAGACAAGGTAACTAATGTGCCCATTAACCATTCAGGTGCAACTCATAGGTGTCCTTAAAATTTTCAACGATACGTAAACTTATTTTCCTCCCTTTGCTTTTTCTTTTTTGGTGAGACTTGAATTCAAAATGCAAATCCCATACTTATTTCACCATTTAACCTCTGTTTAGCCTGAATGACTCTATGTGCAGTCGGTGTTGGAAACAGAGAAAAAAAAACAAACTTGAAATCAATTGTGGAAACTCTCCTGAGTGGATTGAGTCATCATTTTCCTCTTGGAATATGTCTTCCATTTATACAAAGGCAAGAAAAACTGTTGTGAATATAATTTTAAAAAATTTTAAAAATGTTTTTCTCCAAGCCAATAACTGATTCAGACTGTTGGTTTCTTACAGAGAAATTAATCCCACCTCCCTTTCATTATCTACAATGCTGATGTCTACTTTTGAGCTGTCATCAAGGCTCCATGTGTAGTCAATGAAAAGAAGTCAGCACTTTTAGGGTATGATTCATCCACCATATTTTAGGCATACTTAGGATGAGATGCAATGCTCCCTAAGTCTGATCACATAAATCTTAATACACTACTGAAGAGGGCTAAGAGACTTATTAGAAATTAATCACAGTGACTATAAACCTAAAGTAAAATGTGCCAATAGTTCAGTGGTTGTAGCAATAATGTAGTCATGTGTTTGGAAGGGGTGGTGAAAATTGGTAAGAGATTGAAAAAAGCCACCGTAAGGATTAGAAGTGCAGAAAAACCCCTCTATGGTGAGAGTCTAGAGAACCTCTTTCTATCCAGTTTTCCAGAAGAAAGTTTAAAATTTGTCTTATTAGCAAAAGAGAAATAAAATTGCAAGACCTGCCTATCAGACAGGATACTATATAAAAAATAAGATCCTCTGTCTAGAGCGGAATTCAATTCAGTTCAAGTAAGTTTGGATTTTAAAACAGTTTATTTTTGAGAGTAATCAAGAAAATGGCTAGTACTAGTAAGAGTATAAAATATGTCTTTTTAATACCTATCTGGATTTTGACTGGATGAAGTCCCAAAATTCAAACTTCTTAATAAAGAAAAGGTCAGGAATTCAGAATGCTTTTATTTTATTTTGTTATAGTATAGCATGAAATCAGAATTTCTAGTGAAGCCATTTCAAAACATGAAGACTTTAAATGTGTCCGCCTGAAGCTCTTCTCTTACCTGAATCAAAATCACACCGCCTACAGTGTTTTGTGAAGCAGTTTTGTTTCATCAGAGTGCTTTTTTTGGGGGAATGATTCATCAAGATTTTTTGCAAATCAGGTTTAGTAATTGACTACAGGAACAGTTTACTAATGATACAACTGATTCTTCATCACTTTAATTCTCTAAATCTGTTTAGGATGTTTCTGAAATATTCATCATAGGGTAATCAAAAGTTATGGGTTTGTTGTAGGGATGATTAGGTGAAACTGCAGGATCTGAGTTATTCAAAAGGTCAGACTAGATAATTGTAACTGTTCTCTGTGACCTCATAGGCTATTCATCTTATGCATTAGGCCTTCTGCATTTGATTTTAAATATGCTTGGCTTCCCTAGACAGCAATGGAGATTATTAAATCTATGGCCAGGATTTAAAATTCCACTCTCTATGCCATTACTGTTGCTGATCATTTCAGGCAATGTAAACTCATCTGAAATTTCCCTAGAGAAACTAGTCTGGAAGTAAAAGGTTGGGAAAGGGAAGATACGTAACAAGAATCAAGGTTTTTATAGATTTTTTTTTTATTTTTTTTTAACAGCAAAGGTCTGCCCTGGTACTGTTAGGGGTTCCTACGCAACTTTGTCTCAGGAATCAGGATTTCCATCGACTGATCTTTCTCTTACCTATCCCTTGTCAGTCTCTGGTAAATAGTGTCAACTCCAGTAGTTGTTAGGAGAGAGGAACCAAACTAGCCTTAGGATGTAAAGATGTCCTTTAAGCTACAATTTCAAATGTTAGCTTCCCTATGGGTCAGATGTACCCCACATGAACAAAGACCTTTTTTCCATACCTACCACTCACAATTTTTGGCTTTCATTCAACAGCAGCTCAAATAAAGAACTGTCAAACAGGGAGAATCAATTCAGAATCCAGCTTGGGCAAACAGAGGGAAATAAGCATGAATGTGAGCTGCAGGCTAATTTGGCCCATTATCTTCACTTGTATACTGCTTGTTATTCACCTTTCACATATTTACCTTGAATCACCTTACAAAAAGCAGCCTCTGCAGCCTTGATTTCAAGTTCCTGTCCCTGCCATTTGGTTAACATTCTCCATGTTGCACTATGATTGCACTCCAGTTTCTTCCCCCACATGCTACTCATCAACCCAATTTATTGACTCATAGAGTTACTAAGGAGATGCTTATCAAGCAGAATAAACACCCCTCTGCTTGCCAACTGGTACTGTGTAAATTGGCTTTGCTTCAGTGTCCAGCCGTATTTTAACAAACCCTTGACAGTGCCTCAAAATGCTTTGCTTTGTGTCCGGATTTGCCAGCAGAGCACATTTCTAGTGGCACAAAGGAGGTCTGTATTTTAAAACCTTTTTTTTTAAACCTAATTTCAATACTTTCAATGTGTTTTCGTGCTTTATCTCCAGCCTAGCTCTTTGTAGTCTCTAGGAAAACATTTAGCACAACTTCTTATTATCGTGCTATCCAACATCATTAAATTTGTTCACTGATGCACATATGTAAATGTATTTTGTCACAATGACTGTTACTGGGTTGACCTGGCAACTAAGTGTTGCATTAGAGCTGAGCAATTCTGAGTTACTGAAGTATACAGGCAACTCAGGGAACCTTTTTACTCTAATATGTTGATGGACGGTTGCTGCGAAGTTTCAGTAGAAGCTTTGTGTACATTGCTTGTATTGATACATGTTTCATTATCAAACTTGCAAACTCTGAGCACTAAAAGGTCAAATGAGTTATTCCAGTGAACAGTGCACTCTGCCATAATCTGTATGTACTTTGGGGATGCAACAAGGTTTTTCTGAATATCTCAGTGCCCAAGCTGTGCCATGCAACAAGAAATCATATCATATTGAGGGTCATCTAATGTTTGCATTGTTCCAATACTATCATGTACTGTTAAAACACAGTCACTGAATTCTTCACAAATCAGAGCACACAAAGTTCACTGACACCATCAGGCTGTAGCAAGCCCTTTCTTCTCTCTCTTTTTCTTTCATTCTTGTAACACAGCTGTTTATACAGAACAGAGACAATGTTGAGTTTGTTAACAGCTGGCAGTTAGTAGTGATTTATTATGGAATAGGTCTTGAAATGGCCCGATCTCCTTGACGATGAAAAACCAAAAGGCTAAGTTGCTTTCAAAACCTTGTTCTGGGACTAGAAGTAGAGCTTGAGGCTGTGCTAATTCCAGACTCATGAAAGCTGCATAGAGAGAAAGGGGCCAATTCCTTAGCTTCTGCTTAAAGAAAAATGAGTTTTGTGAGACAGGATTAGTTTCCACCTATTAACATCAGTATGCTGTACTCTACCAGCACCCATTAAAATATCAGTCTTACTGGGATTCGGCATATCTTTTTTCCTGTGCTTTGAAGCAATGGAATTTACTTGACTCCCCCTGTTGCTCTAGGGCTCCACACTTTTCATTCAATTTATTTTTTATTATTTCTCTCAAGGAGGAAAGGAAAGGAAAGGAAAAAATAATAAATGGTGGCATATAGTAGGCTAGTAGAAATCAGTGAGAAAAGATGGAAAAGTTTCTGTATAGATTTCCCTCAACAAAGATTCAGGGAGAAAAGGGGAATAAGGATAGCAGACAATAGGAGTAAAACTATTCAAGAACAGATAACATTCTCACAGAGTGAGAGGTTAGCCTACTGGGCAATAACCCCTCCTCAAGTCATAACTGACTGGATGGATGGATGGATGGATAGGATTTTTGCATTTGTTGCAAATGCTCCTCTGGAAATGTTTGGGTTTTTTCCTGAAAGAATTTTCTGGTGCTATGGGGGAGAGGTTGGTGGTGTAAAATCAGCAAGGTGCTTTGCCAGCATGTCAAATAATACTGCGGCATTCTCCACTTCCCTGCTGTGGAGTTGAGAAGTGCCAGGCGGCTTGGGAGAGCATTCCTGACATGGTGGCCAGTGTGAGGGGACAGCACTGATCCCTCAGTCACAGCGCGGGCAGGACACGGACAGCACCTCCACGCCGTTCATGCCAACCATCAGGACAGGCGCATCTTCTGCCATGATGAAGGAGTACACAGAGGGAAGCAACTGAGCAGGTTTCAGAGGAAACTGCTGTTAGTCACAGAGAGGATAGGAGGAGTACATTTGAGCAACCGAGATTGCAAGATAATAAGGATCAAGACTCACACAAAGGTTATCCAGGATATAACCTGTATTTTAATTGGACGATTTTTGAGAAAAAAGGGTACTGTAATTGTATAAAGATGAAATGAGAAGTAAACTTGTGAAATTTCCTTAAAAATATATTCTATACCTTGGGACACGAGGGCATCATTCAAACAATGAAAAAGCATGACAGGAATATAGATACTAACAAATATGTATTTAAACTTCCTTAATGAACAATTTGATACTTATTTGTGTTTTGCCCAGTAATTTGTTGTGAGAAATGCAGATTTCTAAAGATAGAGATGACTTTACTGAATCAGACCCCTAGTCCTTCTGCATTCCCCCACCCTCTATATGGCAGAATAACACATTGCTTGGGTAATCTTAAAATTCAATCTGGAAGCTAAGAGCTTCCAGTGAGAAACAAACTTATGAGGAAGGCCAAGGGAGACTTCTGTCATCCCATTAATTCTCACCCTCTTCCTTTCCCACCTCCTCTTCTGTTCCCTCCGTAGCAAAGCTGGGAGAGGCTGGTTGCTCAGAAGGTGCATTATGGCACCATGATGCAGTCATGGCCCACACATCACCCAATGCAAAGACCCTTCCTCATCACTCAATGAACTTGAAGCCACTACCTGTAGGGGCTGTCAGAGCTGCATCTGCACATGCCACCAGCTTTGTAAGTGTTCTTCTCCTTGAGATTCAAAACCCTCAGACATTGAAGGGAACTCTCATGACATTCATCCACTTCTCTCTCTGCTCTCTGTTCTTGTTTACCGTATATGTTTGTCCCTATGAACTGCTACTGTCCCTGTGTGTTTAACATTTGAACTGATCTCTTCCAGCCTGCACAACTCTCCACAAGTCCCTTTGCTATTAGGAACTAATTAATGCATCAGTCAATCAATAAGCAATCATTTTTGTTAATCTGGTAAGTGTGGTGCTTTATTTAGACTTCTAAGTACTTATTTACTTTCCAATGGAGTGAAACAAAGACAGTAAATTAGACTCAAACAGTTCAAAGCAGTTCTTGTTAGAGTACGAACCTGCTCTTGTCAAGGTCAGCAAGGGTTTCAGTGCTGGAAAAGGAGTAGGGGTGGGGGCTCTGTAATATTAACATCTGGGAACAGCAGTGGGATTTTGCAGTCATGTTCTCCAGTATATTATGCAGGACCATACCCTTCACTGAATAATTTAAGTGATGGACTGGCTAGTATTTCTTTGCTCCACTAAAAAAATCCACACTTGGCTTTTTGTCCTTTGGCATATCATGACTCCTTGAAGTTTTATTTCATGCATCCTAAAATTTTATTCTCCAAATCACTTATCACCTTTCAAAAAGGTAGCTTTAGATCTTTTTCTGTTTACAAAGGTGCTGGTTTTACCCCTGTGCCAATCAGCGGTACAGGAATTCAGTGGTGCTCGCTTTACACTGAGATGAACACACAGAGACTCAGGCCTAGAGGCCACAAAATGTCTGGCAAAGTATCTGCTCCTGAAAGCAATTTGTTATAATATCATACAGAATAAATCATGGCTGACATATCTGCTGGAGCTATTTTTAAAGGAAATAATTCATAAAGCTGAGAGGTGTGAAGCAGTGAACATAATCTACATTGACTGGGGGAAAAAAAACGCTGTACCTCAGAGGAGACAGAAACAAGAGGTTAGCAACAAGCTCAGAGAGCATTGTTCTTGTGAGGATAAAGATCTGTCTGAAGGGCTTTGTGCTGGTGATATCACTGCTGTGGGAGGAAACAGCTCAGCAAGATGATAAATGGAGAATTATAATAATGACTTAATCATGCTGACAGGATCTCCACTAATTTCCACCGTATATAGAGTACCTTCTACTGGAGCCAAGCAAGTGTCACTCTAATAACTCAGCTTTTCCCATCCATTATATTCTTGTGTGTCATTGGTATAGATTGCTGTTTGAAGCATCTGGCAATTTGGGATTGTTGTATTTAGAAAAATAAAACAAAAACACACACAGAAAAAAAAAGCCTAATTTTGAAATTGAGATAGTTTTTAGGCCTAAAGGCCAAATGAAGCAGGTAGGGCTTGATGTTCTCTGTAAATACAGCAGGGGGATGTGGTGGGTTGGAGGACCAATTAAAATTCAGATGGCAAAAGAGCAGCTTCAGCCATCATTTAAATCAGCAGGAGCAGCACCTAGATAGGTGAGGGTGGAAATGGATCACTGGACCAGAATCTCTGCTCACTCCCACTGCTGGAGATCAAGAAAAATCTGTTTTTATTTTTTATAAATTTGGTAAGGGAAGAAATTCACTTGGTGAGGAACTGTCTGGGTGTTACTTGAGTGTCACAGAGATCAAAGACAAATTGGAGGAGAATGCTGCTCATACAACAAGAGGAAGAACAGAAATGAAAAGAAATTACTTCTCATCAAAGGTTGTAAGGCAACATTCCAGCTTCTATGTTTCTCTAGGGAAAAAAAAGCCCAGACTCAGACATGCTGTCGTGCCTAGCTAGGGCCAACTGAGTGTCACAGGTACTTCGCAAAGGCAGAAGAGGGCACAAAGAAATATGCAGAAATTATGACAGGGCTCAAAGGGATGAATCACAAATGGAAGCTGGAACAACTGCCACTACAGTCTATTCATGCATTGTGTCATGGCTTAATCTCAGAAAGTAATACGGACAAAATTATAAAACACCAATTAAACATTGCAAATGAGCTAAAGAATTCAGAAAATGGTTTTAAAAGCTCTTACACTACTAGTAAAAATACCTTAACAGATGCACAAATGCACCTTGGGATGAATGCATTATGTATTATGGATTCAGGGCTGCCATTATAACCCTCATAATCACTTCTTCACTTGGTCATGTGTTGTACATCTGTGACTTCTTGGCAAGATAGTTCAGTGAGAGGAACTTGCAATTTTAGCTAACCTTTTCTTTTTGGAAAGCTTGGCTGCTGGCTTTGCTCTTTCCATGCTTCAGAACCTCTGCAATGCAACTTTTTCAATAGCATATGCTGCAAAGTGCTTTTTGAAAGAAATGTTTCAGTACCTAAAATACAAAATTGAGACCATAACTGACAAAAGAAGTCAGCTCTATGATCTCATTTCAAACAGTATAAAACCCAGCACCACTAATGACATAAGTATCAGAATCTGATGAACCACAGAACATAAAAAACCTCCAGCAGTTCTGAGAAGTTTCCTCTGCTTTTAAAGTATGCCTGATTGTCCAGGGTAGAAACTAGCATCTCCCCCTGGCAATGTCGCTAATCCTGTTCAATGAGGATACAACACAAGTGATAACTGCAATACATAGGACAAGCCTCCACATTCCGTTGAAAGCTGAGCTTTCAAAGTAAAGGCACACAGACATTAGTGCAAAACATATGTTGTCAGGCATGTGACCATGAGTCCTGCACTTCAGCCAAAAGCATTGCTAACAAAACCCAGGCATATGTTTTGACAGCATGGGGAGAAAAGACACTACAGAGAATAAGGTGACTTATCTGTCCATGATCTGTTTCCCTTTCTAGCATGGGGAGATTCGATAGTTTTGAAACTATCTTCTCACAACCAGCATTCTCAACATCATAGTAATATGTTCTAGCGTTTCCAACAGTGTAGGAACCTCCTGGTATACAGCTTGGATATAGAGATGCAGCACTTTTTTTTGATCCATTTAAATAGTGCCCAATCAAGCTAAAGAAGAAATGAAACCTACTTTTCTTTATGACAGCATTTCCCATATTACTTCTGATGTCTAATTACTCCATCACTACCTGGCTTTAGGGATAAGCAAAACACGTAGAAATCAACCACGGTAGGCAACCTGGTATGTTTGCATGAGGGTCAGAAAGAATAGGTTGATCACATAATTAAATAAATTTCAAAAGGCAAACACTGCTCAAAAGGTAAATACTTTCAATTTTAAAACAGTTAAGGTGAAAAACTACCCATCTTTCCCCATTTTTAGAGAAAATTAGGGACTTAATAGATAGGTAGCAAAATTTTCCTGGAAAATACATTAATTCTGGTGCTATGTAAACTAGCAGTGTCTTAACATGCTTGGTAAATTCAATTCAGAAGGTGGGATTCATTTCACCTGATGTGCAATTTCAGCTGTAAGCTGGCCATTTGAGGTGTTCTCTATAGTCAATGGGGAAAAAAAAGCAATTTTAGGACATGACTGATGTGATGGCTTTGAGGCATCTGCTTTCAGAGATGAACTGAACCATAGATGTCTTCATTATCTATGAAAGGGACCCAGACACTAAACCCAGAAGTAAACATCTCCTTTAGAAACAGGTTTCCTGTCCTTCCTGCCTCATATGAGAAAAGAATATCTCATACAGTTCCAAGGCACTGAATAAGTTCCACTTCTGAAAAAGAGTATCCATAAAAAAACAAGTCAATAATAATATTAGATATATCTGAAACTGTTTTTAGAGTAGGCAAATATACTTATTCCATTTTCGTAAGAGAAGTGTGACAAAATCCAGCTAGGGTGGTCGTGCAGAAGGTCAGTGCCAGAGGCAGAAACAGAAGCCAAGTCTCCTGCCTTCCCATGTTCTTTTTCAGCGCAACAAACCTGCCCTTAATATCAGTCTTCTACTTATGAGATTTAACTTTATAGCTCTAGTTAATCTTTCTGAACTTTCCTGAATGTCTCCATAGACAGTCTCTGAGGGAACATTATCTGCCTTTCCTGCTGATGTTTAGAGCTGTGAATACAATTGCGTCACCTCTTCTTTTCACCTTGGAATGCATCATCATCTCCCACATATCTGCTTCTGGGGCCATTTTGAGAGACATCCCACCTACTCCTTTCTGCAGCAGAAGCTCAAGTAGAGTCTGCCAAGAACACTGACATTCACAGGGCTGGTGACATCATCAGTCTCTGGTCTTCTTTTGAAACACAAAACTGGACACTAGAGACCATCTGGAATAGAGAAGATACTAAGTAAAAAAAAGAAAGTTAAACTGATTGAATGATGAAGTTCTTTCTGGCCAAGATGTAGAATGACAAGTTTCAGAAAACTTTCAAAGGCTTATCAAGGTTGCTGACTTGTAAAGTTGTATTCACAAACATGGGATTTAGGTAAAAAACCCTCCAGAAACAGAATGCATCATTTTATCTGAAATTTATACAGTTTCATGATTATATGAGGCTTTCTTAGTTAGAAGCCTTGACACAGATCTGAAGCAGCTCTCTGAGATGTACAGCTTCATGAGCTGAGCCAAAGAGATTCAGGGGATTTACAGGGTACACCAATTTTAACAACGTCTGTTCTGCTGCATAGATATGTAAACTCCACTAAATTCAGCAATGTTCCAACAAAGGCGTGCAGGAGACATGCACATACAGGTAAGATATTTAAATTCTACCCCCCAAAGCCATTTACTGATCAGAGGGGAGGGGTCAGTAGTGTCAAGACAGGCAGCTAGTGTGAACCTCAGTGCCCAAAGATGGGGCGATTGCCGCAGAAAAATCACAGAATGACAGAAGGCTCTGAGTTAGAAAGGACCCACAAGGATCATCAAGTCCAACTCTTAAGTGAATGGCCCATATAAACCATGATCAAACCCACAGTCTTGATGTGATTAACACCGTGCTCTGACCGGCTGAGCCAATCTCAGTTAAAATGGATCCACTGGCGACTCCTACCCTCCTGGGGCACTGACTCTAGGCTTGCAGGGCACTCTACAGCATCTCACCTGGCACAAGGGGTCTATGCTTGGGCAACTGCATCCCCTGTGAGAGGCACTCCACTGATTTGAGTGGGTATTGCTTGACATCTGTCACACCCACAGTGCCCACATGCAAAGTAAGTAGAGAAGTTGGGAGTATCAGATGAAGGAGGAATGGATTTTTTAAAAATATACAGTGAAGGTGAAGCGTAGGACCTGTGCTTCTCAAGAAAAGGGTTTTTTCACAGATTTCTAAAGACAGGTAAAGGTTTTTGCCATTATCATTTCAAATTAACAAGACAGAGGCAAACCAAAACATGCTCCCAGTCTTTACTGTTGCATTTATAACCAAAATGTAATTCCATTTATGTGTTTGTGAATTTTTCTCTTCAGATTTGTCAAGAATGTTATTACATCCAGACCTGGACACAGTCAGCTCAAGTGGTTTTGCAAAACAAATAAAAAGCAAATTGAGTTCAGCGTCATGTCAGTTTGACATACATAAATACCAGTTCCAGCAGGGCTTAATTACAGTTAGGTGGTATGATGCTGAATCTAATTGATCCTTTCTTAAACCAGCTAATCGATCCTGTCAGTTGTTTCTGTCTTTAAAATTGTGCTTGATTGCTGTGGAAAGAACACAAACCTTGGTTACTCTCTTTCTATAAATGAACATTTTCCCTAATGTGGTAAGCAGTAAACCTGATTTTCCTGCACAGTCCAAATCTTTCAGAGAAGCTTCACACATTAAAGATCTAAAGGGACACTGCTGTTAGCACTTACATCCTGCATAAACAATCCAGAGTTTGAACAATTGATTTGAGCAAGCTGAGCAACAACATTCTGTTGAAGAAATTTTTCTTAATTCTTAGGTTTGGTTCCCTCCCTTCCTCTTCAAAATACATGAAACACAAAAAATCCAATATCAAAACCCGTGAAATAACACAACTTTTAAGGAAAATAAGAAAGCAAAGGAAAGCAACATTTCCAGAATCACTTTCTTGAGACCACGCATATAATACTGCAACTGTGTGAGTATATATTTTTTTATATCAATCTTCCAATATGGAATTGTTGAAAAACTGTGTATTACAGTACAGGATGGCACTTAATTTAAAGAGTGAAAGATGACAAAGCTACAGCACTCCTTTTTAGCTTCTTACAATGATTTATCAAACCACTGTTTCAAAATACTACATCTGATGATATATGAAAATATGTCTCTTCTGTGGAACTTTGTGTGCAAAAACAATCTAAAAAAAACTTGCAGTGAGGATGTATAGATTTTGAAAGCCCCATTCTACAAAATACCAGGCTTGTTTGACAAGACAGAAAATACATTTTGCTTCTTTAAATGCTCATGGGCAATCACACCAATTGCTAATTCATTGGAACAGACTCTTAAGCATGTCTGATGTAATTCTCCCCTTAAAAAGTTATGATGATGACTTAACAAAATACAGCAGCTTTTGCAAACCACACCATTCTAAAACTTGGGGTGATATTCCAGATCCTGAGGGTGGATTAGGTGGGTCACTGACTTCCATACACATCTGCTACAACAGTGTTAAAAAGAATGGATCACCATCTGGCTTCTCTAACAATCATAGTAAGAAATCAAACTGTAGATTTTACCTACTTTACAAATATTTCACAAACTGTTTCTATCACGAGTCAAATGTTCCCATGGACATTCTGATTCTCTGTGCAGTTCAGCTCTGAAAATAAATTTTCCTGTAAAAATGATCCTGTGAACTAATTCTTAGTCACTTCTTACTTGTTCTTGAAACAAACAAAAGCATAAATTATTTGGGAGCCATTCAAAGTTGTTCGAATAATAATTTTTTTTGTTGTTGAGTAGCATAAGTCACATAAGAGTCACATGGGTGCAGGAGGAACCCTGGTTGGAATTAAATGTTCTAGGACGCAGCTAGACAAGAGCATGAAACATACAAGTAGGTCACATGCCAGATAGCATGTGACCCTGAATCTTCTTTATTTTGTTCTGGAATTTTTCACTTCTTCCTTTCCTGAGATTAAAAAAACAAAAAATAAATCTGTATTTAAAAATGTTTCTCCAGAACTTTAACCTTGCACACCCATACTTACAGTTATTTCAGTTTAGCCCACAGCTCTTTATAACAGGACTTCTATATGCTGCAATTTAAATGAACTTACAGTAGCAGTTTTCATACCAACTTCCGTATCAGGAATACCATGATAAAAATTTCCAAACAGAATCCATCAAATTTTAGTTTTGCAAATCAATTGAAGCATTACTAGTGTGCTGGCTGAACTGTGGTCAAGGATACTGTCAGGTGCAGTACTACTCCTAAGCAAGTTTATCTGAAATTTCTGAACACTATGTTGGATGAGCTTGATTCCTAAATACGAATGATCAAACATAGAAGCAAAAACCAATTCAGTATATAATGTGTTTTTTCAGAACACCAAACTGTGTCAGGAGAAAAGCAGACAAAATAATAAGATCTAAAGATGACTGTTTATGTATTACACATACCTGCATTTGACTTTTTGAAAAGTAACAGAATGTGTGAAAAATAGATCAGAAATAAAAATTAAGTCTGAAAAAGGTGATGAACCTATCTGTGTCTGTCATAATAAACTGGTGATACATCCAGATATGTAGAGTGTGAAAGATGGGGAGTTTCTATCTGTGTCAGCCAAAGGGATTTGACCTAAACCCTGCTCAGAAGAGTGCCCTAGCCACCTGCTGAAATCTGAAGTATGTTAAGGGATCACTCTACTTTTTCTTGGAGCTGAATTACAGCACAGAAGTTATGTGGCAACAGAGATAAGCAGTGAGCAGGAGCAGTGAATAGCAGCTCTGATATCTGCAGGCCCTTATAGAAGGGAGTTCTAGAATCTGCTTTCAAAAATATTCAGGTAAGTTATATTCAATAGCTGCCCAAGCACAGAAGTAGTCCTGGAAGCAGAATCCAGACTCCTGCTGAGGACTTCTGCTTGCTGTCTGGCTCCTTGACTCTTGCATTTATAACAGAACCTGTGAGTTGCCTTTTCATGCGCCATAATTTAGTGATTACAGGTCACAGGCCTGCACTATGAAAAAATGTCTGAAGCATGGTTTTCCTTTTTCAGTGAAGTAGTGAAGTGTTGTCTCTAGTTGGACAGTATTACATGAAAAGCAAAAAAATGACCGACCCACTCCGATTTGTTTGTTTGTTTGGTTGGTTTTTTTCATAAAAATCAATGCTCCAACAGGAAAATAAAACTTAAAAAAGAGAGATAACGTTTCCAAATGGAAATATGACTGTTTACAACTCTGATTTGTGTATACAGGTCCTGGAAATATGACTGTTTACAACTCTGATTTGTGTATACAGGTCCTGGAGAGCAGCTCAAGGTCAGGGACAGACCTACGAGTTTTCTTCATTCCTCCTCAAACTGGCTTCTGAATCCTGCTCCACAACTGATGCTTAACTCACAGATGTAAAAATCCTTTGTTTTCTCTTCCAAATGCATTAAAAACCATAATTGCCATGAAGAAAGAAGTAAGGGCTGGTTCTACACTGTTCTGGTTCTTATGATCATTTCATTTTATGAAAGAGAAAGGCTAGAAGTAAAGAAAAGCAAGGAAATGCTGTTTCTAGTGCAAGCGGCATTTCAGAGTTAATTTGGTTTAAGAGTGTTTTATATTCTCAGACACAAAAGATGATCTAAGGGGCACACAGTGTACAGTCAGTCTGGGCTGTCTGGAGAAAGGAACCCTAAAGGGCAGACAACAAATGCAACAGTGACCTAAGGAAGCACGAGGACTTGGCAAAGCAGCTGCCTCAGGCCAGCTCTCATTTGTGAGGGGCACTGCTCGGACAATGCCTCATTAGCAAGGCAATAGGAAACAGACAGAATAAACCAACACACACACAATGATTGCAGCACAGGAAACCCAAATTTTGTTTTCTACTTACTGACTATATATCTTCTACTCAGCTTCAGTAAGTGACTTCGGCAGTCATGGAAGTGGCAAAGGGAAGGGACATACAACAAGACAGTAACAAGACAATAACAAGAATATAACAAGAGAGGAAGCAGATGCCACTCCCTCCTTTGCAGTTTATGACCAATTACAGGATTTCCATAGTCTCCATAAGGCAATTAAAGAGTTATGCTTCAGTGCCCAATTAATATTCACTCGACATCATCAGTTTACCAGCATCTCAGAGAAACAGCCCTGTTGTCCCAAGTCTGAAGTAATTGCATTACAACACGGCAGTTACAAAAAAAAAAATCCCAACAACAACAAAAAACCCAAAAAAAAACCCCAACCCAAACCAAACAAAAACCAGAACTGGAAATTAGAGCTTTCTTGATTTAGAGGGATATTTTTTCCCAGTATCTTTAAAAATGCTGAAACACTGGCAAGCATAAACTCTACTTAGTACAGTACATTAGGAATATTTCTATAGTGTGTTTTGAAAACAAAACAAAAACATTTTAAGTAGCAGAGGAAAACTTCAACTGACTCACTGTACCCTAACTAGTCAAAGCTTTCAGGTATATTCTGGAGAGGAGGGGAGGGGCAAATCCTACATAAATCACACTATTATTCATTTAAAAGTTTATTGATTTACACTTGATTAAGAGAAGTTTGTGAGACCAAATTTATTAGTCCATACTCAACAAGCTTCCTCATAAGCTACATGTAGGTTTTCCTCCTAACACTGGAAACAAAACAAAAGCAGCAATGGCTATCGGTTAGTTAGACTGTAACGCTAAATTGTTTCCCATTTGGAAGTGTCCCCTGATCCACCTGATCGTGTCTGTCTCTCTGTGCTGAGTCTGGAGGGGCTAAGCTTAAAAAAGACTCCTGCTGTGGGCACTTCCACCAGGCATCGAGTGGTGGGAAGAACCAGTCTGGAATGCAGAGCTTAGTGAGAGACTCTGCAGGGCATTTTAGTGTGGGCAAGACAGAACAGCATCTATTCCCATCCTGTCTCACTGCGGATGAGTCTCCTAACACACCAGCCCTCAGTCCCAGGTTCACTAAAACCTGACGTCTAGCACCCAGTATATGAAGTTTTTTATTTATTCAAGCCATGATTAACCACTCTGAGATTCCTGAAAGGGCTAGAGCTGCTTATTATTTACTAATTAGTGGGCTACCAAAGTTCTCAGGTTGCCTGGGTTACAGCTAGGTTATTGTTAATGCAAGGTACTGCCAGGTTGCTGTTATTGCCAAGAACAGTCCTCCGTTTGAAAAAACAGAGCCTCTCAGTGCCTAGCTCCCATTTAGCCCAGTAAGGTTGTGTGAATGAGTCACCCATGTGTCGGTTCAAGAGGGAAAAAACACTCATAGGTCTAACCCAGTATGAAACTCAAACAAATTCAGGTTCTCTCTTTAGCATTTCTTTAGTATGGTTGACTTAGGGTATCTTTCAGCTGACATTCACAGCTGAGTGTTGCAATCTGGTGTAGAGGCAGGGCTGGGTTGTGCCCCTTATCAATGCCTATTAAAACAGGACATCACAAAACATAAAAAAGTCAGAGGGTCAAAGTGAGGGAACATGAGAGTGGTGCAGCTGGGAGTAAGTACAGTCCGTGGCAGAGGTGACTACAGCCCATTCCTTTGATTGTTTAACATTTCATCCGATGAATATCTAATAAAAAATGCATAAGGCATCCAGGAAAAGTGGGATTCTGGGAGCAATGGGTTTTGAGGGGGAGTTAGTGATTAAGCCACAGATATATGCCTTCCTTGCTCTTGAGCTATTTTTTTGACCCCCAAAATTTTTCATTATCTGCTGCAAAGTGTCAGGGGTTTCATACGAGCTGTGGAAGTCAGGTCCTCACTCTCCCTCTCCTCTCTCTCCCCCACTTCTATCTAGTGTAAAAGCCTGTTGTTGTAGGGTACTGTTCTGGGAAAGGAGGGACACAGGTTAAAGTGTGGGCATTTAAATAAAAACTGAGTTCTACTTCTGTTGAAAAATTTATAAGGAAAAGATGAAGCAGTTATCTCTACCTAAGGGCTGAAGGAGGAATTTTATAAAACCTCTCAGTAACATCATATTGCAGGGCCATTACTAAATTCAGGAGAGAGGTAAGATTTCAGTTCAACATTTCTTACACCCAGTGTATTTGGATAGTCTATGAGAAGTCTAAGCTTGGTAGAGAAAATGAAGAATTAACAGAAGAAAGTTCTCCAAAAGGAAAAAAAGACTATATTCTTGGCTCTCTCCTTGTGAATTTGTTTGTAAAACACAAAAGTTATGGAGGAAAAGATAAAAAACAGCTTTACCTGGCTACATTACTTCCTTTCTAGTAAGGCACTGTGCTGGATGCAATGTTGAACACAAAATGTTACACAGCAACAGATATTTTTGTTATATTGTTTAAAGAAAACAAACAAACAACTCCAGGAACCATAGAAAACAGCACAAAAAATGTAGATGCAGAGGACTGACCTAGTAAGAAACCAAGAACCTACGTCCTTGCATGTCAGTCCCTATGCATACAAGATCATCACCCTCTCTGCGTAGTGCTTACAGGTTTCCAGAGTAAGTCACCAAGCTAGCTTCTGAAGGAGCAGGTGAAAGATGTAAACTTCCCCTTTCATAAAGATGGGAAGCTAAGGAGATTTTGGAGAGAACATTTAACACACATTTTCTTTCCAGGTTTTGGAATTCTAAGAAAATGAGAAGTAGGGGAGGGTTGTGTGTAGTGGGAGAAGGGAAAACAAAATTTTTCAAGTAGCATGTCTTCTCTAGAAATAGGAAAGGGAAGAAATTTCTTGGGAGTTTTAGCTAATTTAAATTGTGTGCTGGTTTTGACTGATGCAGAGTTAATTTTCTTCATAGCACCCAGGAAGGGGCTGTGGTTTGGATTTGTGCTGAAAACAGGGATGATAACACAAGGATGCTTTTCTTGGAGCTGAGCAGTGCTTCTACAGTCAAAGCCTTTTTTGCCTCACCCTCCACCCCATCAGCAGTGAGCTCGGGAGTGCACATGCATGATGGAGCCTTGCTTTCCTGGGGATGGCTGAACACCTTTCTGCCCATGGGGAGCGGGGTTTTGCTTTGGTTGTGTGCATGGCTTTTGCTTTACCTGTTAAAGTGTCTTTATCTCAACCCATAGGTTTTCTCGCTCTTACTCTTTGGAGTCCCTACCCCACTCTTCCGGCAGGGGACTGAGCGTGCGGGTTGGTTGTTGGCTGGGGTTAGACCGTAATTGTCAGTGGTTTCAAGCGAATGGCATTGGTTAACAGAGATTCAGAATTTGCCTCACTCATATTTATTTGAAGAGATTTATATTCAAGTAAGCATTCAGATAATATGTTTTTGGGTTTTTTTTCCATAACATTGAGTTTCCAGTTTGTTTCATTGTTTTCTTTTTGACAAAGGAAGAATTCTCAGCTAAGTTATTCCCCCTTGAAGAATAGCTGAATAGCAAGAGGAGGAACAAATTGGGAGCATTTGTCAGTGCTCATCTTCCTTTATTATCTCTTGAGGTCTTTTTTTCTGTGTTATCTTCCATTTTGTTTTTTGGGGAACACTCTGAGTTTTCAAAAGAACCATTGATTATGACTCCATGTCTTGGGGTGACTGTTGGATACTGTATTCCCTATTGTCTGCTTTATGCCCAGACGTGAATCCTGTGCCTTTCTGTGTCTTTAAGGCAGACCCGAGAGAGAGGGGGGGAGGAAGACAGTGGAATTCCTTCGTCACTGTGTTCAAAACACAGATAACTCACTTGCTGCTCACCTCTTGGCTCTCTGCAGCAGGGAAGAGAGTGCTGCATTCTCTTGTTTTTTAGCTAGCTTCTTGTTCGTTAGCTAAAGCACAGAGCCCTGGGACTTTGGCTTCTTCTTCTCTTCTGGACTGTTCAGCAACACCAGAACATCACCGGGAGGCCCTACAGCATGGCCTGGAGGGGCCCATGCCAAACTCCAGCTCCTGAGAGGAGAAGGCCACGCCCACAAGGGACTCTGAAATCTACCCAGGTTCTCTCCACAGCGAGAGGTTTTATTATTTAACATCATTCTTTTTCCGTGCCTGTGTGCACTTTTGCTTGTTAAATAAACAGTTTTTTTCACTTTTGTCACGTTCCACTATGGCAACTGTGAGGAGTTCTTTTGAAAATGGATGGTCGGGAGTGGAATGCAGCCAAACGAGGCAAACCTTGTATCTGGGAACCATTTATTGGTAACA